>JAAONU010000015.1:4991369-5519321 GCA_012932295.1 Cyclina sinensis
GGCGTGTAGCCCGTCGGACAATATACTCAATGAACATATTAAAGCTACAAAAGATATGGTATTACCAATATATAATAGACTTTTTAACTTAATACTTGATACTGGTAACATGCCTGCGTCATGGCTTGAGGGGTATATTATCCCGATTTACAAGAACAAAGGTAACCCATTAAATACCAGTTCATATAGACCAATTACTATCTTATCATGCTTAGGAAAACTTTTTACAGCTATTCTGAACTTAAGATTAACCAGTTATATTGAGCACTCAGAAATACTGAACGAAAACCAAGCGGGTTTCAGATGCTCCTATTCTTGCTCTGATCATGTTTTTACTTTGCATGCTCTTGTAGAAATTCTTAAAAAACGTAAACAAAAGGTTTTCTGTGCCTTTGTGGATTTTTCTCAGTGCTTTGATAAAATATGGCGATTTGGTCTCTGGCACAAGCTAACGCAAAATCTCATCGACGGAAAGTTATTCAAAGTGATTTTTAATATGTATCAAAATATCAAATCATGTGTTAGACATAGTGGTAATCAGTCTCCGTTTTTCTCTTCTGATATAGGCGTTCGACAGGGAGAAAATTTAAGCCCGATTCTTTTCTCTCTATATTTAAATGACTTACAAGTATACCTGGAGACAAACGGTGCAGTTGGTATAGAGCTAGATGATACATTTAGTGATGAAACTTGGCTTAAACTTTTGATACTTCTGTACGCAGACGACACCGTTATTGTCTCCAATAACCCTGTCGACTTTCAAAACAGTTTAAATAACTTCAATGACTACTGCAGCCAATGGAAATTAACAGTTAATCCGAACAAAACAAAGGTGATAGTATTTGGGGCTAGAAAACGAGGTGCTTATAATTTTAACCTTGGTCAACATATACTTCAATTAACAGATAGTTATCATTATCTAGGAGTAACCTTCTCTGCCTCTGGATCCTTTTTGAAAGCTCGCCAACATGTAAGTCAGCAAGCAAATAAAGCAATGCATCTCCTTTTCACGAAAACTAACAATGCAGATTTACCGCTAGATTTAACGATTAAATTATTTGATCATACTGTTATGCCAATACTTACTTACGGTTCAGAAATATTTGGTTTTGAAAACCTTGAAATTCTTGAAAAAATTCACAATTCATTTCTGAGACGAATAACACATGCCCGTAAAAGTACCCCAAAATATATGCTCTACGGAGAGCTTGGGAGATATCCGGTATTTATTAATGTATATACAAAAATGATTTCTTTTGGTCCCGTCTAGTTGTTGGCAAAGAAAATAAACTATCTGCTAAGATGTACAAGTATATGCTTAATAAAAATGACGTAATCTTTAAATGGATCAGCAAGATAAAAGAAATTCTCGAAAGTCTTGGAAGACCAGATATCTGGTCATACCAGCATGTTCTAGTGCATAAAAATACTCATAGAATAATAAAACAACTTTTGATAGATCAGTATAAACAACACTGGTATAGTCAAATGCAGTTGTCAAATAAAGGCCGAATCTACAGTTCCTTTAAACGTACCTTAGAATATGAGAGATATTTCAACATTCTCCCAAAAGAAAACTACATCCACCTGTTCAGATACCGAACATGTAATAATCGTCTCCCAATTGAAACTGCACGTTGGGGAGGAACCGCGTACCTTGACAATACATGCAAGCTCTGCAACTCTGGCGAGGTAGGCTCTGAGCAGCACTACTTACTAAAATGTACATTCTTTTCCAGGGATAGAAACAATCTTTTACAAGACTTTAATATTTTTGATAATGAGTATTGCTTGGCAAGAATATTATCGTGCCAGAATGAGACTAAACTTGTTAAATTGAGTAGATTTGTCCGCACAATAATGTCAAAATTTTAATGTGTTTTTCAACAAGTTTAATTGTTTTTTGTTTGTTTGTTTTTTTTCTCTTCTTCCTCTTCTTTTTACACTCCTTGTATACCCTGGACTCTAAGTTTACTACTATTTACTACGCTGAAGATAGTATTGTACAACCACGTCAGCTATAGTCTGTTTCTTAAATTTTCTATATGCTGTTTGTATAACTGTTAGCTATTTACATTATTGTATTACTTACTATACACAAAGATATACATTCATTCAATCTACGTTCTAAGTTTACTACTACTTACTACGATGAAAATGGCATTGTACAATTACGTCAGTAAATCACTATTCCTTATTAACTAAATGTTTTTTGTATAACTGTTAACACTTTACTTTATGTATTACTATACACTGTCTCTGGAATTTTCCAAATTCTGTCTCTTTTAACTGTTAACATATTAATTCATGTGTTTCTATACACGAGGATTCCCCCAAAGTTAAAACTTTAAAATATGTTAGTATTAAATTATCTACTTTTTCAGGTACTACCGGAAGTTACACGTTTGTCTTTTCCTTTATATTGCTTATCCCCATGTTGTAAAAAATTACATTGGGTGTAATAAAGAAATCTGTCTGTCTGTCTGTCTGTCTGTTAACCACTGGCAGACCTAATTTGAAGAGCTCATTGGGATATTGTTTGAAAAATAATAACATGGCATGGCCATCAAGAAGAAATTTGTGTCTGCTTATAACTTAATATCCAATGAAATGTCAAAGATTCATAAATCACGCCTTATACTGTGGGATTTATGCAAATTAACCTGCCCAAAAGGGACCCTTGTATATTCTGCATAGCTGTCAAAACAAAGCAATTAACTTTTTATGATCCAATCAATGATAAAGTTGTGACAAATAGCAAAATTTTATGGCAAGTGATCTTACATATTGATTGTATTTCTTTTGATCTGTCAAACTTGTGAAAACATTATGTAATAGCTTGTTCCAATAATATTTCTGAATGATTTTTAGTTAAGAAGCAGGGAGCGGATGTGGTCCAGTGGTAACGCGCTGGACTGGTATACCAGGGGTCCCGAGTTCGATCCCCCGCTCCTCCACTAACATTACTAATAGTCTTTCGGATGAGACTTTAAACCGAGGTCCCATGTAGTAAAAAACATTACACTGAGCATGTAAAAGAACCAGGAGTGTCTCTGGAATGGGATGCTTTCTGTATCTTGCACTACCCCCACCACATAAAATAACTAATCTCTCCAGGGGGCGTCGGTCATATGGGCAACCGGTACCGACGATAAATAAGCTTAAATAGATAGATAGAGTTAAGGAGCTTCCATGCAGATACATATTTTAATTTTAGATAATTAAATGCTATGGATGTATTTATGATGAAAATAAAAATCATTCGACTTGTTAATGTGAACAAATTAAAACAAAAAACAAAAACAAGGTGTTGGTGCTATGATTTTGACATAGATTTTAGGGCTTCTTCATATTATTTGTTCTTTGATCACTATTGTTTTTTTTTAATGTAGAATGAATAAGCCAAAAAATCATAGATCTAGTCAAAGATTACTTACACGTACCTCAGGTAAAATATACCACAGACAAATAAGCAACACATCACTGTAAAGAGAATGTTTTTAATTGAAAAATTATCTCGATTGGAGTTAGTTAATCAAGTCTTCCAAAAACTACATCGGATAAAAATAAGCATGTTCAAAATCTTTTTGGATCAGTTACTTGAAAAATATCTCTAGATATTTGCACTGATGTATCTTATAATTCTATAACCCTGATTAAACTAGCCTTTATGTAATATTACTCATTGGCTTCGTAATTCCATCAAAATTTCAAATTATTTATTTAAAAAATCTTCAATGTATATTCATGATGTTAGCTTGACTTGTTCAATTTTGCTTTTTTTTACTATATTCGGTCTACATTTTCACTTCCTATCATAATTTTTGTATTCACTGCGTTAGCAGGGAATACAGAGTTACCGTATTTCCAGACTCTATACGATGCTTTGGAAATTCCTGAGAGCATACAAATTTAGTGTTCCGCAGCTGACAAAATAGTGCATAGAACTTGGCAATGTGGTACCAAATGCGTAACTATTATATAAATACTTGTTGTAAAATGTAAAACTTCACTTTTTGCGATCTTTTATTGCTTTAATTGTATTTAGTGAGAGATTTGAGAAAAATCGTGGCGCATGATTCTTACGCAATTTTTTCAATCAATCGCTCATTGTGTCGCTAGTCTGGTTCTCGTTTCAGTCTTACGTTCATTCATTGCCGGATACCAACTTAATCGTGCCGCCAAATCTAGCTTTAGCTAATTATGAAGAAAAAGTACATACCTTTACGAAGGAATTTACTTTTTTCTGTTTAAAGTAAATTTATATATTAGTTCTGCACATCGACTCAACTACATTTTAAATATACAAAACTCTAGCTTTGTTAGAGACTACTAAAGGAATGTAATGATCACGTGATCAATATTTCCGGTTTCGATTCATCGGATGACTCAAAACAACAAAGAAGAACGTAAGTTTACATCTATTCGTTTGCTTGCTATATGCCGATGTAAACTGATGTCATTTAGATTTATCTCATCTAAATTTGTGTGTTTTTTTATAGACAGTCATTCCCCCAGAGTTAGAGGGTGACAAGTCAAGTCGCGCCAAACAAGGTCGCCCCAGGTAAAAGTCGTCCCATTTTTAGTCAACTCGTCCCACATATAGAAATAAGAATAAGATCATAGTTCAACTAATTATTACCTGTATATAACCGTGAAAAAGTGATAAGTGGTACGACAATTGTTGGATTAAGTAATTAATGGTGCGATTAAATGAGTGAATAGGACAGCTGATGTAAATAATAAAGCACATTAACTCAATTCAAATCATTTTTAATCAATACAAGTATTATTATAACAACGCAACAATGGTTTTATTCAACTCAACTTTTTAACAGTTATCATAAATTATTACATTTCTCAAATGATAAAATGACGATGAAAAAAAACTAGTAATATTTTACTAATGTACGTGCATAGTTGTTTAGAGTGATACAGTTATAACAGTTTTAATCATTAAATTATCAGGGCTGTAATCACTACAGCAGTTGTTAAAAATTCACAATTTGATAGTAACTAACACTTTTTTCCAGTTTACCAACTTATTTCTTTCAGATTTATCAGTAAAACAGAAAAAAAGATGTAATACTGAGTTTTAATTAACGACATAAAACAGACACTGATATAAATGAAATGCAAAATATGAACTACATTTGTTATGCAATACTGAATTTATCAAACCGACCAATAAAAAACTTAAAAAATATATAGTATGATAAAATCTGTTATTAATAAATTATCAGGAATACAAGTTTCATACAATACAAACTGATATTTATCTCTCAGATTCTAAATTAAATACATTGCATCGAACAGAAATTCGAAAATAATAATTAACATTACCAAAAGAAAAGATACACAGAAACGAAACATTTGTAACGAAACCAATATGCAAAATTATCTATAAATAAAAACATCTTGATCATTAACAGGTTACATTTATGAAAAATAATATTTTTTATAAAGTTGAAAAAATATGAAAATTATAAATAAAAACTGATAAACAAAAGACAAGTTTAAAATATAAATATGGGACATTTACGTTCAATAGTAAATTTTAATGAATTCCTTTTGGAAATGCACAAATATAACTAATAACAGCCGATAGAAATAGACATAACATTACATGCATAATCAAAATATTAAAATAATACGACAGCGGATTATTGAATTAATCAAAGGCATGAAGTAACAATTGACATAACAACTTAAGGAAACCAAATTAAGATTACAAAATATAGAACATAGTATAAAAATGATATAGAGACAATACAATGCATTTAAACAAACATGTATTTAATATTCACAAGTCACTTCACATTCCAGTCATTCAAAAAGCACACCACTAATCAGCCACCGGCGCAAACCCCAATATGAAGCTTGCGTCGCGGAGAAGGCGGCTGCTAGTAATTTTATTGTCCTCGTACGCATCCCATAAATTAAACAGTTCATTGTGAGTTTTTTTATATGTCTTTCTTTGGTACCTGGTAAGTGCCATCTCTGATACCGGCTGAATCGTCAGGTCTACGGTATCCGCCTCTTCAAGTAGAAGAGGAATCAACACGTATACTGACGGTCCAACTCTTGAAACTCTATTGTTGATTCTGTGATGCCAACCCTCGACGTCGTTGTTTGTTCGCACTGTCTGCTGGAACACAGACCAGTTCTCAGGTCTCCATGTACTTCCTTCAATCCACGTTGTCCTTTAATGTTAGAAACAATTATCCATGATAATTACCGATCTTTTCGTCAATCAACACCATTTTTGTTTCAAGTTTGTGAAGGAAAGGTGTTACAAACAGTATGATAATGTTTGCATATAACCTTTTACAATCAATTCAGTAAATTTATTGCATTAAACACATAAATGTAAGAAGCATACATAAGTGCATAAATAATTTCTATATGTGGGACGAGTTGACTAAAAATGGGACGACTTTTACCTGGGGCGACCTTGTTTGGCGCGACTTGACCAGCATTCAGTTAGAGAACCGTGCTGCTGCAAACAGACGTCGAGACCTAAATTTTCAACTTATATTTAAAAGTTAAATTGTTTACATTATTGATAACAATCATCTTCATTTTTGCTTATTTACTACCACACACTTTTAAAAATTAAACGTTTCGGCCTCAAAACCCTGGTCTTTTCGGCCCTTTTCTTATGTAAATATGAAAAACAAAACAACAACAAACAAAACACATTGCAAAAGAAAAAAAAGTTATACATCTATATAACTTGTACTTTATTTAAGACTTTATTTATAATTTTGTCATAAATGAATGTATATATAGAGGATTTTAAAGTTTCTTCTATAAAACTGGGACCTTATATAATATGTTGTTCCCAGTATAAAATAAATACTGGATTTATTTTCGTCAAGTGGAATGAAATTAAATATTTTACAATTGTCCTGTTTGGAGTTTTTTTTAAAGTCCATATTTTGAAACAAAGACACACACAGACCTGTACCGGAATTGTTGTCTTTTTTGTGACTACATTTCTGCACCACTGTCATGGTTCAATGCAATGCAAGGGTAAATTTTGTTTTGTGTTTATGCTGCTTTCAATAATAGTCCAGACATTTGGTAATTGCAGGGCCTTAATTGAGAGGGAATGGACACGCCTTATCTATCGAAAGATTAACCAAAATATGCTGTCGCGCGTTTACCTGTATATCCTATAACGGAAAAAAACGAGCGATGAATTGATCGTTCGATAGCGTAAGTTGGAATGCACCTCGTTTACAAAAACAACAGTCTTTTTTTTCAATAATGGGCTGATTTTCATAATTTAAAATTTGTAAGTAAGAAAAAATGTTGATCTTTTTTATATCTTTTTATCACTTCAACAACAGAAGTTATTCTTGCAAGCCGACGAGTAAAAGACGCCGAGAACTCAATACGTTTTTCTCTTTTTTTTGTAATTATCTACCTTTAGTTAGTGGAAAGCAATGCTCGCACCTAGTTTACAAAAAACATCAGTCTTTTTGTCAATTATGGACTGATTTTCAAAATTCAAAATTTGTAAAAAGAAGAAACATTCATATTTTAAAATATTTAATTTCTACTTCAACAACAGAAGCTTTATCTGCAAGCGGACAAGTAAAAGATAACAACTCAGTATGTTTTTTTTTTGTAAAAAAATCTGTCTCGATTTGATGAAAGCACAATATTCAATCATCCATTATGAAGTAAATATGAAGAAAAGGTTGGAAAACTTATACCCAGATCCCAAGATCGTCCAAGTAGAGTGAGATTCAATTCATTTTTACTGTTTTATCAAGTCTGTTTGCACTGATACCACCCGAAAGTTTGTACGTTGATGATCACTGAAAGACTGTATTTTCGCCAAAACTGCTATGTTTACGGTGCTCTATTTCATAATAAAACACAGATATAGGAATAAAATACATTTAAAGCTCCGTTCTATGTTCACTTATCTACGTCCATCTAATGCCGACTTATTTCGTAACTCCATTTTCGTCTGATTACCCCACGAAAGTAGATCAGGAAACAAGAATGTGTACATACTTTCCGCCATTTTGGAAAACAATGATTCCATTTTAGTATTTATTTTATTGTTTTTTGAAGCAGCAGCTGCGTTGAAAAATAACAAACCAGATAATGAAAACATTATAAGAATATTTATTTACTAATTCGGCTAGAATTCGTACTAATTTCTTACTGTAAGTTTTTTTTCAGCATTTGATTATACTTTCATATAAGCAACAACATAATTATATTATCCGCCATATTTTCGCAATTTTCGAGTGTCCAACCCCTCTCAATTAAGGCCCTGGTAATTGGTAAAAGAAAATGAACTTTAAATGTCCTTTTAAAGCAGTCCAAAACAAAGATAAAGGGTATACTGTACAAAATTTATTTACTTATTTCACAATGGGAATTTGTCAGATTATATCTACCTTCTGTAGGAAGTTGCAAACAAAACAAATTTCAGTAATGAAATGTAAACCCATGAATGCCTCCAAATGTAGAAGCAATAAAATACATTTATGGTCTTTATTTGACACATAACTTGATTTTGGCAAGTTTGAAAATCTGAAATACATGACCAATTTTAGCCAGGGAAAGTTATGAATGGGTTTAAGGGGTAGATTCACATTGATATTAACTGTATATTTCTGCAAAATTGTTCGGTATCAGGAGTGCATGGGTATCCGGTTTGAAGGCGTAAATTACATGGAGGTCGAAGTGGGATCAGCCAATTTAGAGGGGCTCTGGTTTGGAGGGGTTCTACCCTACTGATGAACTTTAACCCATCCTGGCAGCTACTATAATAATTTGTTGAAATCTCATTTAGCATCGGTATTGAAGTATATCAAATGTATTAAGAGGAGAATGACTAAGTACATGTATAACAGAAATTGAACAGATTCACATATCATTTCGTCACTGTTACTTTATGGCTTTTTAATGACATGCATTCAAAATTCCTCTTTCTTTTACAGTTGACAGATACTACTGTTCATAAGGGTATACTTTTCCAGCCCCTTTGATATGAGCCTCAGGGATAATGTGGCTGTTGGTCAGTTAATCAGGTACAATGTACAAGGGGAAGGACAGCTAGGAAAAAGGAAGCTGTGTCAGTGAAGGCAGAGAAGTGGTGATATTGACATGCAACCCACTAAAGTTAATAATTTTAATGGTATGTGTTGACAGTGTAGTACTTTCTTATAGCAAAATTAATCACTCGTTTAATAGCTCCTCCGTTATTTTTTCATATTGAGCCTAATGCTAATATTTAGCCTGTGGTACCTTTACCTTTTTTTAGTTCAGTTGATGAGGAAAAGAAGCCATTACCTGTTTTATTTGTTCGGTTAAGTGTTGACTGTCAGTCCAAGGATTATGGATTCAAAAACCATGCTACGCAAGAAATTTCTGATCTAGAACATTATGTCTTAGACTCTTAAGATCTTTCACTAAATGTCTGATTTAAGTAAGGATAAAGACAGTCCATCAGGGGTTTCATTAAGTTTTTTAGTTGGAGGGAGTGAATGTAAAGTAGGCAGATGATTTGCTGTCAGTTTGTTATAAAATAAGCCTGATTTTAAGAAAAGAAGCCTGGAAAAAATAGCCGGGTAATTTTCCGGCTGCCGGGTCTTAATGAATACCCTGGTCCATTTCAAAGAGATCTGTACATGTAACACTTGAAGTACTCACGTTGGATAACTATGAAGTCAAAGCTAGAAAGGTGAACTTAACCCTTCCATATAAGCCAACAAGGTGTTGAAAGCAGGCATTAAATACAAAACAGACAATAAAAATAGGACTTTGATGCATTATACTTTTTTTTCCCTTTCCTTTGTTTTTAGGTAAAGATCCATGATATTATACTGTGTCAAACAACCCTGTTTAAGATGGACTTACTTTTTCACTAAAATTCCATATACCAGTTATTTATAGATTTACATAGGCATGTTTTTAGCTCACCTGAGAAATTTCCTACTGCTTTTGACAACCCTTACATCTTCCTTAGCCAAGCACACAGCACCGATAATGAATAACATTTAGAAGTACTAGGTTTGTAGATATCCAGATAGAATTTAGTTTGACTAAGCTGCTGTAATGAAAGAATTAAAATACAGCTAACTGCAATATACAGCCCTGCCCACCTCCCCCTAATTTTTGTGTCGCTTGCTACAAACTAACATGGCATATAGGGATCACTTCTACATCATCTGTCCGTCGGTCACAAAACTTGTCCGGACTACTCCTCAGAAACTACTTGTGCGATTTCATCCAAACTTTACAGGAATGATCAATTTTAAGTCTAGTTGTGCATATCATTGTCATTTTCCGGTTGAATGATTTTTGTCAAAGTTATGGCCCTTTAATGATTTTTAGTTTTGAAGTTTGTCCGCACTTCTTCTCTTATACTACTAAGCATGAATAAAATGTTATAGGATTGATCAGTACCTCAAGTACTTGCACATAGTTAATGAGAATTTGGTAGAATGATTTTTGGCTGAGTTCTGGCCCTTGAGTTAAAACAAATTTAGCCAAGGGACTGTCCAATCACCTCTCAATACAACTGCTTTTTTGGCTATCATCAGGCGACACATGTTATCACTGATTGCCCTTGTGTTGAATGCCTTGTTAAAACTTCCTCAGCATTATTTAGAATAAAACGCTGATTTAATGGTGTCAGTACAATTCTACATAGCGAAATATGGAAATATATTCTTTTGTACCTTAACTGCAGGTTGGCAAGACTTATTATGCTGTAGAACACAAAAGAAGAACTAGGAAAGGCAATTACATGTTGTGGAGGCATTGTCAAAAGTTCCTTGTGCCATGCCATTAACTTTCAAAGTTCCTTACAGTCATAAGAATAAAGGCCAGAGAATTCTTAACTTTCCTGCAGCCTTAACCTTTTCCACTGTTGAAGCACTGCGACCTCCAAAAAAGCACAAGATCTCCGTTCAAGGCAAGCTTGTTCAGGTAAATCATTCCCTTATTTCTGTTTTCTCTTGAATAGTATTCTTAGTTAAAACTGACATAAAAACTACTGCAATGTTGTTCAGATCATTATTTTCCTGGTATGTGCTAATTTTTTGCTCACATGAGCTGTAGGCTTATGGTATGCTATAAGTACCGATCAATGTCCGTAGTCAGTTATCTATCCACACTTAGTTTGTTATCACTCTGATGGTCACATTTTTGTCCCAATTGTCATGAAACTTAGTCAGGATGTTTGTCTTAGTAATTACTTGGACAATTTTGAATACCGTAAAAATTCTATTAATCGCCCATGCTCTAATAAACGCCCACCCCCCACTTTTGGGCCGAAAAATGACCATTTTTTCAACAAAAATCGAAAAAACAGCAGCCTCTTTTAAACGCCCCCCCATTTTGACAAAATTGAACTTACCGTTAAACCGAAAGCTTCCTAATTTCCGTTTTAATGCACGCCCGAACTTCTTTTTTCCTATCTTTATTTCCGAAAAGTTTGTAGCTACACGGAATTTCAATACACCGATTGACACTTTTGAACTGTTCTATTTTTAGCCATAGCGCCACCTACTTCGAGTAAATGTCAAGCGCAATACATACTGAGCGTACACAACCAATTTTAAATTGACGAGAAAAGTTTGAAAAAATGTTTTTGAGAGTAAATTATTGATTGAGAAAATACATTCAAACATCAAACTGTATTTTTATGAGGTTTTTTTCAAACCTTTAATCTTAAAACCAAAGAAAATTGACATTTTACAGACTTGCTTTCCGATCACAATTTTCGGCATTTTAAAACTCATTTTAACCGTTGTTTAAAAATATATAATTTTTTTATAATCAAACGAATTCAATAAAGCAATGTTTCCTGAAAACAATGAGATATTTTCCAAGAAGATTGCATAACATTTAGCGAATAAAAAGCAATTTAAATGAAGCAAGTAACGATAGCGTATCGGCGATTCCATGTTTTTACTCGAAATTTTTATTGGTGACGTCACAGGAACTTTCCTAATGGCGCACGTTGATTGGTTTAACTCCAAAGTGTCAATCGGTGTATTCCACCGCCTTTCACAAAAGTGCCTTTTGATGATGGTCGCGGTTCCCCAACTGTTTCAGCCGTTATTTCAACGACCATTGTCAAACAACTTGGTTAGAGGCTGACATAATCCCTCGGGTACATGTCCAACAATAGAATTATTGTCACGCCTTTTTACAATAATCGCGCTGTCACTGTATTCATTTTCCGGTTCCAAAGTACACTGCAATAAAGTTCCAACTTCACATGTATTTTTATAAACGTGATGTCCCTTAATAACCGATTTTATTGATACCAGCATACATGTTGCCATTATTAGAGCTGTAGTTAATCTGAAGTATAAATGTCGGTGTAGAAGCGAGATTTATGCACCAATATTACGTCATTAAGGTCAGCGTGCGTGTTTAATATTTATTGATCGGGGCGCAACAGGGGTATTATTCTGTGTGTATACGTTGGTACATAATTATCTGGTAGATCTATTTATGTCATAAACGTGGAATATGAAAAAATGATGGTCTCATTTTGCATGTGTCTCTAATAAACGCCCACCCCCAACTTTGAGATCAACCATGATTCTAATAAACGCCCGGGCTATAAATAGAATTTTTACGGTATAATCATCTGGGTTAAAAACTAGGTTGCAGATCCCAAATATGGAAAAACCTTGTTAACACTGTAGAAGTATTTTTTTACCCCAAATATCCAGGAAGTTTCTCAGAAAAGGTCATTTTGGTAATTTCTAGGTGAAGTTCGAAGATGGGTCATCTGGGGACAATAAACCAGGTCTGTAACAACTTTGTTAAAAGGATTCATACTCAGGTTAGCGATATAGGCCCATCATGGCCCTCTTGTTTTAATACCTTTTGATACTGTAGTGGGATGTCACAAGGCTTGTACTGCACTTTGACATACAATAAAATGTTTTTCAAGTCATTTATATTTGGGTACTTCCATCTCAGTACTACCTGTGCCCTCATAGAACACATTACTGATCTGTAGATTATCAGTGATTTTTTTTCCAGGAAGAAGAAATTGGGTCAGTACAAGTTGGAGCCAGAAAAGTCACCATGAAGAACTGAGTGGTTGAGGATAATACTGGAATGGGCAAAGTTACTTTCAAGCGTGAGGCTGCCCCTGCTGTGTTGAAAACCTACATGTATCATGGAACATTGATCTTAACTTTGATTTAATGAACAACATTCTTAAAAGACTGTTGACCTTAAGTTTAAGTAGAACCTAGAGAGATTCCAAGTAACTTTGAAATCAGGTAAAAACTATATATGCCCACCCACCTCTCTCCCTTGCAAAGTGGTGGCATAAAACAGTGAAGTTTCTTGAAATGTGCCTTGAAATTATTGCTAAATACTTTTTCTTGCTCTCTTTTTTTATATAAAATATATAAAGGTGCCTATAAAACTTCAGTCTTGAAGAAAATTTTAAAGAAGTTGTTACAGGCAACTATTGTGGGTGTATATTGCACTGCTAACGGGTGCACTCTTCATTTCTTATAAATGTACTTGATTTTTTTAGCTCACCTGAGCACTATGTGCTCAATCTTATAAATGTACTTGATTTTTTTAGCTCACCTGAGCACTATGTGCTTAAGGTGAGCTTTTGTTTTCGCCCTGTGTTCGTTGTGCATTGATTGTCATCAAATATTTACTTTAAAAAACTTCTCCTTAACCACTCTGTGAAAGATGAAAAAACTTTGCAGACTCATTCAATCAATTCGTAAGATCACTTGCCATACAATTTTTGCTAATTGTCTCAACTTTAATATTGATTGGGTCATAAAAAAAAGTTAATGGCTTGTTTTGACAGCTATGCAGAATATACAAGGGTCCCATTAGGGTAGGTTAATATAAGCATAAATTCCACAGTATAAGGCATGATTTATCGATCTTTGACATTTCATTGAAGTTCTGCTTGATGGAGATGTTATATTATTATTTTTCAAACAATATCCCAACGTCAAAAAATATAGGATTTCTATTCAAGTGAAACAAATTTTTACACATAAGGTATAACACCTAAAGTCACTTCAATTTTACTTCACTTAAATAACAAAGAATTAGTTTATGACGTAATGTTCAAGTGAAAAAAAGTGCTATACAACCTTTAAAAACATGGAGGAATTAGTTTATGTAGAACTACAACTTGGAAGAAAGTGGAATATTTATTAATCAAATTCTCTGCTAAGGTAAAAGTACAGCCCGATTTCCCAGCACACAGTTTGAATTTAGTTATAAAAAATCGAGAAGTTATTAATTTTTTTTAATTCACAATTTATAACATGTTATTTTAATATGTGCACCTTAATTGTGTTTCTTGTGGTTTAGTGTTATTTTTGCATTTAATAAAGGATTCGTTATGAGCAGTGTAATTCTGCACTACTGCCTCTTACAGTAAGGATAAATATACGTCACAGCCAAAAATTGCGGTGGAAACTACCGATGTCGAAAGGAAAACAGCCATTCATCAAAAAACGTTTTTTCTTATCAAAAGCAATGTTTTCATAATTTTGTAATTAAACCATTTAAATCAGTACATTATGATTATTTTGAATAGCTAAAGTTGCTATAGTCGTGTCACATGACCTTTAAAAAAATCTTCTTGTCCAAAACTGCTAAGCACAAAGGTCTCAAATCTGGTGTGTACCCATGTCTAGTGGACCTCAACCATGTTGACAGTACACATACACATGCAAAATAAAAAAAAAAAAAAAAAAAAAATTAAAAAATAGATGTTTAATATAAATTGCTACAGTGTAGAAATTTTACCATTCTTTTTCTTAGTCATACCTCATAAATAGGTATTTCACTAAGAATTAAAAGACTAGACATCTGCACTTTTTGTAACATCAGAAAATACTAAAATGGTTTTCAAATTGTGCAATTTACATAAAAGTAATGTTGCAAAGTTTATGGTAATAGTAGCGTCATTCTTAAAGTCCTTAAACTAAGTGTTCTTCAGCTATTGATCATCCTTTTGATTAATTTTTTTCACTTCATGCTTTTTTTCTTTAAATGTGCTTAAAACTATTGTACATTCATTTTCTTATGCGGCACTAAAACTAACAAACATGCTGTTCCTTTACAGTACATTGCAATGACTGTACTTGATGATTTCATCTGCACAAGTGAGCTTGTTAAGTTATTTTGTCTCTGTGGAGTGCCTTGTTGATTAGCTACTTATATGCTGTTCATTGACTGTTCTTCTGTTTCTTAATATATTTCCAGTATTTCCTATATAGAATAAATTACAGCTGTTACAAACTAAAACATACAGAAAATTTTCTTCAGTACAGTCCATAATTTTTCTTTTGTGATTTTTTTTATTTTAATGGTTAGTCATAGAAATATTATGCCTCTGGGGATTTAAATAGATCATTAATATCTATATATCAACTTTTAGTATGTTTATATTGCATTTTTATACACTCAGGAAGCATTGCTGTGCGATCATGGAACCCTTCTTTGCTTTTTAGCTGCCTTACCATTATTATTATTCTTTTTTTGAAAACAGTTTGCATAAGAGAGATTTGAGATGTCTTTTGTTTCTTTGATAAACATTGCTGCAATTATTATGTAAGGGTGTGCTTATTAGCTCAACTTTTAAAAAAAATCGAGTTATTGTTATAGTCATGGTGTCGTTGCCGTTGCTGTCCGAAAACTTTAACATTGATCATATTTTTTTATTCCTTGATGGATTATCTTCATACTTGGACACATCCACACTTTGGACAAGAACTTCAAGTTGACCAGACTAAACTTGACCTTGGCTTTTAAATGACCTTCAAATTCAAGGTCAAAAGTTTGGCAAAAAAAACCATACAATTGGCCATAACTTAATTATTAAAAGGTGGATTGTCTTCATACTTGGACACAACAACACTTTAAACAAGATCTTTAAGTGGACCAGACTCAAAATGACCATTACCTAAAAATGACCTTGACTGTAAAGGTCAGATGATTGAATTTGGTTAAATTGTCATACCTTTCTCATTTATTTATGGATTTGATTCATACTTGGCCAAAACAACACTTATGACAAATTCAACATTTGGATTCTTTCAGATATGACCCTGACCTTTAAATGAAGGTCAGTCAAGGTCAAAATATTGAATTTGCTTAACCTGGCCATAACTTTCTTATTTGTGGTTGGATGTCAATAATACAAACAACACTTATGACAATGCGGACATGAAAAATTATTCAAGTATAACATTTACCTTGTAAATGACCATGACCGTCAAGTTGAAATAATTGAATTTTGCTCAAATTTTCATAACTTTTGTATTTATTTATGGATTCGATTCATATTTGACAAAACAACACTTATGACAAAATCTGAAATTATGGTTCTTTCATGTATCAACTTCACCTTAAATGACCTTGACCTTCAAGGTCAAATTATTGAATTTTGTTACAATTTGCCATTATTTTGTTTGTATTTATTGTTGGAATGATTTATACTAGGACAAAACAACACTTACGACAAAACAAACCTGTTGAATAACTCAAGTGTGACCATGACCAAAAAATGACCTTGACTGTCAAGGTCAGACGTTTTAATTTTTCTAAAAATTGTCATTACTATGTCATTTATTTATGGATTTGATTCATATCTGGACAAAAGAATACTTTTGACAAATCTGACATTTTGATTAAAGTTTGACCTTGACCTTAGAAATGACCTTGACTAGCTAGATCATATTATTGAATTTTGCTAAAATTGGTCATAACTGTGTACGTTTTGGTTACATTTGATTCATACTTCGACAAAACAACACTCTTGACAAAACTGACAATTGAATAATTCAGGTATGACAGTCAAGATCCCATTATTGTATTTTGCTTAAATTGTAAATTGTTGTTTATTTATGGATTTGATTCATACTTTGATAAAACAACAAAACTGACATTTTATTTTTTTTTTAAGTATGACCTTGACCTTTAGATGACCTTGACATTTCAGGTCAAGTTATTGAATTTTGCTTAAAATTTTTGTTTTTTTTATGGTGATTTGATTTATACCGAGACAAAACAACACTTATGTCAAAACTGACACATTGAATATTCAAGTGTGACCTTGACCTTCAAATGACCTTGACTTTCAAGGTCAAATTATTGAATTTTGCTTATATTGGCCAAAATATCATTTTTAGTGTTTTATTAATACTTGGACAAAACATGCTCATGACTAAACCTACATGTTAAATTATTCAGGTATGACCTTAACCTTAAAATGACCTCGACAAATTATTGAATTTCGCTAAAATAGTGAAATTTTTGTTATTTATGGATGGATTTGATTCATACAGGGACAAAACAACACTGAGCATAAAACAAACGTGTTGAACAATTCAAGTATTACCATGACCTTTAAATGGCTTTGGCATTGCTTAACTTGGCTATAACTCTGTTGATAATGGATGTAGTGTCTTCATGCTTGGACATAATACCTTCTAGACAATACCTCCAAAGAAAGTTAAACTGAACTTGACCTTGATCTTTAAGGTCTAATTCCTGAATGTTGCTAAAACTGGCCATAACTTTGTTATGTATAATAATATTTCCAAATTATGTTTCATTGGAAATCCCTTCACCACAATCTGCTTCCTCTGATGTGATTGCCTTTGGAAATAGGAAAAAGTGGAGCGTGGTTCCCGCTTGTGGTGGCTCTTGTGTATTAGGTGTTTC
Organism: Cyclina sinensis; assembly: GCA_012932295.1. Lineage (NCBI taxonomy): Eukaryota > Metazoa > Mollusca > Bivalvia > Venerida > Veneridae > Cyclina > Cyclina sinensis. Next base: position 5,009,088 of record JAAONU010000015.1, read on the forward strand.
TGACTGTTTCATTATGTTGATAAACAATAAAACTTTAAATGCTGTCTATTATTGCTTGCTGTCTATTATTGCTATATATAAATATTGTTTTCAATTGACCATCTAATACTTACACAGATAATCTTATTATGTTCCATGTATTTTTATGCAAAATATCAGGCTGTTCCAATATATAGTAGTCTAAGGTGAGGCCCATCCCAAGACAGCATAATGTTGACTAGCCAGTTCAGCAGTGAATACCCCAGAGCTTGCAGCGCTTTGATTTAAGATTTTGTTAACAATCCAGGCAGCTGTGTCAAGTGACAAGATAAATGTGCGTCACTTCCGGTTTCGCTCGTGACAGGTGCGCGCGACCAAGTGCGTAAAATATGGATTTTAATTTGCTATAAAAACATCTTCAAGATGAAAATTACCTGCGGAATTTTGTAAAACTGTCATAGTTAGATATATAGTTTTCGCTCATATTAAAATTTCGAGGTCAAAAATTCGTGTCACATGACCTTTAAGTATGACCTTCATCTTAAATGACATTGACACTGAAGATCAAGTTATCGAATTTTGCTTAAATTGTCATATATTTGTCATTTATTTTCGGATTTGATTCATACTTGGACAAAACAACACTTATGACTAAACCGATATGTTGAGTTTAAGTGTGACCTTGACCTTTATTTGACCTTGTCCTTCAAGGTAAAATTATTGAATATTGCTAAAATTAGTCAAAACACTTATGACAAAACAGACATGCGAAATTATTCAAGTATGACCTTGACATAAAAATGATATTGACCATCAAGGGCAAGATATTGAATTTTGCTTAAATTGCCATAACTTCTTTTTTTATTAATGGACGGATATGATTCATACCGGGTCAAAAAACAATGCGAACATAAACAGACATGTTGAATAATTCGAGTATGACCTTTAGATTACCTTGATGGTTATAAAATGGCTATATCTTTGCTATTAATAGATGTATTGTCTTCAAACTTGGACATAACTACTCTTTGAACAATACCTTTTAGAAGGTTAAACGGAACTTGACCTTGACCCTTATTTGATCTTGACCTTCATGATATGACGACTATGGCCAGTATTATAACTTTAACAGTAAGTGGTTTTCTTTATTGCTATAGATTTATATGTTCTTAAAACATGTACCCAGTTTTATTGCTTTTCTATAGCGCAACAGATGGTGTTAGATTAATGTATCTTGAAATATCTGTAGTGATATGTCTGAGATCTACGTTTTCTGTAGCTTTTACGGTATGAAAAACAGAATCTAAATCTCTTCCTTGTATATATTTTCTTGTTCTGAGACCGAATGGCTGACCGCTGAATAGATTGTTCTTATATATCAGTAAATAGAAGATAATTCGGCAGTGACAAAACAGAAATTCCTTGTGCAGAAAATGATAAATAATTCTTTAACCTTATCATTACAAAAGGAGAATTGAAAAGCAATGTGACAGTGATCTTATCATTGGCAAATTATTCAAAATTAAATGTAGGTAAAAATATTATCACAACATCTTTGCATATCTCCTTATGTAATATGTCTCAGATTGAAAGCCTTAATTTCTTAAGAAAACACTTTTAAAAATAGCTTAAAACAACATAAACCTCCTTCTGGTTATACTATAAAATTAGAAATTGTCACAAAAGTTACAAAACTTAATAATTGCTAATATTTGCATTTTCTTCCTTCATATTTTGGACCTCATTTTTCACACTAATGAAAACTTCTTTTATATGTAGATGCATAAACAAGATGGTACATAAGATAGCTATGTTACGGAAATAAATGATGCTCAGACTTACAAAAACTGTACCTTAGTTATAGCCAAAAAAACTATCTTTATATTTGTTTTATTTTGTTCCAGTCAACCTCTAAATTTTTTCTATAATATGATGCAAAGTGATGTCAATTTATTATTTGAATAAGGTCTTGATTTTTAAATATAAGTGCAAGGTTTATTTACTGTGCACAAGACTAAAGTTTCAAAGCAGATCTAAATCACATAAAAACAATGATCCAAAAATGTAGGTAACCTAAAGCAAATAGTCCTCGTTAACATTTAATTTTGGTGATTGTATCCCCAGTTTCCGAATAGACTTTATGCTAAGTTATTGAATGACATTAAAAAGGTTTACCTAACCAAGTGACAAAATGTCTTGTCTTTCGAAGGATTAAGTGATTGGAACTTCTTATGTTGTCTTTTACAGTGCTATTTCGTTATTTCATTTGTTGTAATAAGTTTTGCTTACCATTGTTGAAACTTTTGTTCCGATACAAAAACCATGTTATATTTATATACAAGTCTAGGAGTCATCTTGTGGTTGGTCGGTCGGTCTGTTGCATTTTTCTTGTCTGGAGAATAACTTTTAAACTATTTAGAATAATGACTTGAAACTTGAAATATAGATAGAAAGAGTTTAAGAGGAGTGCAGAATGAAAAACTATAATTATCACTTGCCCTATTTTGAATTATCTCCCTTTTTGCAATTTTCTTCTCCGGAACATAGCCCCAGAACTATTCAACGGATTGACTTGAAACTTGAAATATAGATACATGGTGATAAGGAAAAGTGCAGAGTGAAAGAACCATAACTCTGTCTCGTCCCATATTTTTTATCTTCCTTTTTTGCAATTTTGCTGCAAATTACTTGTCTGGAGCATAACTTTAAAAAATGCAAGGGATTGACTTGAAACCTGAAATATAGATACATAGTGACTTAAAGAAGTGCAGATTGTAAAACATAACTCTCACTTGTGCCATTTTTAAATTTTCAGTTTTCTTTTCCGGATCATAACACCAAAATTTTTCAACAGATTGACTTTAAAATTGAAATATAGATACATTGTGACTAGTGCTTTAAATTTTGAACAGAGGACTGCTTTAACAAATTGTGTTAATTATGCCACTGAGGTAGAAAAGTCATTCATGGATTTTGGTGTCAATTCTTTATATAGAGTTAAATAGAAAAGGTTTTGAATGATATACAAAGACCTTTGGTTTGTAGCATTGTTTCAAAAAAATGTAAATAATTGAATTTAGTCCCGCTTTAAGGCAGGGGAAATGACAACTATTTGTAAAGTATAACTAAACATACTGATAGAAGGACATGTAATGATACCCCCACCACAAAATATGTGTGTGTGTGTGTGTGTTTTGGGGGGGGGGGGGGATGCGGGGCGGGAAAGCTGTACTGGAATCGCTTTGTCGCGTCGGTCGGACCGTATCCACTTTTTCCACTTAATCATATACTAATGGAAGGATTTTCTACAAACTTAGCTTTGGTGTTAGCCTCAACATGGGAATGTGCGGAACCCATGTTGCCCTTGTGTCGGGTCAAGGTCACACCAGAAGGTCAGATAATTTTTGTGTCCGCTCTATAAATCCTATACCCCTTGAAGAGTTTTCTTCAATCTTGGCTCAAATGTTTACCTCATGACAGCAATGTGCAGAACCCATGTTGACCTTGGCTCAAGGTCAAGGTCACACTTAAAGGTCAACGGATTTTCTTCTTATTTTCTTCAAATTTTCATCTCAACAAGGCAATGTGCATAACCCATATTTCCCTTGTGTCAGCTCAAGATCAAGGTCACACTGGAAAGTCATACATTTTTTTGTCCGCTCTTTAAATCCTATACCCCTTGAAGGACTTTATTTTTCTTTTGGTCTTGGACAAACTGGTTGGGCTTTATATCTTTAACGCAAAGATAACTTCTGGAAATGAAACATTGGATTTTGTTTCCGTTCCGTCCATGCACCCAGGTTCAGTCTAAGCGCTGTTGGGGGTATATTGTTTACATCACAACATCAGACAAATTACTTTTGTACTTCAGTGTTAAAATCATTAATATCATTTAAACTTTCAAGAAAAATATATATTATCAGAAAAAAAAGTTAACTGACACACACCCATAAATATATTATTCATGGGTGATCATTTCAAATTAATATATTCCATACTTTTGTATCAAAACGCTATTCGGGAGTATAAATCACCTTCAGTGATAGTTCTAGTTTTATATTCTAGTCTAAAGTAAATGTTATATTCATCCTTTGTTCTTGTTTGTTTTCAAATCTCTTCTCTAAGCTATAGAACCAAAGCATAGAAGGAAAGAACATCTAACAGCAAAACTAAGTTAAAGGATGTGGCCAAATAAAAACCCATCAAAATTCACCGTATAAATAACATGATAGAACTGCTGTTGGTGAAAATGAAGGCAAAATTACATTGTGTGTTGCTACGCTTTTTAAAATGCTGAAAAATTACAGTTCCTTAGTAATAATGAGGTTTAAAGAATACAATTTATTTTTACTCGAAGTGTCTTGATTAATTAGAAATTGTCTAAGACGCATCACATATTGTGACATTATCATGTCTTGTCACATTATCATGTCTTTGTCACATTATCATGTCGATTATTCTGTTTTCAAATGATAAAGTACTGATTTGAAAACTTATTTGAGATGATTTTTTGAATAAGCATGCGATACATAGATTCACCATGGAACATGTCACATTTCAAATTCAAATATGTTCTCTCTTTAAATGGTTTATATGACATATGTTACCACGTTGTAAAATGTATCAATATCAAAATCAAATTTAATGAAACAGCTTTCTGGTAGTGAAATGGTTTTAGCTCACCTAAGGCTAAAACATTCTCTTTGATTAGCTTCTTGACCTATAATCCGCAGGGTACTTGCGTCAACTGCCGTGTGTCAAACATGATCCTGAATATCTTTGTTAATTCGTCTTTTGTCGTTCACCTGCGTCGACTGTCTGCCTCAAAAAAGTTTTCCTGCACACATAATGTCAGTGGAAGTGATAGTGAAAACCTGCATGGCTGATCTTTGCATGACGTTCCTTATGCTTTTGTCGATCGTTTGCACAATGTTCTTAAAACAACATCAGATCAGATTCTTAAAAGCTGCTGAATGTATTATCTTTAATTTTCACGTTATCATCGTTTTTTATTATCAATCTACTTAGACGAATTTTTCTTGGCCTAACCTTTTACGAAAAACACTTTAAATGTTCACCAAATGGCAGGGATGCTTCCAATCTGATTTAAATCAACTCCTGAAAACCGCTACGCTATCAGTGACTTTTTTTTTACTACAGCTGTCTTTAGTGAGATTGGGATGCTTCCTGCATATATCCAACAATATATTTTTATCATATGCTTTCTTTCAAAGCCACATTGATGAAAATTGAACTGAATGTCTCCTTTTAGTAGGTAATTTTACTCAGACGAGCGACAAGGGATTTAATTTTTCTCTAACAATTATCAAAATGACAAAACTTACTACTTAGAAACTAGTTCTATCATGGAATGGAAAGGCGCAGTTTCAAATTTTTGGAATACCTTTTCACGTGTTACGTTTGGAAGGAAAATTGCTATAGCTTTCTTAATGTTCGTGTGCATTACTCTTTGCTATGTTTTGAACCGTAAGTTTTTTTATATAAACAACATTAGAAAACATATTTGCATCCTCTTGAAAAGCAGAATAATTAATTTCAGACATATGTTTAAACCGCAGAATAAAACTGCATTTAGTCAGGTGATGTCATTTATCTGTACTTAATGTATGTGTGTTTTTTATATAAAGAAATTGCTAATCAGTCATTTATTATATATTTGTTTTCAACGCTACTAGTAGTTTGAATATGTTCTTAGCAAACAGTAACATTAACAATTCAATTCAATTCAATATTTTATTTCGGCAAAAACATATGAATGTTCATCGCCAATATAACATATATATAATGGCGGTACAATTACAAATACAAATACAAAGAGAAAAGCATGAAACCTTATTAAATATATCATTAAACACGGTTTAAATTAACAAACAATTTCTTTTAATTACTATAACTGTATAATATAAGTATGAATTAAATTATATCACAAATTCACACTTTAAATTATCCTCGCAAAAGGTTTGCTTTGTAAACATATTTTGCAAGTTTATTAATAACACTACCTTGTTGACAATTTAAAAGAGATTTTAATTTAAACAGACTTGGCCAGTGACAATAATATTAAGGTTAAGTATTAAACCTAAGCTGTCTATAAAAAGAGCATACTAAAAGGAAGTGAAAATAACAAACTTCTACTATATATTCAACCTTTTAATTATTTGAATGGTCGTTAGGGACATAGTTGTAACACATTTTGTAATTTCTGTTATTTTAGTGTATGTTATCTTTTCATGTGAAACTGCGTCTTTGTAATTACTGATAATTTATCAGCAAGTCTTTAAAAGGTACCGAAATTAAAAAAACGATTCTCAGCTTAAGCATGACGTCATTCTAGCCATTAACCAATCAGATAACAGTAACTAACTAATTTTAGCATTCGATTTGCGGTCGTTACTCGGACTTTATCGTTGGAGCCTATGTGACTTTAAAGTCGTTTGTTATGAAACCTAACAACTTTAATTAATTAGAATCGTTAAAAATGCACTTATCAGGCCGAAGGTCTCGGAAATTAAGACAGTTTCTTTTGTTATATGTTATAGTTTTTGTAATTTTTAATCTTGAAGTTACATATAGCTCAACGATAAAATCCGAGTTACACCCAAGTACGGATAAACTACCTTTAAAAAGTACCCGGATGTGTAAAGCCGAGAATTAAATGATTTTAACTATCCCGTGAAATAATTTCATGTACCAAAATGAAAGACGCATCTTCAGCCTGTGAATGCATTTAAAATGTTTTTTTTTTCAAGTCAAAATTTGGCTTCAAATCCGAATATTGGGCGGCGCCATTGTTTCAGAAATACACGGCGATATAAACAGAGACTCTCATTTCGTGACGTCATAGTTTCATTCCTTGATAATGGCAAAAGTATAATTTCAGTCTTGCCGAAGTTCACGAACTGCCGTCCTATTATCTGAATAATATTTAAGTGTATAATGACGATGAAACGTACTGCAAATATAAATTTTGAATTGATTAACAGTCTGCTCTCGTACCTAATTTTTTATTCATACAACTTTTTTTCAGTATACTTTTTTATTTGATTTATTCTTTCAGGTTTAAAGTTGATTTACAAGCGTTAAAATATTAACTTCAAAGTCGTGATAAACTTACCTTGTGTTCGGGCGAATAAAAATTAGCATCATAAAACGGGTGTAAGTGTCTGTGATTAAATTCACTTTATTTGATGCCTACCAGTGAAATATAGGGAAATATCAGTGAGATAAAAGTGATAATCCACTGTTTTGAATCAGTGAAATTACCATTTTGATAATCCACTGTTTGTGCCGGAACTACATTTTTATCACCACGTAAATACAAGAGAATCCGCTGTATTTCAGACAGTGACAGCGAGTGAAATTTATTTACCTTGTTAAATCCAGTTATAATATTGAATTCCTGAGCCTAACTAGTTGTGAACAATGATTAAATTCGCCATAAATTATTTAAAATGTCTGATTTGTTTACATAACTCACATGGACAATATCCAATATGGCCGACTTTCAATTCAACTGATTGAATATTACTCGGTATTAATCTGCTATTATAATTAAAGTATGTATGGCTAAAATTCAATAAACATTGATAAACTGTGTAGAGAAAAATAAATGTAATTTGATGAAAGTGTATTCAGTTTATTTCAGCAGAAGTAAAGTTATCATATGTATTGGAGATTGTCTGCACTTTTTTTGTGCGGAGTAACGGTTTGACCAAAGTACGCATTAACTGATTTGGGGCACACCATGGGGGATTTATTGTATGCCCTGAGTAAAAATGTTATAAAATACCCATTTTTGACGTGTTGGCATAAAATAAAAAGAAAATTTGTTTGTTTTTTAGTGGAAGATGGGAATTTATTTCATCTCGTGAACACCATATGTTTATATTTTCACTCGTGGCAGCGCCACTCGTGAAAATATCCCATATGGTGTTCACTCGATGAAATAAATTCTCATCTTCCACAAAAACAAACAAATATCCTCTATGCATTCTTTACTACTAATCCTAGGCTAAACATTTCTTCACTCCTGTTAAAAAAACAGAAAAAAACCGACCCTACTTCTTTCAGTTTGACGTTTGCACATTTAATGCAAATAGAATAAAAAATACAGTGCCGAATCTCTGAAATAATGACATGTAATTCCTCCTAAAATTTCCAAGTGTTAAAGTACTATGTCCTTATCAGAGCTATAAATGCTAATAGGACGCCAATTATAATTATACAATTATCATAATGTGATTGCATAATAACCTGTGACACATACGTGTTTGGATAAGCCACTGTTAATTGTCGTTTGATCTTCGAAGACCCGTTATACTTGGTTGCTTTCAAGTTTGACCTAATTTGCATGTCATGAAACCTGTCAGAGAATAATGATACTAATTTATGCTTTATAACAAAGTCATCCAAGTTAACGCCTATTATAATTACACTGAATTTAGTAAATTGCAGAGTAAATCTGTGAAGTGAATCAATTTCGGCGGAAGTACGAACTATTTATTTTTACAAAATACAAAATAAGCCATCAATTTATTTATTTAGCAAATTTCCATGCAATAAATAGGTATTCTTCTGATAAACTTACCTTTTGAAGTCGTTATTAATTAAGTTGAAATAACTAAGGCACAGCCTAAATGGTTACGTCACAAGACGGTGCGTTCCATCGGTCGACTTGATCGCTACATTTGATTAAGCGTTTTTAAGTAAAGATGATTTCAATATTAGTAAAATTTTCAAATCTTAACAATAAATGGACAAAATTTATAATTGTGTCGGCTGAATTTTTCGCTTTCATTTACCTTTAATTTTCAAATTTCTGAGCTCGGTATCTTAACTCGTAAAATTGTTATCATCTTCAAAGAGCTGAAATCACAGAATTTTGTTGTTAACCAATTCTCAGCTTAAGCATGACGTCATTCTAGCCATTAACCAATCAGATAACAGTAACTAACTAATTTAAGCATTCGGTTGGCGGTCGTTACTCGGACTTTATCGTTGGAGCCTATGTGACTTTAAAGTCGTTTGTTATGAAACCTAACAACTTTAATTAATTAGAATCGTTAAAAATGCACTTATCAGGCCGTAGGTCTCGGAAAATAAGACAGTTTCTTTTGTTATATGTTCTAGTTTTTGTAATTTTTAATCTTGAAGTTACATATAGCTCAACGATAAAATCCGAGATACACCCAAGTACGGATAGACTACCTTTAAAAAATACCCGGATGTGTAAAGCCGAAACTTCTGAAACTTAAATGTATGTTATTTCATTTGAAAAGTTCCGGTGCATTCGTGTCTCAATCTATGTTGTTATGAAAACGTCACTAGCAATTTTTTTTGAAATTGTTTATTAATGAAATTAGAGTTTTAAAGGTAAATAATACTTACCTGACTTTACAGGACGGAATTCTCTTTCTGTGTTCCGTGATCCGCGTTTTAGCCTTACAAGTTATGATAACTTTTACCAATTCACCGGTCACTTCCGATCTACATCTTCGTGTCTTATCAGTTTGCCTAAGACGAATCTTAAGAGCCAACCGGGGAATATGGGTTTGGAACCTTTAATTTTTATAGATAAAGTAACCTGACATTACAGCATGGATTTATGCTTATTCCAAAGCAATGTCCTGGTAGTAGGAGTCACATAGGCATTTCAATTTTTTTTTCCAAGTATATTTTTACCATTGTATTTAACAAAATCTTTACAATAAAATAAAGAAATTAACGAATCACCTTAAACTGAAGGTTAGTTTAAAGTCATTACCACTGTACTTCTTCCTCATAGTATATTTACTATGATAAAGCAGAATTACACGTGTCTCTTATTCACACACTGTGATTTATAGCTTCAACAACATTTTCCTGTTTGTCCTGTTATCCGCAATAATTGAGAAGCAAATAATTTTATAAGTCTCTACCTGTTTGAAATTGACAGTTGTCAAGAAATATTGTGTTGTAGTGTTTTTTCTTGAAAATAAAGCAGACACCATGATCTGTCTTAAAGAGACGCCTTGATGTAATATTACTACGAGTAGAGTGTACCATGATTTTATCAACCTTTTTTTTTTTTTTTTTTTTTTTGGTGCTTTTCTATTTTTCTCCTACATAGCTAATTATCATTTTTGGTAATGACATCGGATATATCTCCTCCCCCACTATTTGAAATGTAAAAGAGCACGTAAGTGTGGTACGCGTGCGTGTATGAATGAAACTGTGAATACGTGTGTGTGAGTGTCTGTTTATTTGTAAGTTCGTCTACTTACTTGTTCCGGAAATGATAATAATATTATGTTCTTGAATTTTGGCATATTGCCCTTATTGTATACACTGTATACCTGGGTGAAAAATAAAAGATATGTTCTGTTCTGTTCATTTATTCCTTATGCAGAAACTGGTCTATTTGGTTGTTTTGTAGCTAAAACACCTGTTTCAGTCTGTTTGGAATAAACAATAATTACAATACTCGTTCATGCAAAAAGTTTATCTAATTTGAACTTAAAAAAAAAAAACAGAAATAGACACCTGTAGGTATTTAGACATTCACACCTAAGTTAATTCATAATCTCTTAAAGTTTGAACAATTAACAAACCAAAATAATTGTTTGAAATCAATTAATAGTGGGTGTAAATGATTTTTTTTTCTTTAATGTGTTTAGTTCTTAGATCTATATATTTGAGTTCTTAATTGACTTTTATAGGAATATAATTGTTTACTATTCACTGACATTTCAAAAGATGCAAGTGGACACCTATTAAAACTGTTTGTTAATTAATTTGTACTATTAACCTTCTATGTGGTTTATACAATTAAATAAATTGCATTTTATTGATGAAAATTCCCCAATAAATGTTTTTGTTGTGTTTTAAATTAAATTCGTTACGAAATAAACTCACAAACAATTTGTACAACCCACCATGTTTCCGTATGAAATATACCATGCAGATCTAAAACGTTATCGTCCGTACCGTACAAACCTTTACCGCATCGTACGGAATTTGTAGCGCCATTTACCTACAGGTGTGTAACCACCAAATAGATTCCTTCTTTATTCTATATAAAATTCATAAAGTTCACATGGCTGTAAAACATAGCAAACCTTCTTTTAAATAGCTTTAACTTACATATTCTTGTAGATCTATATCTGTACTCATGAAAAATAGCAAGAAAAGTGGGGGTTGTGATTCAAACAAGAAATATATTTCTGCTCATGCGAACTTACCAATAAAATTAACAAAAAATCTGATCTAATTTTCAGGTTGGGGTGTGTGAAACAATTTCACATTGTGAATTCTATTCTGAATGCATATGAGCATAAAATTGCTACCACACTATCAGAAATAGTCAAACAAAATGATTCCAGGAAACAAATTACACAGATTAGGGCAAAAATCTTAAAAATAGCCAAGAAAACTGAGAACTATTTCTAGCCGCCATTATGCGGGTACCATTTTTTTGAGCTCCAGTAGACTGAATTGGTGGTTTCATACCTACACGTCTATGATAATCACTCATAGGTAAAAAATCGATACCGAGACATGATAAATCGCAGCGATAAGGATTTATATAGCGCGTTTCCAGACCATGCTGTTAGAAAGACCCTGTATAAAACAAATTGACACTTAAACTTAATATAAAACGAAAACCAATTACAAGCTTTTCTATGTATCTTAGTAAAACCTTGTTGTAAGAATGAAACTTTTGTTTATAAAACTAATGACCGACGTGTAGATTTATCCAGTGTTTTATATTATCTTTCAGGCACGATATTTTTTGTTTGGTTGTTTCGCCCGTTGCCGTTTGCAAATGCTTCTAAAGATACAGACACGCTTAAGACAACCTTTTCACCTGAAGCAATAGGAATGACGAATAGAGAGCAGCTGTATGAAAAACGACGCAAACACTTAGTCAGAAACTGCGAGAAAATCAACAGAACAGTTACTAACATATTTGCCTATAACACACCGGTAATACTTCTTGAGAGAAAACATCTGATTTATTACTGTCCCATACCAAAAGTCAGTTCGACGTTCTGGAAAAGGGTTTTAACAGTTATGGCGACTCAAGGAAAATTAAAGTCACCATTCGAAATAACTTTTGAACAACAGAAAAAAATGGCAAAATTGAAAAGGCTTTATAAACAAAGTAGATATAGCTTGAAAAAGAATGAAACATCTTTTATGTTTGTGAGGGATCCTTATGCGCGCCTTTTTTCTGGTTATGTTGACAAAATCTATACGCCAGACGTATATTACTGGAACCAAATTGGAAGAAACGTAGTTCGTGTTGTGCGAAATGATAGTGCGATGGTTTACAGAAATTATGGATTTGACGTAACTTTTTTAGAGATGATAACATATTTATTATCTATGTATCAGTCAACAAAAGATATAGATGAACATTTTAAACCAATGGCCGATCATTGCAACCCTTGTACAATGAGTTTTCAGTACATAGGAAAGCTAGAAACAATCAAGAATGATTCGATGTATCTTATTACGAAATGGCGGAGTCAGTTTAAAGATGTAAATTTGCACTTTGATGATTTCGAAACAGAAACTGTTCTTGATTCAGCCAGAAGAAAAATAAATTTGCTTTTTTATTCTAAAAAAGTTCTTAGAGAGATAAAGTTTCCATTTTCTAAACTTATGTTGCGAACCTGGAGAGAATTACAGATGAGAGGATATATCTCAAAACATGTTGAATTTCCATTTAAAGATACTGATGCTGATAAAATAACAGAAGATGATTTCATGAATGCAACTAAACAAGCTCTAGAAATTCCAGTGAATAAAACAGAGGTGAGACAACAACGAGAAGAAGCTCTTATACAAGCGTACAGACAAGTACCAATAGATGTCATGGAGAAACTGAGGTTGTTCCTGCTTAAAGACTGTTTGCTTTTTGGTTATGATGATAGGCCGTCGAAATTGTTTGATAGATCAAAGTATTTAAAGGAAGGGTTCCTTTATTTGGACGGGCTGAAGAAAGATTAAATATCCCTTTTTGTCTCGCTTACATGCAATCACGCATAGGAGAAACAGTAAGGATTTCTCCCTCCCTCGCTCTTTTTCTCATTTACACACACGCACGCACGCATGTACAGCCGCACGCAAGCAGTCAGAGAAAAAGTCTTCTCTTAAATTTTATGCATATCGCATAACGAAGAAACTGCATTCATGTTAAATAAAAGTCAGTAAACTTTTCTTACACATTTATTCTTATTCTCTTTATCCATTTCTTAATCAGTCACAACCACTTTCTCCCCTCTAGTAAGACGCTATTTATCCTTTTCACTTAATCCGTCAACCAGCCAATTCAAGTTAGGGTTACTGAACTACAAGTAGATTGGCTGTTTTACTTATTCAAATGAAAACGTTTTCTAGAAATTTACTTTAAAATAAATAAAAAAATAAAACAATTAGTTATTATTGCTCTGTTTGGTTTTTAATGTTTATTTTGTTGCCTTAAAACAAACATTAACATGAGATCGCTAGTGGAAATGGTACAGTCCTTGGAGCAGCTATTCTCTGGGAATATAGATTGATGACGTTTTGGAAAAGGTGTAAGTGAAGTTTTTGTCTTGGTTGAATCCTTCCAGACACTTAACAAAGCGCGTATCTTCAGGAACTGCTGGAATAAGATCCGGGAAAAAAACCTTTATAATATGAAAACTGTCTGTGGAAAAAAAAACCAATGAATAGCCATTTCTGATCTTGACACAGTTATTATGGAACAAAAATGCATAACAACTCATACATGGTAAGCAAATTCTTCAAGCAAAATTCAAAAGCAGCATTTTGATACTTAATATTGCAGATACATGCGTGCATTTCCAATCCTTTGATATGTCTCGTCTAAACATTAAAAATTGCTTGAAATTTCTGTAAAATGCTTTCGGACAGTTACCAAGAAAATGTCGATATTCTGTACTAATCCTTTGTCTATCTTCCAAACCTGAATGTCGCATACTGCCATTATGATGATAATCATGATTTTCGGCATATAAAAAGTACAGTTCTTAACAGTAAATACACTGTGCTGGCTCGAACCCATCCATTTGGCTAATGGATAACTATCGTTGTTTTCACACACAAAGAAGAATTTATATACATTGTAGTTAGAGTAGATACAAAATCATGTCAGTTTTATAGATGAAAATTCAATATTAAAAAAACATAAATATGAGTGTATTGTATACAATTTGTTTTAGATATTAAAAATGCTTTTTTTAACGTGTTGGAAAGATTATTTGTAAAACAAGCGGGAATGACGAGAAAATTTTACCTTATCTGTTTGTCATATGTAAAACGTTTCATTTTCCCACTATATGGCATGATCATCCTGACATTATACAGTCCTAATGAAGAATCAAATTATCACGTATAAGGGGACGAGGTCTGATTTCACTGAATTTCCGGTCAACTACTGGATTATGTTTCATAACAAAATGAACATGCAAACCAGCAGCCTTTGGCATCCATGTGACAAAATTGATTTACTTGCAAGGTTTGAGGACTAATGTGAAGTCATGACCATGACCATCATGCAATGTCACCTTGCTAGTTCGTAAAATTAGATAAACATTTTGTTCTCAATCTTCCTTCAAAGAAAATCAAAATTTAGCAACTGTTATTTGCCACTCATTTTTTAGGTATTATTATCAGCAAAGAAAATCTAACTAGAAAAATCTTAATCTTATCTCTACTCTTATGTATACAGTACGTGTTGCTGTCGTCTCTTTTCAATGTAGACATAGCGTATATGTAACGTATATGCCTTATACAAGCCTACCGGGATATAGAGGAGCCGACTCGTTGTTAATGTATCGACTTGAAACAGTACAAAATGATTGAATATTAGCTTCGAACAGTGTGGGCTTGAAGTCTTGACCTGGAAGTTTTGCTTTTTCGTATCTACTACCTGTAAGCGCGTTAGATTTAAGGGCCAGTTCCGGCTCGAGCTTTATTTTGCGAACTCATGTTTTGGAATCCTGTATAGAAATGTGCAGTAATGCCAGTCATTCCTTTTGAAAAAAACGAACAGAGAGCAAAGGACAGAATCGTGTCCGAAACATTTTCCAGAAACATTAATTTCGTCGTGCGAAGGTAATGGTGTACAAGCATTTTAATGTCTTTTATGGCACTCTCTTCTGCTTGCTCTCTGCCGGTGATGCCTGAGCCGATTTTAAAGCGACAGATGTTGATTAAAATTTGACACTTCAAGCAATTGTTTGAGACCTTTTGCACGATTGTACATCTACCCGATCATGTGTTATAAGCGCCGTGTTTTTGAGGTCTCAGGCACACGAAGGCTACTTTACTGCAAAAACAGTGTTAAATGGACAATTTTCTTCGTTTGGGAACACTGCTCTCAGTAATGCCTGAACCGTTTACATGCAAGAGTTATCATTGGAAAGTCGATGCTACACGCAATCATATGAGAAAGACCTCAATATTGTAGATTGTGCAAATCAAGCGCGATAGCCCTATGTTTTGAGTTCTAAAAAAACACGAA
The DNA here is from genome assembly GCA_012932295.1 of Cyclina sinensis. Lineage (NCBI taxonomy): Eukaryota > Metazoa > Mollusca > Bivalvia > Venerida > Veneridae > Cyclina > Cyclina sinensis. Next base: position 5,024,602 of record JAAONU010000015.1, read on the forward strand.
GTGAATATTTTCAACGTATATTTAATGTATGTGCCTTAAACAAGACTACCGAGACATAGAGAAGACGACCCGTTGTTAATGTATCGACTTGAAACTGTACGAAATGATTGAATATGAGCTTCAAACAGTGTGTGGGCTTGAGGTCTTGACCCGGTAGTCTGTTTTCTAAAATTTTGCTTTTTCGTATTTACTTCTTTTAACCGCGCTAGATTAAAAGATCATTTAGGAGCACTCACTTCTGCAGGTTATCGCTCGGTTATGCCTGAACCGAATTTAATTGGAAAGTTGACACAACAAGCAAACATATGAGATAGACATCTAGACTGAAGGTTGTGCAGATCAAGCATGATAGCCCAATGTTTTTGAGTTCTCAAAACACGAAGCAAATATTTTCAACGTATAAATAACGTATATGCTTTATACAAACCTCACGGGGTATAGAGGAGCCGACTAGTTGTTAATGTATCGACTTTAAAGAGAACGAAATGACTGATTCAAACAGTGTGTGGGCTTTAAGTCTTGACCTGGAAGTTTGTTTTCAGATATATTGCCTTTTCGTATCTACTACCTGTAAGCACGCCAGATTAAGAGGTCGTTCCGGTTCGAACTTTATTCTGCTTTTTTTTAAATCCTGTATAGAAATGTACAGTCATGCTAGTAATTCCTTTTCAAATAACGAACAGAGGGCAAACTGAAAGAATCGTGTCCGAAACATTATACAGAAGCATTAATTTCGTCGTGCGTAGGTTATGGTATACAAGCAATTTGATAATTCATGTCTTTTAGGGCACTGTCTTCTGCTGGCTCTTGCTGGTAAATGCCTGAGCCGATTGTAAAGCAAAAGGTGTCGTTTGAAAATTGACCCTTCATGCATTTGTTTGAGACCTTTTTCACGCTTGTACGTCTAAACGGTCAGGTGTTATAAGCGCCGTGTTTTTGAGTTCTAATGAAGCCTAATTCACCGTGAAAACTGTATTTTATAGGTGACTTCCTTAGCACTCACTTCTGTAGGTTATCGCTTGGTATTTCTCTGGACCGATGTTCACGCAACTGATTTCGTTGGAAAGTTCGCGCCAAAAGCAATCATATGAGATTGACCTTAATATTGTATTTTGTGCAGATCAAGCGTGATAGCCCTATGTTTTTGAGTTCTCAAAAACATTTTGCAAATATTTTCAACGTATATGTAATGTATATGCCTTATACAAACCTTCCGGGATATAGGGGAGACGACCCGTTGTTAATGTATCGACTTGATACAGTACGAAATGATTGAATTTGAGCTTCGAACAGTGTGAGCTTGAAGTCTTGACCTGAAAGTTTGTTTTCTGAAATTTTGCCTTTTCGTATCTATTGCCTGTAAGCGCGCTGGATTACAAGGCCGGTTCCAGCTCGAACTTTATTCTGCTAATTTATGTTTTGAAATCCTGTATAGAAATGTGCAGTAATGCTAGTAATTCCTTTTCAAATAATCAATAGAGAGGAAGGGAAAGAATCGTGTCCGTAACATTATCCAGAAACATTAATTTCTTCGAGCGTAGGTAATGGTATATAAGCAATTTCGAGTATTTTACGGCACCCTTTTCTGCTGGCTCTCTGTCGGAAATGCCTAAACCGATTTTCGAGCGAAACCTGTCGTTTGAAACTTGACCCTTCAAGCAATCGTTTGGGATCTCTTGCACTATTGTACATCTAGCCAGTTAGCTGTAATAAGCGCCGTGTTTTGAGTTATCAAAAACACGAAGCCTACTTTACCGCGAAAACGATATTATATCGGCGATTTTCTACGTTTGGGAGCATTCACTTCTGCAGGTTATCGCTCGGTAATGCCTGCACTGATATCATTGCAAAGTGGACGCTACTGGCGATCATATGAGATAGACACCTAAATTGTAGATTGTGCAGTTCAAGCGTGGTCGCTCCGTATTTTTGAGTTTTTAGAAACACGAAACAAATATTTTCAACGTATAGGTAATGTATATGTCTTATACAAGCCTACCGGGATATAGAGGAACCGACCAATTGTTAATGTATCAACTTGTAACAGTACGAAATGATTGGATATTAGCCTCGAACAGTTTGGGCTTGAAGTCTTGACCTGGAAGTTTGTTTTCAGAAATTTTCGATATTTACCCGACTATCAGGCAAGACAAATTCGGCCACTTATTCATGTACCGAAATATGATTATAAATTTCTGCTTTTTCAATAAATGTTTCTGCAGTTACATGTAGCTACAACCCCCACACTAGCCTGAAAATGGTCTCTCAAAGCAATTAAAAAAATTATGCATTCTAACTTCATTGTTTTCCAAATATAATTTTATCGTTCGGAAGACGGGGGGAGGGGGAGGGGTGTGTGGGGAGGGGGAGGGAAATCTAGGATTGAATTAACGCCAGTTCGAAAAGAGAAAATCCTTGGAAACAAACATCGCTGTTGTATATCTACGAAAACTGCGCTTTTCCGATGTTTATAAACAAAGTAAGGACTTTAATTCTCTCTTAATATCACAACTTCAAAGAACATTAACCGCAATACAAATAATGGCAGGAAACTTAAAACACTTGATAATTTATTTCCCCTTTTATATCAGTTCTCCCCTTTGAAGTTTAAGACCATGAGTCCTTACGGCAAATGTTGTTTATGTTAAATAGTTTCCTTAAAGAAGGATGATTTTCATAACCCTAAAAATCGCGGTAACGGAGAAAAGACGGGGTTAATCCAAACGGTGGGAATTGTATTTTTCGTCTCACAAACATATTGTATTTGTATGGAATAAGGGAAACGAAACTCAGTCCGCTGTAAAGGGTCCTAAACATTTCCGTAGCAACAGCAGCTAAGCTGTATTTGTTTTTTTTACAACGATTTTTCTCACCATGATTAAGATACCCGGGATTTCCTGAACTTTACAGATGCATTCTTTTTGTCTGTGATCTTAAATACTCACAGCCATTTTATCATCAATCTTCTTTTATCCCCTACATCTCATCATCATCATTCATGGAACCTCATGATCATCATCGTCGATGTCATTATTATCATCATCACAATCATAAAAATAACAAAATCGTCAGCATCATAATCTTAACGTCATCATCATCATAATTACCATCGGCATCAACACCATTATCGATAATCATACCTCCATTAGTCAAAAATTCTTTCATCTTAATCTTAAAACTTGATATTTTTATATTGTTTGCAGTAAACTTTGGGCAGACATACAAGCGATCATAGAGACTAAATTCTAAGGTATTTTATAAAAGTAAGCGGTGCATATGAAAATTAGCTGTTAGTGATGTCTATCATCTTCTTCCTGTAATTCCTGCTTCGCCATTCAGGCGCGCGGAATTGGTCAGTTTCATCGAAACGCATTAAAATGCATGCCTGGACGCTTGTTGTTATGAATACAAATCTTTCAAGTATCTCTTCTAAATCCGAGCATCTTTAAGAATGAAAAACTGTAAGATAAAACGCAATAAACACACAATAGAGATAGACATTTGTTCAAGTGGTTTGATTGGTTACTGAATTTAGCCTAATCACCACATTCTTGCACAGGTAAATTACCTCCTATATCCGTATGTCCTACCTATATTTATGCACAGCAAAGAGGACTGGATAAAAAAAATCTGTTTCATGACGAAACTGCTTACACTACCCTGTCTTAGATTTATTCCAAACATCTCGAGACAACAATTGGAATGGAAACAACTTACCAGAGAAAGCAACAGAAACTTATTTTTACCGCTCAAAGCCATTGGAATATCTCGGCCATGAAACTACGACATCTTAAAACAAGTAAGCTTCTTTAAAAAGAAACATAAGAGAAGTTAATCAGAGTACTCTGAAATTATGTCCATCTTATTCAGTATATCAACTATTGTCAAACTGGCAATTTGTCTCTCTCACAAATTAAAACACAGTACTGTAATTATTCAAGGAGTCAAATATTTTTGCAAGGTTATTTAGACGAAAAATTTGACATATAATAATAATTATTCGTTTTCCTGAATTTGTATTTTGAAGCAAACGGAGCATGCACCCTAAGATTACTGGAGATTGGTTGTAAAGATAATGGCTTTAAATCTTGAGGTTTAACTTCAGTTCGATTCGCAAAATGGAGAGGTCTGATGTTTACCCGAAGTTTTCCAATTGTCAAAATGTGGAAATGAGGAACGTTATAGTTTTGGATACCCTTGTTAAGGGCAATCCTTAAGAAAAGACTGGGATTATGCCCCGGCTATCACAGTAAAAGACATCAGAACATATCAATAAAGTGCAGTCTTACCCTTAACCAGTTTCTATATGGAAATGAAAGGAGTCTATATTTTTTCGTTTGAAAAATCAACGCACTCATTAACTTGTAATATGAGCTTTCAAAGGGCGATAACTTCCACATCCTGTTGCGTCAATGCAAAAACTGCTTTGTACGGATATATATTAAAATTTTTACATACAAGTAATTTAAACATTTCAACTTGTTTATAGTCCAAAACATAGTCCAATATGACAAAAACAAATGTTTCCTTTTAGACAAATAAGAGTGTGTGTTTTCCAGTAACATGAGAAAATCATGATGTATTTGTCCAATTTTATCAAAAACGAAGTAAGTTTATTTTGTAGAGAAAAAAACTGTCGTTTTAAAGGCCACTAAAGTATACACATGATTTATGATTACTGTCACAATTTTATGGTAATTTGGTAATTTGGTAAACTCTGCACCGACACAAACTAGGTATGTATGTCATTAGTGTATTGTTTTTAGTTTCAAACGAAATAATCACCACCAGTGTTCATTTGACTTGACTGGTTGGTGAAAGTGAATTAATCTTGCAGTATACTGACGGGCCTTCGGCTACTACTCTAAAAGTATTTGCTTTCTAATGGTTACACAATGTCCCGGAGGTGAGTTTGAACAACAAATCACCGGCAAGTTAAGGTTCTCTCGTCGTGACAGTTGGCCTCTTCAAGGTCGTCTGTGGGCCTTAGAGCTTTTAAAATAAATTTTCTTGTCAGCATTGATTACATATTGTTTGATAACACACGACTGAATATTAAACAATTATAAGTCTGTATATTTTTGTTATTTGGTTTCGAGTGTTTTTTTTCTCAGTGCTATCTACAACTGTTGCCCAAAGGATTGGTTGTTTTATCAGGGAAGTCAAACAGGTGTGTATTACTACTGTGTGCTCCCAAACTCGCCAATTGCTGTTTGTCATACAAGTTCTTGCATGTTACAGACCTTCTCTAAGAGACTGCCCGTTGGGTTTTTGACAATGTTTGGAAACGAAAATGTGAAAGTCGTGGACATAATATATTATTCCATAGTCGAGATTCGAACCGCTGTGGACATGTTAATCGCTAGACGCAACCGCGACCATTTAGATGCTGTTGTTATTGTTTTTGTTAGTGCTGTTGTTCTTCTTTTCTTTGTTTCTGTCGTCAATAAGTAACAGAAAATCTGAAACCACTTTACCAGTAATTTCTACGCAATGGAAAAGAATAATTTCTGTTAATAGTTATGTAACTGTTTTACTGTAGCAACTCAATGACGACAAAAAAGGCGACAATACGGTTTACAAAACGGTGTGCTCGGGTATAAATTCTTAGTCCTAGACTGGTTCAACTCTATATAAATATATTTGCTTGATTATTATTCTTAGAAATATGATTAGTAAACCAGACATGCACACTCGAAGGAAGTTTGATTGACAACCACATTAAAGGAACATTGTCTCTCGTTTTCTTTCATCTTTTACAGTAAACAACTTCCTAATGAGAAAATCATGAGAAAAACATGAACACATGAACAAGTGTCTTGTCAGAAAGGTACACTTCTTTCCTCGAGACCTCACCAGCGAATTGAAATTCAAACTGCTACATACCGCACATTATTTTTTTTACATTGTTAATTCTGTCCTTTAAGTGGACCTGTTTTACCTAAGAGGCAACTTAACATTTACGTATTTAACATTCCTTGTTTGGTCACGAGAAATGGCAGTCGTGCCAAATCGGTTATATCTGGAATTTTCCGTGAGAACAATTCGGAGAAAATCGCGAACGACAGAGTGAAGAAATGTACTATATTCCAATATTAGTCATAATAAATCATCATCCAACTAGTAGCGCATGGCAATTATTGGTACATATTATTTGATTTTTCTGCTCATTAAAAACATTTAAATTTGTCGCTTCTATGCGTAAATAAGAAACAGCAGTCTCGAAAGTATGGTGAATGAGCTAAATCTCAAAGCACATTATTGCTTTAAGTTTATTTTCACTTTCATACTAAAACAATACGTTTACATGTGCTTTTAGCTGAAAAATTAACTTGTGAGAATTCTTTAAGATACATCAGCATGCCGCTGTACTGATACAGACATAGTGACCAGCTGAGCTAGCCCAATACACTGATTTTAAGGACCGCCGTTTCTTATATATGCAGAGAAAGAACAAAGTTATATTTTCATTTAATAAGTGTTTTCTTTACAGTTTAATTTTTCATTTTTAAAAAGTTTTTCTGTGTGATCTGCAAGAACAATCAATTATGAGTCAGTAGTATGCATTACTTTACATAAATGAGTGTTTTTTTATACAAGTTAGAACTTATTCTACTTTCTTTAACTCATAGTCTGCCTCTTTCAAATATTCTAAATAAGCCATAGTTTTGCAAAGTACAAAATCAGATCTTTTATGAACTTTTTATTCATTTATACACCAGCTGTGACAAAAACATTAAGACAGACACAAAAATACTTCAGAAGTAGTTTGAATGAAGAAGTTTCGTTTCTGAGACAGAATAAAGGGGCTATGATCATTAGTGGTTAAAAATGCATTCATTATATACACTGACTTTTTATAGGATCGACAATTGGGTGCACAAGAGTTGTTGTTTCAGATACTGATGATTATATTGTTGTTGTTTCAGATGATGATGATTTGATGTTGTTGTTCAGATGATGATGATGATGTTCTTGTTGTTTCAGATGGTTATTATGTTGTTTTTGTTGTTGTCATTTCAGACGATGATGATTGTGTTGTTTTTGTCGTTGTTGTTGTTTCAGATGATGATAATAGTCGTCATAAAGATGTTGTCTTTTTTTGCTGCTGATGATGATGCACAGAAAATAAAGGCAATGATGATGGTGATTATGCTGTAGTTTTCGCCACCATTGCTGCTGATGATGATGGTAAGTACATTACAAGGATGAAATGGTAAAAGATGGACAATTAAGTGGCACAGACATCTTTCATAAAATTCACTGTATTAAAAGTAATAAAATATTTGTTCCTTTTATAGAGGCTAAAATTTGGGCAACTGCTTGGCTCTCTGTGATTTCCCAGCGGCGACAAGATGGCGTCTCCTGACAGCATGATGGTAAAGGCTATCAAATTGCGTCCATACATAAATGTTTTAGGATTTTTAATCTCGAGAACTGAAATTGCCAGAATAAAACACACACACCCTATACAGACCAATACTTTTGTATTTATTATCTTTTATTATTTTTCTTTTTTTTCTTTGCAAGCCGGCATATAATATGACACGGTTGTATCGTACATTATTTTCCTGCAAAGTTTAAATAGTTACAAAACATTTTCCGGGTTACAGCTGAAGCATAATGAAAGATATGAAGCACAAACAACTGTAAATATTAACTTCTGTTAACCTCGCTGTCTGTCTTACATAATCTTCTTTCAATATTTGCCAATTTTCAATTGACCTCCTAGAATGTTAAACAACCATATTTATGCAGACGCGGAAACACGCACATCAAGTTTCAGTATGCATTTGTAAAAGATAAGAGGAATCGTTGCCTTTGAAGTTTCGTTTATATTCAGAACCCACAGCAGGGCGTCTCTCATACCAGCGGGAGAGAGTGCAACATTGACTTAAATGAAATCAATAAATCCCCAACTTGCTTCCTGACATTTAAATAAGGCCTTATTTAAGGTAGTTTGTCGCTTTTGGTAAAATAAGCGACGTGATTAGCCACTTGCATTTTGCATTTCACTGATTAAAGCTTGTTCCGGGATAAAAGGCTTTATTGTTGTAATCCCGGAATATCGCCGCCATGAAAACGGCATGAATATACCAGACGTTTATTTATGAATATTGTCTGTTTTCAGTTAAAGAAAGACAGTTGGCAAATAAACGTAGTTTGACCAAAAAAGTATAGAAGTATTAAAATATTACTGCGTTAAGAACAAATTAAGGATAAACACTACATACATAACTTATTTCATTATTTACACACTGAATGAAATTATGACTAAATGTATTAAACAAATTTACGTACATCTGTTTAGTGGAGTTTGGGTAAGAGAAAGCGTCCACTTACACAGATGTGATTCTGGGAGCCTACGATATCTGGACAACCTTTACAAACCATAGGCATTTGGTTTCAACTCAATTGCCGTTATATTGATGATTTGCCATACTACTGATTATCCCCGTTTACTAAAAAAAGTAAAGGTAGTTCAGCTCCCACTATATTCGGTCCTCGTTCACTTTGTCTGTTCGTTCAACTGGCCCTTGGTTATTTTGTTTGTTCGTTTAATTGGTCCTTGGTCACTTTGTTTGTGCGTTCATTTGGTCCTTGGTCACTTTTTTGTGCGTTCATTTGGCCCTCGGTCACTGTGTTTGTGCGTTCAATTGGCGCTTGGTCACTTGGTTGTGTTCATTTGACCCTCGATCAATTTTTTTGCTCATTTATTTGGCCCGTTGTTTGTTAAATCCTTTGCCTCCTAGCCAATTTGTTTAGGACAATGATTTAAAGTTATTTTGTTCAGACGAAAGTTCGCGTCTCAAGGAGATCTTGCATTTTTGGATAAAATATATCAGCAAGAACTTAAAGGTATTACTTTATCACTGAACCACTTTAATACGGTAACTCCACGGGAAGTTATGTGGCCGCCTTGGCGGTCAGAATGTTGAAACGTGAAAGAACGATGAACTTATTGCCTCGGTATTCGTCATACAGAAACACGGATTTTACGTATTATTTCATAGATTTACTTGTTTTATCTGTAATCAGCTAAATAACAGAGTTTGAACGAAACGACCAGCTTTTCGTCTGATTATCATGATTATGATCGGTCATTGTGGAAAAGACACAACTGCATATGGGAGTAGATATGCAAAACACAGAAAAACTAGATTGCAAGCAGCTTTGGCTCTATTAAGACACACATTTCACTCAAGAGGATCTCTTAGGTAGCACATACCAGTTTTTCAGCCACACATTCGAACTGGCCATGTAAAAATTATTTATGAGAGGGTATGATGCATTAACATGTGTATTGCTGAAGTCTAAATTAATTAATACATGAAGATAAGGGTATTCAGAGTGGTCAGGATGAGGTTCTCTTAGTTTTTTCCCTATTGAACAGTATTGAAATGCACTCAGTGTGAAGAAGGAGCTTGAAATTCGAAACTGATGAAAGCAGGTTATGTCAGTGGTTTCGGCTGCAGAAGTTCAATAGGATGCCGTCTGAGCTGGATACCGAAACAAGTGTAGTGTTGACAGCACTAGCTGATTAAGGTGTGCCATAACAGACGAACAATTAGCATGTAGTGTTATGACTTTACCGTGTGCCTTTGAATATCAGGCGACTTGTCTGTTTCATAGAATTTGCCTCGGCGAGGGGTCGAAAAGTGGGGCTTGTGAGTAGTTTCTTTCTTGCAGCTGATTTTTTAGAGAAGTGTTTCATCTGAAATTTGAGTTTTTGTTGTAGATTGTCTTCAGTCCTATAAGAATAGCTGTACTTTTCTTTTCAGGTTGTTGTATTGGGATTGTCAGTGAAGCGCAAACAGTTTGAGTGGTCATCAGACACTAAATTTCAGTGTGAAACTGGTATCTGCCACCTTAACCTAATAAAGAAATTCTGCACATTTTTGTAATCACAAATACCGCAAGAAACGCAAGACAAGAAGAACTAAATGCCAAACCAGCCTTTGTTTTTTTTAATAACAGCTACTGCAGAAAAATATGGACTTTGCTAGTTTATTATGATTAGGGAAAATACTTTTTATTTTGACATCTACTGCCTGAAAACGTTCGTATTTTACCGTGATACGAACTGTAAAATACTGAAAAGAATCTGTAGTAGGTTGTCATGCTATAATTGGAAAGTATTGTGATAATGACAAGGACAATCTGCAATGTATTTAAATTTGAATCCTCTTTCAAACTAACCTTGAAAATGCTGGTATTCAAAGCCAAGCAACTGAAAATATTATCAATTTGGCTATCATAGTTAAAAGAAGAACTGCCTATTTACATTAAAGAGCTCTTCAATGATATCATAATTGAAACCAGAGAAGAGTGTCTTTTGTAACCACGCTAATAATTTGAACAATTTTAATGATATTTTAACTATAATACCACATTAAAGAGTAAAGAAATACGGATTGACACTGTGTATATAAATGATTATATCACAGCCTCGTACAGCCCCACAAACTGCTTATTTATAACTATTTTGTTACGAGCAAAAAAGACAAAAGTGACAGAAATTCAAAGAAGTTTTTAATCAAGTAAGTGATATTAAGAAAATATGTTATTGTAATCATGCAAAAGACTAAAGGTTACATTCACAATGTATTCTAAAGTCTTAAAGTGGACGCCGTTGAAATGACAATTTTCGTCATTTGTATTTTACTATGTAAAAAAGGTTAATCAAAATTTAAAATGAAAATAAAGTAAATTACATTTAAAATGAAATTGGCATTATTGAAATATAAAACTAAATGCAAATCAAGTGCTACATAATATATCTTACATTTACCCCACACAAAATGCTTTAAAAAATATAATGTGGGAACTATCTTTATTTATTTACGACTGCATGATAAATAAAGAAAAACTTAGCCCCTTTTTTGTTTGTTTCGACATTCAAATATATTTGACAGTATCGATAACACCGATTATCTTGTTTGGTTTAAAACCTACCTAAATGAATGTGCATATATATTGTTATTATCATTTTATAACAAATATGTGAAAAATATAAAGTTACAAGTCGCAAAACAAAATAAACTTAATCTTTTCATCTGTATTCCTATAGAAAACTTATACAAATAAATATCCAGTCGCATTTTACGTTTTTGATCGCAGTCTAGTCTTATTAATGATATAAGAGAATATATCATTGAAATGTTACAGATACATATAAGAGGGTGTTTCTTTCTTTATTGTTTGCAAACATAAAAGCACTTCGGTAATCTGGGATATTATTGTAAAAAAATGTAAAATGTTCTCTTGCAAGGATATTATACAAAAGATAGATAAATATCAATGATATAAAGATAAGTTTATGCCTTTGTGAAAACTGGTCATTTAGTACTTAAAGCTTACAGAAGACGGGACTTTAAGTTCGGATCAGAAAATCTCGCAAAGTTACTTGTGAAGATTATTTGCCACCTAATTCGGAATATCTCTGGACTCGATCTCTCTGGTATATAGCAGTAGATGATTATCATTACCTTGGATAGACTTTGATATCTAACTAGGAAGAAACAGCATATGCATTTTCATATTACCTTTGAGTTTTTGTCACCGAAAAGACGAACATAAAATGTAATGGAATACATATTTGTTACTAACTTTGTTCCAAAGGTCTGAGCCAGGTAAAAGCCCGTTATCATATCAAAGTTTTCCCGTTGTAAATCAGGTAAAAACTTCCTTCTGATATCCTGATCAAGTTGGTCTCAATTTATAATACACACTAAATTATTTTGATAGATATTTTTCACAGTTACGTCTGCATTCAATTTGCATTCTTCAGTAAGTAGGTGGTTTCCACGAACCAACTGTTGCATTAAGTAGATTTCAGTTAAGCCTAAAAGTGTTTGTTTCCTTTTGACAAAATTCAGCATTCTATATAGGTTCCTAATGTTTCATTGTCACATTTTCTTCTTACATCACTATCTATGAATAAAACAATTGAGTCAGATAAATAGTGAAAAGCTGCTTCAACAGCTAAACAGCAAATTTCAGGACAGCCTTTAGAAATGTCTATAAGCAAGTCTTTAGTTCATAAAAATATTATTCATTGATTCATTGATTTTAATATGTTCAAGAAATGAAAATCCTCGTTCAAATTACACTATATCCTTTGTTATATAAATCCTCTTTATATTAAAAAAATCAATAAAAATAAATGAAGACAGTTTAAAATACGATATTTTCTATATATATATTTCTATATATTTTATTATACGAACAAATGCTACAGTACACATTGAACCTCCTCAGAGCAGTGTCGATTTTTAATGTACCGCAGTTCGGAGCAGAAAAATAATACGATATGAAAGAAAGACGAAGTGTTGTGATAATAATTTAAGTTTTTTAGAGAGACAAACCGATTCAGCCGGCGCCATCACGGGCACCGTCGTGCAAAACCTATAAATGTTCTGATTATTCATAAACCTTCAGGCTTACAGTTTTGATATTTGGTGTGTAGCGTTGTCTAGTGGACCTCTACCGTGTTGCTTTAAATCATGACCATAGGGTCAATATTCGCCATGCTCTTGGGCTTATATAAAGTTATTTAAGAAAGTCTTTGAAAATCTTGCATGTGGATATCATCTTTGACTTCAGCTAAAACTGACTTTGTACTTCAGACCTACTTACTATAATTGAATCTCTGTCTATGAAGTTAGTCAAGATGTACACTTTTGCACACAAACGAAGTTGGGTTGGTATGTGGTCACTATGTGGGTTTGTCGGTTGGTCCACATATTGTTCCATATTGCCTTGCATGAAGGGATTTTGAAATAAGTTGACACACATGTTAAACACATTGAGACCATGTATCGCATACAGCTCTAATATCTAATTCCTGACTATTCATCCCCGCCCCCCACCACCATTAAATGAGTAACAAATTGTGTGCATTACATGAGTTTTTACATAGTAGGAGTGTTACTATGAACAATTTTTATTATTATTAAGCCCAACTTCGGAAAAGATTTTGTTCGGTTGGTTAGTAGAACACATCGTTTCTGTTCAATACTCGTGTACCATTTGACCGACAACTTTCAAACTTCATTGGATAGTTGCACTTATTGAGTACAAGACCTCTGTTGTTTTCTAAGTCAGTAAATCAAAAGTCAAGGCCACTGTCACCTTCAATTTGAAAACCATTTACGATCATTTATAGGGTAGTTGTTTTTTTATTGAGTAGAAAACTCCCGTTGTGTTAGGGTCATACGGTGCTTGGTAAGACCACAATCAACTTGTATTTGAAAACATTTTCCGCTCAGTAATTTGAGTATTACCTGACCAACAGCCTTCAAACTTCATGCGTGGTTGTCCTTACTGTACGAAAGCATGGAGAGGACATGGTCGGTTTATTTTATTAATCCGTGGGAACGACTTATTTTCAGAGATATTTTTTTCTAATATGTTGGAACGGATTATTTTGCGCAAAAAATCCTTTTTTAACTTGTGGGAACGAATTATTTTGTGCGAAAAATCTTTTTTTAACTTGTGGGAACGAAATATATAGTGCGAAAAATCTTTGTTTAACTTGTGGGAACGAATTATTTTGTGCGAAAAATCTTTGTAACTTGGGGGAATGAATTTTTTGTGCGAAAAATCTTTTTTTAACTTGTGGGAACGGATTATTTTGCGCGAAAAATCTTTTTTTTAACTTGTGGGAACGAATTATTTTGTGCGAAAAATCTTTTTTTTTTAATTTGTGGGAACGGATTATTTTGTCAGATATTTTTTTCAATAACTTGTACCCAAAAGTTATTAAGTCGTTCCCTCAAGATAATAAATTGTTCGAGCGGATTAATTAAATTTATTTTTTTTCCAGTTTCATATATACTTTTGTATTATACCAATTAAGGTTGTGGATTCTTTGGATTGCAAATCTCTGTAATTGGTATTGAGTTGCTAAAAAATCTGCTCATGATGTAACAGGTATAGAAAAAGGAGATCAATTTTCTTAAGCCTCGTTCTGTGACGATATATTGATAATTTTCCTTTTGCACACAATTTGAATTGTTAAAAATATTCTTTAAACCTTTGAAATATCTGAAAAATTATTATCACTTATTAAAATTTGTCAAACAAGTTGCTTAACCTCTCACTGTAAAACGTTTCTGGGTTCGAGCCCTGCTACCAGTCATTTAATTTTGAAAGTTGGCAGTTTTATACTGGAAATAAGAGTATAGTTCGGTTCCTTCAAAGGATGGTTATTTAAGCTGTCCGTTTGACTGTTAGAGCCAGTTAAAATCATTTAAACCAGACCAAACTTATCACAGCGTGCGAATGACGTGGTCAGTCATGCCAGGTTGTCAAAGAACAGGTGGCTAGAAAAATAGGTGAAAATGTTAATTTTGGTTTGATTTTTTTCAGTAGTTTATTGAGTTACCTGATACTTTAAACTGTTGCAAATTGTAGGAGATGCAGGAGCAGAACAATCGGGGGATTACCTGGTAAGGTTTCCCTGATATAGTAGGAGTGGGTATCATAAAGGTTATAAACTTCTGTTTAATGTTGTCTTTATAATGTGTAGACGAGATTTTGAATGGTTAAAATAGCACTGGTATTGTGTAACTTCAAAAGCTTGAAATGCTCAGTATGATTTATGACAGTAGAGGAATTAAGCTGGTAAACAGTTAGGGCCTCTTCACGGTTGACTGTCGGACTAAGTGTGTGTGTGTGTATATATATATGTACCGATATTGTCTCACACCTACTCTCAGTTATAATATATTTCGCGGTATACAACATGTGAATTGATAATTTACCATATATTTTAAGTAATTAAGTATTTAGCTGCAATGGATCCATGCGTTTTTAAAACTGTTATTGGCTTTTCTCTACTGATATTCATTGGATTACACCTAGTAACTGGGTACGAAACAAAAATTCCGTGTAAATTTTTTGAAAAAAAGTACAATGATTCTATGGATGCAGACGTATTTTATATATTTAATGAAAGTCAGTCTGGTTGTGAAATGAATCTAGATGAGTATTTTCGGAACTTGAGTGACAAATTCTCCCAGAACCGTACGTCGCATGGAAAAGAGAAGTTTGTAACATTCTTTTTTTACTGCGAAGGAGCGTCGGAAGGAAACCATATCCGGTTTACCTCATCAGCAGATGGCAACTATAGTCAGGGAAATATGTATGTGGTAACAGAAATTAAAACAGTAAGCTGTAAAATATCTGTTGATGAACTATATATTTTTCAGCGCTACGGAAGAATATATTCTATAGTATCATCGATGAATGAAATTTTACCAGATAAAAATTGTTCCAGTCTAGAGAATGTAGTAACTATAACCTCTAGTTTTCGGTGTGATGGGGTGATTGATTCTGCCCCCGGGAATATGAAAGGCTTCTTCTGGGAGTACTGTAAACAGCCTTTTGACAAGCTTCGGGAGATAAACATATATGGCTGCAGTACAGATTACCCCATAATACGACAAAATTTGCTTCAAAATAAATTTCCTGTACTACAATCATTATTAGTGAGACATGTAAATATGTCAGGAACAAATATAACATTTCCATGGACTAATGTGTTTATAGACGCACCAGGTAAAACTTTAAATTATACGGGGGGGTTTATAAATGAGTCAAAAAATTCATCGTCATTCCAGAGAGAAATACAAATCTTAGATAGTGAAATAACACTTACATACCTCAAGCTTCGAGGAAATATTTCAAAGGTAACATTACGTGGTATCAGACTGAAAGCAGTAGACGAAGGCACATTTAGCAACATTGCTGGCCTGATACATTTAGATTTGTCAAACAATGATTTGAAAGTTATGGAAGAAAACGCTTTTCAGATGCTGACAGAGCTAGAGTACCTATACCTGGGAAGAAATAAAATAGTGTCTCTAGCCCCAGGTTTGTTTGACAGCTTGCACAACCTGTTGTTTCTTGATATATCTGGAAACAGAATAAAGATCTTTGAACAAAGACTTCTGAAGCATGTTTCAAAGCTAGAAGCGCTTATACTTGAACGAAATGAGTTAACACAATTACCAGATGATTTTCTGAAAGATCAAGTTAATTTAACTACGCTAGAACTTTCATGGAATCCTTTACAAACTATTCCTGTTTATCCTATTTACAGTGCACGACTTTCACGCGTATCCTTAAGTCACTGCAAAATAAATACTACAAGTTTAACATCTTTCTTTGAAAGTTTGAATATGAAGAAATTAGAAGAATCCATCTTAAACCGTGACCTTAAACAAAACGTCTTCATATATTTGAATATATCTTACTGTGAAATAGAAAATATTGAAAAATCATTAAATCATGAAATGAACATGTTGGTCTTCCAGACTCTTTTATCAAATTTTTTTATTGATCTAAATGGAAATCCAATCGACTGTACGTGTATGTATAATTTGTCAGCTTTTATTTCAAACATTGTCAAAGAATTCAATATCCGAATAAACTGGTTTTGCATGGTTCCTCACGAGTTGAACGGTAGGCTTTTTATTACTTTAACACCTGCGGACAATTACTGTTCCACTGATGTAGACTTTTGTCCAAAACACTGTTCTTGTTTTGAGCGGAAGAACATGAAAAGTACGTCTAATTCTACTGCACAAACAAGTAGATTTATTGTTGACTGCAGGAATTTGAACATCACCAAAATGCCGGAGAAAATGCCGACAGGAATATTGGAACTCTGGTTTAAGAATACAAGCTTGACGAAAATAAGTGCAAGAGATTATTTCAGAAATACGGATTACTTTGATGTGTCGCACAACAGAATAAATGATTTCACTACAAAAGCAGCTTTAGAAATGATGAATTTGACTACCCTAAATTTAGATCATAATAATTTAACCCGACTACCGATTCAAATTACTTCGGCAAAAATTAGTACATTGACATTAGGGGGTAACCCGTATCGTTGTGACTGTCACACGATGTGGATGAAAAACTGGCTTATGAAGAGAACAAGCCCAGTCAAGGATTGGAACACGGTTGAATGTTTCTATAATACAAGCATAGTAAAGAAAATGACAGTAGTTCCTGATAAGTTTTTTGTTTGTTCGTCTTCTGTACCAAATAGTATAGCAGAACATGTTGTTTTACCAGCTATTGTAATAGGATGTGTTTTATTTGTACTCGTTACAGTGTCACTTCTTACCTATTTTCAAAGGTTTACGATCAAAGTTTTACTCTTTATGTACTGTGGCATTCATTCGTTTGATAAACGAGTAAAAAATGAAGACAATACTGAGTACGACAGTTTTTTGATTTATTCACATAATGATTCAATCTTTATTCAAACACATATTTTGGACAAGCTTAGAAGTAAAGGATACAGAGTGTGTAATTTGTACGAGGATCTAGTTGTTGGTTTTTCATTTCTTGAAAATATTAAAAAGATAATGAACAAATCAAGAAAGATAATATTTTCATGGACAGAAGACATGTTTACAGACGAATTTCTAATGGCAGCCTGGAACTTAGCTGTTGAAACAGCTCTGAAGAATTTATCTGATTCGATTATTGTAATAGTGGATAGTGAAGTGAGCAGAAAGTGTGACGATGAAAAATTAAGAACCTACATAAAATGTGGAAAGTTTGTCGAAAGGAAATCAAAACTTTTAGTGTCAAGTGTACTCTACTTAATGCCACAGTTGGATGAAGATCAAGGGCACATACTTACTGAAGAATACGGTATGCTGATGCTAAGAAACGGTATCGTAGCAAATAACTATCAAAATAATTTAGTGTTTATAACATATCCTGAAGAACTTGATCAGGAAATAAAAAGGAAGATTTTTCCTGATTTGCATCGGGAAAACATTTGCATAAGACTTTTCGATCACGAGTTTTTACCTGGCGCAGACATTCGTGACGAAGTTGATGACAAGTTGAATATTCCTGGACATTTTATATTTGTTTTTTCAATGAAAATGCTTAAAGATGATGTGAAAATGCATATACTGTCTTGTGTAATATCAAAATCTATCTTGAGTAATAATAATTATCTATTGTTATTGACGCATGGAGAGATCAGGGCTAGAGATATTCCGAATGAGATGGCACATTACCTAAACATGTACGTTTCAGTGAGTTATTATGATCCGAACTTAAATTCCCGTCTTCTGAAAGCTTTAAAGTACTGAGATGACAAGTTTTTATTCACAAAAGCATAACTTTGTCTTTAAAATGACAACCTTACATAATATTTCATTTATCATTCACCTTTATTAAATTGGGTTGTCATTATTCTTAAATGATAATATATACTTTAAATTATTTTCAGTTAATTTTGTAAGAGAACAATAAACATTTGTGCATTTTCTTTCTTTCTTTTTTTTTTAATTTCTTTGTTGTTTTTTGTATATTTACGTATTTATACATGCATCTTTAACTTAACTCCAACTCAGCGCAGAGATACTTCTCCTATTTTATCAGTTACAGCTGCCTTCACCAAACTCTTCGTAGACATATCCTTAACTAAGGAAAGCAACCGCTGCGTTAGGTTTGACTCTAACCTACCACACACTACGCACACTTTTAATCTTCTTAAACGTTACTGTAAATGAGGGAACCACTCTCGTGAATTTTCAAAAATAGATAGGAAAGCGGATTAACCCTTTCTCCCCATGAATATTTTAGAATGATGTGTATCAGTAGAAAGGATCTATAATGTGTTTTTGCTAAGTCAGAATGAGGCAATTTTATAAGTGAAAACTAATGGGGGACATTAGTTGATTATCTACCCTGAATACTCTCTGATATAACTTTGGTCCTTCCATTTGGATTCCTCTGCTTTTATCGCTATTTTCCCTTTAATATGGTTATAATTAAACCTAATTATTTGCAACAGTGGTAGTCAGATTAAACAATAAATTTAGCAATGTTTTGTTAACACCATTATCTTTGTTCTTTGGTAATCCTAACTTTTTATTTAATACATAAGTGACAATTTTCACTGTTAAAAGTCAAGACCATCACAGTTAGAAACAAGGATAAAGTCAGAGGATTCTAACTGAAA
This sequence comes from Cyclina sinensis, assembly GCA_012932295.1. NCBI lineage: Eukaryota > Metazoa > Mollusca > Bivalvia > Venerida > Veneridae > Cyclina > Cyclina sinensis. Next base: position 5,043,608 of record JAAONU010000015.1, read on the forward strand.
GGACCAATGTGCTATTTGGTCTACCTGTTATCTGAGTAAGGGAGATAATTTGTTATCAGGAATATCCCTCATTATGAGTTCTTATTTAGAGCAAAACTTTTCATTTATAAGCACCTGTTGACAAAAATTAAGTCAACACATATGGAAATCAGAACAACTTTAAAACGCCTAACAAAACTCAAAAAATTTTGCCATAGCTGCATCAACAGGAATTAATGAGAATACTTCAAAGAGAGTTAGTGTGTGATTTAAATTTCATTTTTGTAATTTTGTAAAATTGTGATTATATAATATAAGCTTTGTTTAAGAGATACCTGTATTTTACAATTCAACGATCATACATTTATTTTAAATTATACATTTATGGCTTTAAAATCATCTTTGGTTTTTACAAGGTGATGAATGAAAATGGCGTGTCTAGTTAAATAGTAACAGTTATATATATGTACATTCATTTAAGTTGGTTTTTAAACCGACAAAATGTAATCAGTTATCAGTACTATTAGAATGTCTAAACAAACTCAAGTTAGCCAAGTATTTCTTCATTCATCATGCACTGATAAATCAATTTGGTATAGCACAAATATTATTTTTTCCATAGCATTTGCAAAAAGGAGTAGATTTTGTTAAGTTGTATATTTCAATAATTTCAACTGCACTTTACATGTTATAGAATTTACATTATCTAATGAACCTTTCTAACAAAATCCAGTACATTTGAAAATGCACTGAGGAAAATTGACTTCCTTCCCATAAAGGAAGTGAGTTCATAACAATATTGGTAAAACGGTTAACATTTCTTAAGAAAAGGAAGACCTCTCTGAAAACCCAAAATATTGGGTTGTCTTCTCTTCGATGTACTTACAATTATGTAAGAAATTAAACTGAAACTGTTTCTGCGTTTGCCGATTTTTTCAATATGTATTCATACAGATGTCATTTTATACTTTCATTCATTAGCATTTGACCAGTTTGTTTCACTTTTCCAAGCCTCTCATTTACGTGTAATTTTCTGATTGATAATCTTTTTTGTTGTAAAATGATGTGAACCTACTTTTTGTTTTCGTAAATTAAAGAATTTGAAACCAATTTTGGGCCTGTTTTTTTTTCATTGCACATATTTTCTTTTCTATGGCGTACAATATAAGAATTAGTGTATAACGTTAAATGTATGATTTTCTGTTTCATCCCTATTTTCAACTCTAAATTTAACATCTATTTCCATATTAAGGAGAGTTTGTCAGCCATTCATTTAATCCATTTCAAGCAATTACAAAAATAAGCACATTGTCTGTTTTTTTTTCCACTTATTTGGGAACTGCCTAATTATTTTACGAATTAACCCTGAAAGACTCTAATTTTTTACCGGATATAATACAACGTAATGCATCCCAAGAATTAGTAGTGTCTTTATAAAAAATATTACAAGTAACGTATTCCTTATTTCCAAACATTTCTTAATCTGGTGTGCTGCATTATTTCGATCGGAACAGTACTTTTTAAGTCTTGTTAGTTAAACAGATGAATCCATTTAGAAATCGGAAATACTACCACTCTGACGTATATCTTACTGATATTTTACTTTCTCGTTTTTTGGGGTAAGTTTTGTAGGGTACTGTCTAACATTTGACGTGTAAACCGCGAAAGAGTTTCACCAGATATAAAACAAAAATATAGATAAAAATAATACACCTTCTAAAATTCAGGAAGTAGTGTTTAAAAATATATTTAGAAACACGTCATGTTATCTTTATTCTAATACATTTCTACATCAGATTTGCCAATTTATCTCGATCGTAACAGTACTTTTAGTCCTTTACCACATGAAAACAACTAATAGCAATAGAAGTTTATAAATAGAGAATTACACTTTCTCTACTGTTTGCCAACAGCCACTGTTAGCTTTTAAATGGCCCGTCATATCCAAACCTTTATAAATTCTGTTCTGCAGTGATTCTTGTAAACATTTTGTAAGCCTTAATCAGCCGCAATGAATTGATTAAGGGGAAAAAAATTCTGTCCATCGCTGTGTTACATTGATTTGTATCCAAACAATTGGGAAGGCTCTGAAAAATTGGAAAAGCTTGATGCTATAAATAACTTACCTTTGCGCAAAGAAAGAAATGGTCATTGGAAATAAGGAGACTAATTCAACTTTGATTTCCAAAAGTTATTAGATCAAGAAATTCAAAAGACTATATATTTGGATTTCAGATGATGGCATTAATGCACAGAAAATGAAAACGATTAGGATCTATCATGAGCAAAATCTAATGAATGAATCACCTGAAAAACGTTCGATTATGCAGGTGAAAAGTTTTAATTTCATTTATTTGAAATATTTGCCCTTATACAATGATATTGAAAATATGTGCGCAATACATTCAAAATTATACTGTATAATCCATGATATAAATTCTAAAACAAATAGTACAATAGGCAAATAATGAATGAATGATTGAACTGCATAGGGGTTATAAATAAGAAATGAAGGGAGAAATTGGAGAAAGTTTTATTATTATTATTATTACTATTATTGAATTCTGACTATATCTTCATTTGGATTTTTAAATACATCTAAAATATAAAAAATGACCAGTTTTATTTCATGCTGGTGAACTTTTTTTTGATAGGTGCTGTCTGATATTCATCATTTTTTTTAATGTTTAAAAATGGTTTAATATGTCAATGTAGGAATAGCTGTTTCCATTTTACTTTTGTATATATTATAATTGCCTAAGATGTGGAACGATATATCACCCTCTTTTTAATGGATTTGCATTTGCTCAAACCTTATAAGTCTAAAGGGCAATGCAATATTTATATTTTCTTTTGAAAAGCGTTACGCACATATGTCAAGAAATTTTAATTGAAATACTTTCTCAGAATAGGTAAAATAGGCAAATCAAAAAGATGTCGAAGGTGTAAAGTAAAATGCAAAGTATATTTATAAAAAAATATTCCAAAAATAAAATAATAACAACATAGGGAAACGATTCATAATGTAAAATATACGATTGCCTGGACGGTTTGTGTCCATATATGGACATTCAAGCTTATCATTTCTCTCACTTAAAATACCTGTTTTTACTACAAAATATCAATTCTTCCTACTTATCCATTTGTCTTTATTTAAGTCAATAACAAAACGTTTGTATATGATATTTCCTGTTTGTAAAAGTAAAAGCTATAGTACCCAAATATAAAAAGAGCCTCATCCAAAATTATCCCCGACAATATCCTTCTCATATCCAACACAGGTCCGTAATATTTTATGATTCAAAAGCGAAGGTTATTGGGAAAGTTGGTTTTTGCATCTTATGTTCAGAACAAAGCAACTATGTTTCAAATACAAAATATCTACTGTATAGTGTCTACCTTTTTAATGTTTGCGAAAAAAGAATGATAATAAACAATTATTGCAAACAGATGATTTTCAGTTCTTGGGTTCTATACAGGCCCAATTATGCACTATGCAGCTCTTAGAAATCGAGACCAGAAGGACATGTTTAAATGATTAGTTCTTGTTAGCGAGAATATGAAACATAACGAGTAAACTAAAATACATCGGTCAACAACTTTTAGTAAACAAAGCGTACGTTAAGTCACTGTAATTTTTCGCAGCACAGCAAACACTATTCTTTCGTATTAGTTGCGTGCTGAATTGTGTGCATTTGCGAATGCGTAGTTAACAATGATAGGTTACGAAATGCACATATAATCTTTCTTCAGCCCGTCCAAATAAAGAAAATCTTCTAGTAAAGGTTTTGATCTATCAAACAATTTCGACGTCTATCATCATATCCAAAAAGCAAACAGTCTTTAAGCAGGAACAACCTCAGTTTCTCCATGTCATCTATTGGTACTTGTCTTTACGCTTGTATAAGAGCTTCTTCTCGTTGTTGTCTCACCTCTGTTTTATTCACTAGAATTTCTAGAGCGCCATTAATTGCTTTTATGATGTCCTATTTTGTTATTCTATCTGCATCAGCGTCTTTAAATGGGAATTCCACATGTTTTGACATATATCCTCTTATTTTCTAAATCTATACACGTTCGTTACATAAGTTTAACAAAAGGAAAAATTATCTCTTTGAGTATTTTCTTGGTGTCAAACAGAAACTTTACATGCCCCCTAGCAGTGTCAAGAACAGTTTCTTTTTCAAAATCGTCAAAGTGTAAATTAAAATCACTATATTGTCCCCGCCATTTTGAAATCAGATACTCAGATTCATCCCTGAAAGTTTCTAACTTTCCTATGTACTAAAAGAACATCGAACAAGGGTCACACTGATCAGACATAGGTGAAAAATGATTGTCCATACCTTTCCCCGATTCTTTAAGGTACAGTAAATATTTAAACTCCGGAAATGTCACGTCAAATCCATACTTTTTGTAAACAGTGTATTGGCTTTTTCTAACAACATGGACCACATTTCTGCCTAGGTTTCTCCAGTAAAGTTAATTTGGGTGAAATATCTTATTTTCATAACCAGAAAATAAACGTGCGTAAGGATCCCTTACAAACAGAAAAGAGGTTTTGTTCTTTCTAAAACTTCTATATTCATATGTCATAAGTTCGTTGAATTTTGACAATTTGATTTGACTCAAAGTAAGTTCATATGGTGAACTCAGTTTTCCTTGACTCGACATAACTGTTAACACTCTTTTCCAAAATGTGGAGCTGACCTTAGGTATTGGACAATAATAAATTAAATGTTTTCTCTCAAAACGTATATTAGGTTTATTATACGGAAATCTGTTTGAAACTGTAAGATTAATTTTCTTGCAATTTTTTATCACGTCTTCGCGCCGTTCTTCGTAAAGTTTTTCTCTGCTAGCTGACATGGTATCAGGTAGAAGGTTTACCGTGAGCATTTTTGTGGCTCCATGCTTATTTCCGTTCAGTATTTGTTGCAATATACAATCACTTCTATCTGTCCCTGAAAACTAGATAAAATATATTCAAATGCAAATCAAGTATACTCCATCAGGGAATCCGTGCTTTTTTTAATTTAGAAGAATAAATTGTATGTGTAAACCATTATTTGCAAAACAATCCTATGCAACTATTTCTCATAGTTAATGTCCGAAATCAATCAAGTATTTCCTCATAATACAGAAGTTTCTATAGCGCACTCTTTTATTCCCGCATCTACCCGTTCAAATTTTCAAATGGGACAAAGTCCAAAATCTTCAATATGTTGTTTTAGATAGTCATCCAAGAGATTCTTTACAGAAATAAACAAAATGAAAGAAATTAACTTCATGTTTAGAATAGCAAGGCCGATAGCTTTGGTAATGATGCTGTGGCATTGTCTTATTCAAACAATGTACAAAGTTGGAACCCGTACTTTGCACTGGGTTACAGGTTGTGTGAAAGACTGGTGTGCATCGAACATAAGCCTAGCTTACTGATTATTGCTTATATATCAGCAAACGTAAGTTTAAATGCAAGGTATAAAACACGAGCTTTTGGGATAATATATAGGTTCATAGAAATATGTATGATTTGTTAGTGTGCGCATCCGCAGGTGTAAACATTTTTTGTTTTGTGATCCCAACCAAGCAGATCATTAACAATACAAAACATGATTGTGTTGACTATTGTGACTATATGTGTTAAATTTTTTTTTTCAAAATATTAATGTCCCTAAATTTCAACTTTCACAAAGTATTTTTCAACTGATAGATACTATATACCCTAAATTAAAGAAATTGAGGTGGTGGTATTTCTAAGCATTTGAAATTTATTTATTTTTATTATACTCAGTATTTGATACATACACATAAATGTGTACTTCGTCCGGGTGTAATCGAAAGTAATCAACAATGTGACAGACGATTAAACCAATTGTGATGCCTATAATCGTGTATATTACGATAACATGTAAGCAGAAGTGTCATCGATTACTGATTACTATATTGACTAATGGACATAATGTAATTGATTACGATTTATTACTGATTACAATTATCCCAACCCTGAATACTACACACCAAATTACAGAGCTCTTGTCCGGTTTGTATTAGACAAGAGGATTATGTTTATGCTTTCGCTGTCACGCTGTCCGTATGTAGACCATTTTGTGAAACGAGTAACTCCAGCGTATAACTGCTGCAGCCAATGAAACTTTTTAAGAATAGTTGTCGGCATGTGAACTTAGGCACCTTGTTATTTTGACGCAAATTTGTTGGAGATCGACAGATTTATGCCCCCTGATTAAGCAAAACATATCATTTTTATGCCCCCATCACCACTTAAGGGGCGGGGGCATACAGATTTGCCCTTGTCTATGCGTCTGCTGTCCATACGTAGACTGATTTGTGTCGCGTGTTACTCCAAACGTATAACTGATAGCGCCATGGAACTTTCTAAGAATAGTTGTCAGCCTGTGTACTTATGCACCCGAGTATTTGGACGCAAATTTATTTGTGATCGACAGAGTCATACCCCTGATTAAGCGAAAATAGTATACGTACCTGTAATTGTACAGGATTTTTTTGCCAAGAATGTGGGGGCTACCGTGTCCTATGGATACATCTCTAATTAAACTTGTGTCGCGTGTAACCACAGACGTTTAACTACTAGAACCATGAACCTTTCTAAGAATAGTTGACAGAATGACTGTGAACTTACGCACCTGGGTATTTCGACGCAAATTTATTAGAGATCGGCAGAGTTTTGCCCCATGATAAAGCCAAACTAGCATTTTTAGACTTGAGTCGCGAGTATGTTTGATTTTGACCAACTGTGCCAAGTTATTTGAACTAGTGAAATGTCAGAAAGAAACAGACTCTAAATGAACCATGCATAGGTGTCAATAGGTAAACCATTGTCGGATATCCACGGTTGTTGATCTTCAGGTGTTGTATGAAGATCAACAACCGTGGGTATCCAACGATGTAGGTGAACCAGATGAGACACCTTTTGGTTGAAGGTCAGTAAGTGATGTCGTTATGAACTGATCTTGTTTTCTGGGAGAAAAATAAACCTGAAAGTTTTCGAGTTTAATGGTACAACATTTCATTGTCTCATAATTTATAATGGATGTACTAATCAGAGCCAATCTGGTCTTTGGTACGAGATATATGTTTGAAGGACTACAAACTGTATTCTTTTACTGTCAATATCATTGTAAATGTGGTCAACTGTTGTATTGCCATTAGTTGCTGGCTCAGTTACAAGTTGTCCCTGGTCGACAGGAACCTTGGCTATCTGTAATGTGATGTTGAAATCTCCCATTGTAAGGGGTACATGGGGGCCTGGTAGATGTCCCGTGCTTTAAATGTTTTAGACACTGCCCTCCTCTCACTGTTCCCAGTCTCTACATATGAATTCAGCAAAAATACTAATTCTCATTGAATTATGTTTCAGAAAACAGAATAAAGGAAATAATTGAAAAAGAAACCCTTACTACACAGTTATTTACCAATACAGCAACTTCTGCTTAATGTCGCGTATATTTCAACAAGGTCTCTTTGAAAGATTTTGTGTTATGCTCTTAGAAATTTAAAAAAAAGTAAAAGGAAATAATTAAAACTCAAAGCCTGCCATAAACAGAGAAATTATGGTGCTTAAAAAATGAGCCATCATAAACATTTTGACCTTTCAACTGTCACTATGACCTTGCCCTTTCAACCCAGAATGAAAATGCCATCTCGTCAAGATGAACAATTTAAAGTGCCAAAGTGTAGTAGACCCATTTAAAGTGTAGTAGACCCATATTTTTAGTATTTCATGTCCAATGTTATTTTATACATTTATAGTGCAAGGGAAGTAATCATTATAATATTTCAAGAGAAACTATTCTTCTGGTCTTAATAGTATTGCTTGCTTGCTTTATCTTTCCCTTGTTCATTCATCCATTTCGGCGGGAAATCCGTGTAATTTGATTGGTTTTGGCAATCAGCTGATTGTGACTTTTTCTTCACAAGACTGAGTTGTTGTTTTCACCTTGAAGAAGACAGTCATGTAATTTTTGTACTCAGGTGTGCTTTAGAGTTTATTAGCTCTCTTGTTCAGTATTTTGGATATGGAGGTTTTTATTGCACATAATTAACAACACTGGTGTCAGAGATAGATGGAAAGTGTGAGTGGAAGACAGTTCCACTTGTATTCGTTTACCACCTTTACCATGTTTGTTTAGAAGAGTTATGCTCAGACTTGTGAAAACTGTATACAATTATTATAGAGCAGTAATAAATTTGAAAGTAGCTGACAAGTACTTGAGTTAGTCATGGCATCGCAATTTCTTCGGTATAAGCAAGGGGATAACACCAAGGTTTTTAAAAATCCATCCATGCATCGAGAAGTAATGGCCTGGACCAGCCAATCCATATGCACATAGGCACACACGCACATGCACCGACTGAGGAGTCAGTTGTGACAGCTATGTTCAGCTATCTTCCAGCGGGCTAGAAAACAAGTAGCTGGATCTACTTCTAAAAAGCCTGGAAATAATGAATACAAGTAAAAAACTTTTTAAGTCTTTATTAAACTTTGTTCTTAACGACCATTCAAATAATTCAAACATCGAAATACGATAGCATATCTACAATCTGCAGAAACTTCCGAACTACATAGAGCTGAGGGTAGAATATATAATTTAATTCTTAATTGCCATTCAATTGTTCTCTTACGGTCTAATGCACACCTTCCTATAATTGTATAAATACAACCTCTGACAACAACATCAGGGACTCAAATTTTTGCTCAGTGGGTAGAGCGTTGGTGTGTTACGCGGAAGATCAGAGATCGAATACCTCTCTGGATTGTGTATTATTAGATGAATTGCAACTTTCTGTTACGAACTTTCATTTTCGTAAGATTGGGGTCGTCCGGGATGATCTAGCCTATAGTTAAGTATAAAAATTGTAAATAAAAAAGAATCTTTCAAGATTTCTGTCTGATCTTCTGATTTAAAAATACACAACACCATTCGTCATCATAAATGATAACTTTCTCAAAAGAGTATGTGTTACGGTCTAGTGCACACATTCCTATAATTGTATAAAAACAACCTCTGACAACTGCGTCAGGGACTCGATCCTTTGGCTCAGTGGTTAGAGCGTTGGCGTGTCACGCGGAAGATCGGAGATCAAATCCCGCTCTGGGTTGTGTATTATAGAATGAATTGCATTTTTCTGTAACGAACTTCATGTTCGATGAAATGTTTCATTGAAAAAGGTTGAATGCGTAATAATAGTATGTTAATATAACTGTTGGCGTATGCACGATAGTACATGTGCATACTAGTAGTACCGGTAAAAAACAAGTAATAGATAGGTTATGAAGTGTATTCTTCAGGAATAATAGCTGCAAAGGAGGGAGCTCATTACTGAAAGATGGTAAAAAGTTCATCTCACTTAAGCCAGCGGTAATAAAAAAAAAATCATTGATAGCGTAGCGGTTATCAGAAGATAATTTTAATCAGATTGGAAGTATCCCTGCTGTTTGGTGAGCATTTTAGGTGTTGTTCGTTAAACCAAAAAAATATCGTCAATGTAGTTTGATAATGAAAAAGATGATAACATGAAAAATAAAGATAATACACGAAGCAGTTTTAAAGAAGTGTTCGAGTAGATATTGTTTTAGGAATTCGATCTGATGTTTTTTAGGAACATTGTGCAGCCGTGCTGGCGGTCATAAACGATCAATAGGAGCCCACAGATCTTTATGCAAGGATCTGCCATGCCGGTCTCCACTATCTCCGACTGTTTCAAATTAGTGCATAATCATTTGAAAACAGAATAATCGACACGATAATGTGATAAAGTGTGATGCGTCTTTTAGAAAAAAATATTATCAAGCACTGGTTGGACAGTTTCCAATTAAGCCAAGACATTTCAAGTAGAAATGCATGTATTCTTTATTCATACTGATAATACACTCTAAAAACAGTTTGAGAAAGCTAAAAAATAAAGAATAAAAGAAATTAACGCTAAACTTTTATAATAAGAGAATGTGTTATAATATAATGTACTTAGTCTTAAATCATAATTATTCTTTTGAAGTATGTTTTGGGATATTTTTGTATTTTACTGAGGTTGTTTTTTTATCATTTGTTTGATTTGCAGTTAAAGTTAGGTTCCTTCCGCAACATTGCTGCATTCCGCTTATTTAGGTACTTTTATTAACTTATTCTTCTTTGGGTTCTTCTCAAAAATTAGAAATGCGGAAGTGTAAAATATGATGTTATAAGTTTTTGCCAGATTATATCTATTACACTTTTAAAATGGATTCTATATGTGAGTTTACAGATTCTTTATATAGTTTCTGAATGATTAAATGTAGAAATTCATATGTACATGTATTTGGCTAACAATTATTTTAAAAGGAAATCTTGCATGATTTGATCTTGATAGACAATGAGATTCTACTTCATAAACAGTTGATATTGTATTTTTTGGGTAATTATTTGTTCGTGAGAATGTTGTGAGAATGGAAGTTTATGAAAATCTTAGCCTAAGGCTACAAAATGCTGTAGATGCAACAAAAATACTGAAAATATGTAACTGAAATACATAACAATAATATATAACAGAAAATTTCCTTCAATTTCACAGCATAACACTTGTCCAGAGCATCACGCTAAAATTATCAATGGGATTAACCTAATATTTAAGATATTGATAAAGAGTGTATACATGAAGTGCAGTGTTGAATAACTGTTACACTGCCTTGCCAAATTTTCAGTTATCTCCCTTTATTAAATTTTTAATGCTTGTTAGATTTTTCCGGAATATAATTAAAAAACCAATGAAGGGATTAACTTCTAACTTCATAAGATGATAGAGGACATTCAGAGTAATTGCAGTGCTCAAGAACCAAAACTCTTCTTGAGTAGTTTACTCATTATCTTCCCTCAGTAAATTTTGCTTGTCTTGAGCACAACTCTAAAACTATTAAAGGCATTCAGTTAATATTGGGCACATAGATAGAGGGGAGTGGCAGAAAGTGCAGTGTTCAAGAACGATAACATTAGCTTCCCCCATTTTGGCTCGCCTGTTTTCTGTAAACTATTATGGTCGCTGATTCAGCCGGCGACATTATGGGCACCGTCGTGCAAAACCTTTCTAATTATGCATAAACTGTAATTACAGCCTTATAAGGCTTAGAGTTTTGATATTTGGCGTGAAGCGTTGTCTACTTGACCTCTACCGTGTTGCTATAAATCATGACCCTAGGGTCAATCTTTGCCATGCTCTAGGGCTTATATATTGTTATTTAGGAAAGTCTTTAAAACTCTTCTAGTTTGCCTGTGAATATCATCTTTGACTTCAGCTAAAATTGACTTTGTACTTCAGACTTACTAACTGTAATTGAAGCTCTGTCTATGAAGTTAGACCAGATGTACAATCTGCACACAAACGAAGTTGGTGGGTATAGAGGAGTCAGTATGTCGGTTTGTCGTTTGGTCCACATATGTTTCCATATTGTCTTGCATGAAAGGACTCTGAAATAAGTGGACACAAATGTTAAACACACCATGTGTTGCATACAACTCCAATATATAATTCCTGACTTTTCATCCCTGCCCCCACCCAACACACCATTGAATGAGTAACAAATGTTGTGCATTACACGAGTTTTAACCCAGTAGGAGTGTTACTATGAACAAGTTTTTTTTTATTATTATTAAGCCCAACTTCGGAGACGATTTTGTTCGGTCGGTCGATCGGTTAGTAGACCACATCGTTTCTGTTCATTACTCGTGTACCATTTCACCTACAACTTTCAAATTTTATTGGATAGTTGCACTTATTGAGTACAAGACCTCTGTTGTTTTCTAAGTCAGTAAATCAAAAGTCAAGGCCACTGTCACCTTCAGTTTGAAAACCATTTCCGCTCATTTAACCGTCAGCTTTCAAACTTCAAAGAGTGGATGTTCTTATTGTGTCAAAGACACCTATTGTTTTGGGGATCAGAAGGTCAAAGGCCAAGGGGACAGTCACCTTCAATTTTGAAAAGATTTCTTCAAAAAATTCAAGTACCGCATGACCTACAGCCTTCAAACTGCATAGAGTAGTTGTTTTAACTGAGTAGAAAACTCCCGTTGTATTAGGGTCATACGGTACTTGGTCAAGACCACGATCAACTTGTATTTGAAAACATTTTCAGTTATTTGAGTATCACCTGACCAACACCTTCAAACGGCATGGGTGGTTGTCCTTATTGAGTATAAATCATATTGATTAAAGATCGGTAGGTCATAGGTCAACGTCGCAGTCACCTTGAATTTGAAAACTGTTTCTGCTAAATAATTTGAGTAACATCTGACACATAGTCTGCAAACTTCAAACTTCAAGTTAGGGTTGGGCATAAATGTCATTCTGACATCTCTTATTATCATTATTTTTCAAATCGTTACTTGCAAAATAAATAAATCATTACGTGAGAGCTGAAATTTAATAGAACGGATCATTAACTTAAATCAGTAGTTTGCCTTTTTTAGACGCAAATTTGAGAAAAGAAATCGGCAGATTAAAAGAGAATAGATTTCGTATTTGAAAGTCGTTACAAAAATTATTATCATTCTTATTTTGTTAGTGTTGATATCTTAAGTGGTTGCTTATTATAAGCAGGTCTTTTAATTCAAAAGGGACTTTTAAAGCGTTCCTGTCCAATGTTTTACAGTTTTCAGGCAGTATATCTTTTTTAAAAAATCCAGTTTCATATATACTTTTGTAGTATACCGATTAAGTTTGGATTCTTTAGATTGCAAATCTCCGTAATTGGTATTGAGTTGCCAAAATTCTTCTCATGATGTAACAAGTATAGATAAAAGAGATCAAGAAAAGTCTCGTTCTGTGATGAGATATAGATGTTCTTCCTTTTGCACACAATCTGAATTATTAAAAATATTCTTTAAACCTTTTAAATATCAGTAAAATTATTATCACAAATTGAAATTTGTCAAACAAGTTACCTAACCTCTCACTGTAAAACGATCATGAGTTCGAGCCCTGCTATCAGTCATTTAATTTTGAAAGTTGTCAGTTTCTTACTGAAAATTGGAGTATAAAACGGGTCATTCCAAGGATGGTTTGACTGTTAGAGCCAGTTAAACTCATTTAAACCAAACCAAACATCAGAGCGTGCGAATGACGTGGCCGGTCACACCAGCTTGTCAAAGAATGCTGCGTTGACAAAACAGGTGGAAAGAAAAATAGGTGAAAATGTTAATTTTGGTTTAATGTTTTCATTAGGTTATTTAGTTACCTGATATTTCAAACTGTTGCAAATTATAGGAGGTGCAGGAGCAGCCCAATCGGGGGATTACCTGGTAAGGTTTCCCTGATATAGTAGGAGTGGGTATCATAACGGTTATAAACTTCCGTTTAATGTTGTCTTTATAATGTGTACACGACATATGAATGGTTAAAATAGCACTGATATTGTGTAACTTCAAAAGCTTGAAATGCTCAGAATGATAAATGACAGTAGAGGAATTAAGCTTGTAAAAGGTTAGGGCCTCTTCACGGTTGACTGTCAGACTAAGTGTGTGTGTATATAAATACCGATGATGTCCTACACCTACTCCCAGTTATAATAAATTTCGCGGTGTGCAACATGTAAATTGATTATTTACCACTATATTTTAAGTAGTTTAGTATTTAGCTGCAATGGATTCAAGCGTTTTTAAAACCGTTATTGGCTTTCTTCTACTGATATTCATTGGAGTACACCTAGTAATTGGTCACGAAACAAATATACCGTGTAATTTTTTTGAAAGAAAGTACAATAGTTCTATGGATGCAGAAGTATATTATATATTTAAGAAAAATCAGTCTGGTTGTGAAATGAATCTAGATGAGGTTTATCGGAACTTGAGTGACAAATTCTCCCTGAACCGTACGTCGCATGGAAAAGAGAAGTTTGTAACATTAAAGTTTTACTGCGAAGGAGCGTCGGAAGGAAACTATATCCGGTTTACCTCATCAGCAGATAGCAATTATAGTCAGGGAAATATGTATGTGGTAACAGAAATTATAACAAGAAGCTGCAAAATATCTGTTCATGAACTATATCTTTTTCGGCGCTACGGAAGAATATATTCTATAAAAGCATCGATTGATGAAATTTTACCAGATAAAAATTGTTCCAGTCTAGAGAATGTACATGTTATAAACGCTGCTCGTCGGTGTGATGGGGTTACTGATTCTACCTCCGGGAATATGAAAGGCTTCTTCTGGGAATACTGCCAACAGCCTTTTGACAAGCTTCGGAAGCTCTTGATTTATGGCTGTAGTACAGACTACTTCTTAATACAACAAAATTTGCTTCAAAATAAATTTCCTGTACTACAATCATTATTAATGAAACATGTAAATATGTCAGGAACAAATATAATATTTCCATGGACTAATGTGTATAAAGACGTACCAGGCAAAACTTTAAAATCTAATTTATCCGAGGGTTTTATAAGTGAGTCACAAAATTCATTATCATTCCAGAGAGAAATACAAATCTTAGATAGTGAAATAACACTTACATACCTCAAGCTTCGAGGAAATATTTCAAAGGTAAAATTAAGTGGCACCGGACTGAAAGCAGTAGAGGAAGGCACATTTAGCAACGTTGCTGGCCTGATAATTTTAGATTTGTCAAACAATGATTTGAAAGTTATGGAAGAAAACGCTTTTCAGATGCTGACAGAGTTAAAGTACCTATACCTGGGAAGAAATCAAATAGTGTCTCTAGCCCCAGGTTTGTTTGACAGTTTGCACAACCTGTTGTTTCTTGATTTATCTAGAAACAGAATAAAGATCTTTGAACAAAGACTTCTGAAGCATGTTTCAAAGCTAGAAGCGCTTATACTTGAACGAAATGAGTTAACACAATTACCAGATGATTTTCTGAAAGATCAAGTTAATTTAACTAAGCTTGAACTTTCCTGGAATCCTTTACAAACTATTCCTGTTTACCCTATTTACAGTACTCGACTTTCACGCGTATCCTTAAGTCACTGCAAAATAAATGATACAAGTTTAACATCTTTCTTTGAAAGTATGAATATCAAGAAATTACACGAAGCCATATTACACCATGATCGGAATATGGAAAATAAACCAAACTTCATAATAAAGCTGAATATATCTTACTGTGAAATAAAAAATATTGAAAAATCATTAAATTCTCTAATGAACATGCTGGTTTTCCAAAATCTTTTATCACATTTCCTTATTGATCTAAATGGAAATCCAATCGACTGTACGTGTATGTATAATTTGGCAGCTTTTATGTCAAACATTGTCAAAGAATTTGATATCCCAATAAAATGGGTTTGCATGTTTCCTCACGAGTTGAAGGGGAGGCCTTTTATTACTTTAACACCTGCCGACAATTACTGTCCCACTGATGTAGACACTTGTCCAAAACACTGTTCCTGTTTTAAGCGGATGGACATGAAAAGTACGTCTAATTCTACTGCACAAACAGGTAGATTTATTGTTGACTGCAGGAATTTGAACATCACCAAAATGCCGAAGAAAATGCCGACAGGAATATTGGAACTCTGGTTTAGAAATACAAGCTTGACGAAAATAAGTGCAAGAGAATATTTTAGAAATACGGATTACTTTGATGTGTCTCACAACAGAATAAATGATTTCACTATTAAAGCAGCTTTAGAAATGATTAATATGACTACCCTAAATTTAGATCATAATAATTTAACCCGACTACCGATTCAAATTGCTTCGGCAAAAATTAGTACACTGACATTAGGGGGTAACCCGTATCGTTGTGACTGTCACACGAAGTGGATGAAAAACTGGCTTACTAAGAGAACAAGCCCAGTCAAGGACTGGAACACGGTTGAATGTTTCTATAATACAAGCGTAGTAAAGAAAATGACAGTAGTTCCTGATAAGATTTTTGTTTGTCCGTCTTCTGTACCAGAACATGTTGTTTTACCAGCTATTGTAATAGGATGTGTTTTATTTGTACTTGTTACAGTGTCACTTCTTATCTATTGTCAAAGGTTTACGATCAAAGTTTTACTCTTTATGTACCTTGGCATTCGGTCGTTTGATAAACGAGTAAAAAATGACCACAATATTGAGTACGACATCTTTTTGATCTATTCACATAATGATTCAATCTTTATTCAAACACACATTTTGGACAAGCTTAGAGATAAAGGATACAGAGTGTGTAATTTGTACGAGGATTTAGTTGTTGGTTTTTCATTTCTTGAAAATATTAAAATGATAATGAACAAATCAAGAAAGATTATATTTTCATGGACAGAAGACATGCTTACAGACGAATTTCTAATGGCTGCATGGAACTTAGCTGTTGAAACAGCTCTGAAGAATTTATCTGACTCGATTCTTGTAATAGTGGATAGTGAAGTGAGCAGAAAGTGTGACGATGAAAAATTAAGAACCTATATAAAATGTGGAAAGTTTGTCAAAAGGAAATCAAAACTTTTACTCTCAAGTGTACTCTATTTAATGCCGCAGTTGGATGAAGATCAAGGACACAAACTTACTGAGGAATACAATATGCCGATGCTAGCAAACGGTATCGTAGGAAATAACTATCAAAATAATTTAGTGTTTATAACATATCCTGAAGAACTTGATCAGGAAATAAAAAGGAAGATTTTTCCTGATTTGCATCGGGAAAACATTGACATAACACTTTTCGATCACGAGTTTTTACCTGGCACAGACATTCGTGACGAAGTTGATGACAAGTTGAATATTCCTGGACATTTTATATTTGTTTTTTCAATGAAAATGCTTAAAGATGATGTGAAAATGCATATACTGTCTTGTGTTATATCAAAATCTATCTTGAGTAATAATAATTATCTATTGTTATTGACGCATGGAGAGATCAGAGCTAGAGATATTCCGAATGAGATGGCACATTACCTAAATATGTACGTTTCAGTGAATTATTATGATCCGAACTTAAATTCCCGTCTTCTGAAAGCTTTAAAGTACTGAGATGACAAGTTTTTATTCAAAAAAGCATAAATTTGTCTTTAAAATAACAACCTTACATAATATTTCATTTATCATTCACCTTTTTTAAGTTGGCTTGTCATTATTCTTAAATGATGACATATACTTTAAATTAGTTTCAGTTAAATTTGTAAGAGAACGATAAACATTTGTGCATTTTCTTTCATTTTTTTTAAATTTCTTTGTTGTTTGTTGCATATTTACGTATTTATACATGCATATATAACTTAACTCCAACTCAGCGCAGAGATACTTCTATTTTATCAGTTACAGCTGCCTTCACAAAATTCTTCGTAGACATATCATTAACTAAGGGAAGTGACCGCTGCGTTAGGTTTGACTCTAACCTACCACACACTACGCACACTTTTAATCTTCTTAAACGTTACTGTATATGAAGGTAGGAAAACAGATTAACCCTTTCTCCCCATGAAGATTTTAGAGTGATGTGTATCAGTAGAAAGGCTCTATAATGTGTTTTTGCTCAGTCAGAATGAGGCAATTTTATAAGTAAAAACTATTTATGAGTTTTATTTAGAACTAAACTTTTCATTTATTAGCACCTGTTGACAAAAATGAAGTCAATACATATGAAAATCAGGACAACTTGAAAACTCCTAACAAAACTCAAAAGAATTTGCCATAGCTACATCAACAGGAATTAATGAGAATACTTCAAGGAGAGCTAGTGTGTGTTTTAAATTTCATTTTTGTAATTTTGTAATATTGTGAATATATAAACTAAGCTTTGTTTAAAAGATACCTGTATTTTACTATTCAACGATCATACATTTATTTTACATTTTACATTTATGGCTTTTAAATCATGTTTGGTTTTTACAAGGTGATGAATGATAATAACGTGTCACCATTCGTAAATAGTTATATATATGTACATATATTCAAGTTGTTTTTTAAACCGACAAAATGTAATCAGTTATCAGTACTATTAGAATGTCTAAACAAACTCAAGTTAGCCAAGTATTTCTTCATTCATCATGCATTGATAAATCAATTTAAGATAGCACAAATATTATTTTTTCCATAGCATTTGCAAAAAGGAGTAAATTTTGTTAAGTTGTGTATTTCAATAATTTCAACTGCATTTTACATGTTATAGAATTTACATTATCTAATGAACCTTTCTAACAAAATCCAGAACATTTGAAAATGTAATGAGGAAACTTGACTTCCTTTCCATAAAGGAAGTGAGTTCATAACAATATTGGTAAAACGGTTAACATTTCTATAGAAGAGGAAGACCTCTCTGAAAACCCCAAAAATTGGGTTGTCTTCACTTCGATGTACATACCATTATGAAAGAAATTAAACTGAAACTGTTTCTGTGTTTGCGATTTTATACTTTCATTCATTAGCATTTGACCAGTTTGTTTCACTTTTCCAAGCCTCTAATTTAAGTGTAATTTACAGATTGATAATCTATTTTGTTGTAAATGATGTAAACCTACTTTTTGTGTTTGTAAATTAAAGAATTGACACCAATTTTGGGCCTGTGTCTTTTCATTGCACATATTTTCTTTTCTGTGGCATACAATATAAGAATTAGTGTATAACGTTAAATGTATGATTTTCTGTTTCATCCCTATTTTCAACTCAAAATTTAACATCCATTTCAATATTAAGGCGAGTTTGTCAGCCATTCAATGAATCCATTTCAAGAAATTACAAAAATAACCACACTGTCTGGTTTTTTCACGTATTTTGGAACTGCCTAATAATTTTACGAATTAACCCTGAAAGACTCTTATTTTTCACCAGATATAATACAATATAATGCATCCCAAGAATTAGTAATCTCTTTATAAAAATATAACAAGTGACATATTCCTTATTTCCAAACATTTCTTAATCTGATGTGCCACATTGATTCGATTGGAACAGTACTTTTAAGTCTTGTTAGTTAAACAGATGAATCCATTTAGAATGTCGGAAATACTACCACCCTGACGTATATTTTACTGATATTTTACTCCCTCTCTATGTCTCTGTCTCTCTCTTTGGGGGGGGGTGTAAGATTTGTAGGGTACTGTCTAGCATTTTACGTGTAAACCGCGACGCGAAAAGAAATTTCAACTTTCACCAGATATAAAACAAAAATATAAATAAGAGTAATACACCACGAAAAATTCAGGTAGTAGTGTTTTTAAATTTAGAAACCCGTAATGTTATCTTTATTTTAATACATTTCTGCATCAGATTTGCCAATTTATCCCGATCGTAACAGTCCCGTTAGTCCTTTACCACACGAAAACCGACATGTTAATTGCTAGACGCAACCGCGACCCTTTAGCTGTTGTTGTTACTATTTTTGTTAGTCTTGTTGTTCTTTCTTTTTGTTTCTGTCGTCAATAAGTAACAAAAAATCTGAAACCAATTAACCAGTAATTTGTACACAATGGAAAAAAATTATGTAATAGTATGTAACTGTTTTACTGTAGCAACTAACTGACGACAAAACAGTTTACAAAACGGCGTCCTCGCGGGTATATAGACTTAGTCCTAGACTTGTTCAACTCTATATATATATATATTCGCTTGATTTTTATTCTTAGAAATACTATTAGTACACCAGACATGCACGCTCGAATGCAGTTTGATTGACAACCACATTAAAGGATCATTGTTTCTCGATTTTTTCATCTTTTACAGTAAACAACTTCCTAATGAGAAAAACATGTAAACGTAAGTGTCTTGTCAGAGAGGTACACTTTTTTCTTCGAGATCTCACCAGCGAACTGAAATTAAAACTGCTACATACCGCACATTTTTTTATATTTAATTTACAATTTACATTGTTAATTCTGTTCTTTAAGTGGACCTGTTTTACCTAAGAGGCAACTTAACATTTCTTGTTTGGTTACGAGAAATGGCAGTCATGCCAAGTCGGTTATATCCGGAATTTTCCGTGAGAACAATTCGGAGAAAATCGCGAACGACAGAGTGAAGAAATGTACTATTTTCCAGCATTAGTCATAATTAGTCATCATCCAACTAGTAGCGCATGGCACTTATTGGTACACATTATTTGATTTTTCTGCTCATTTAAAACATTTAAATTTGTCCCTTCTATGCATAAATAAGAAACCATAGTCTAGAAATAAGTATGGTGAATGGGATAAATCTCAAAGCACATTACCGCTTTAAGTTTATTTTCAATTTCAAACTTAAACAATATGTTTACATGTGCTTTTAACTGAAAAATTAACTTGTGAGAATTCTTTAAGATACATTAGCATGCTGCTGTACTGATACAGACATAGTGACCAGCAGAGCTAGCCCAATACACTGATTTAAGGACCGCCGTTTCTTATATATTTAGAAAAAGAACAAAGTTATAATTCATTTAATAAATGTTTCCTTTAAAGTTTAATTTTCATTTTTAAAACGTTTTTCTGTGTGATCTGCAAGAACAATCAATTATGAGTCAGTAGTATACATTACTTTACATAAAGGAGTGTTTTTCATACAAGTTAGAATTTATTCTACTTTCTCTAACTCATAGTCTGCCGCTTTCAAATATTCTAAATAAGCCATAGTTTTGCAAAGTACAAAATCAGTTCTTTTATGTACTTTTTATTCATTTATACACCAGTTGTGACAAAAATATTACAACAGACACAAAAATACTTCAGAAGTAGTTTGAATGAAGAATTTTCGTTTCTGAGACGGATTAAAGGGGCTATGATCATTAGTGGTTAAAAGTGTATTCATTAAAAACACTGACATTTTATAGGATCGACAATTGGGTGCACAAGAGTTGTTGTTTCGGATGATGATTATTATGTTGTTGTTTTTCCAGATGCTGATGATTATGTTGTTGTTGTTTCAGATGATGATGATTTTGATGTTGTTCAGATGATGATGATTATTATGTTGTTGTTTCAGATGATTATTATGTTTTTTTGTCATTTCAGACAATGATGACTGTGTTGTTGTTGTTTCAGATGATGATAATAGTCGTAATAACGATGTTGTCTTTTTTTGCTGCTGATGATGATGCACAGAAAATAAAGGCAATGATGATGGTGATTATGATGTATTTTTCGCCACCATTGCTGCTGATGATGATAGTAAGTACATTACAAGCATCACATGGTAAAAGATGGACAATTAAGTGGCACAGACTTTTTTCATTACATTCACTGTATTAAAAGTAATGAAACATTTGTTCCTTTTTTAGAGGCTAATATTTTGGGCAACTGCTTGGCTCTCTGTGATTTACCAGCGGCGACAAGATGGCGTCTCCTGACAGCATGATGGTAAAGGCTATCAAATTGCGTCCATACATAAATGTTTTATGATTTTTAATCTCGAGAACTGAAATTGCGAGAATAAAGCACACACACTCTCTATAAAAACCAATACTTTTGTAGTTTTTATCATTTTTTATTATTTTTATTATTTTTTCTTTGCAAGCCGGCATATAATATGACACGGTTGTATTGAACATTATTTTCCTGCAAAGTTTAACTAGTTACAATACTTTTTCCGGGTTACAGCTGAAGCATAATGAAAGATATGAAACACAAACGAATGTAAATATTAACTTCTATTAACCTCGCTGTCTGTCTTACATAATCCTCTTTCAATATTTGCCAATTTTCAATTTATCTTCTAGAATGTTAAACAACCATATTTATGCAGACGCGGGAAAACGCTCAATAAGTTTTAGTATGTATTTGTAAAAGATAAGAGGAATCGTTTCCTTTGAAGTTCCGTTTATATTCAGAATCCACAGCAGGGTGTCTCTCATACCAGTGGGAGAGAGAGCAACCTTGACTTAAATGAAATCAATAAATCCCCAACTTGCTTCCTGACATTTAAATAAGGCCTTATTTAGGGTAGTGTGTCGCTTTTGGTAAAATAACCGACATGATTAGCCACTCTGCATTTTGCATTTCACTGATTAAAGCTTGTTCCGGGATAAAAGGCTTTATTGTTGTAATCCCGGAATATCGCCGCCATGAAAACGTGTAGCACAACTTAATATACTAGGCGGTTATTTATGAGTATTGTCTGTTTTCAGTCATCTTCGCTAGCCAAGGGTTACGATCCGCTCTCCTCCTCTTCACCCGTGAAGAGGAGGAGAGCGGATCGTAACCCTTGGCTAGCGAAGATGGTTTTCAGTTAAAGAAAGACAGTTGGCAAATAAACGCAGCTTGACCAAACAAGTATAGAAGTATTAAAGATATATTATGCTCAAATTTCAGATACAAATAACTACTACACCAACTACACCTTCTCTGTGTAAATATAAAATAAACATGTTTGAAAACAGACAGAGTCGATATATTACGATTAAAACTTTACACATTATAGGTAAACACCGTATAGATACATAGTGTCATTAAAAAATCTAGCAGTTTTTTTAAGAAAGCACCAACATATCATGACCTGTAATAGGGAATGCAGCTTCCCAAACATAGTGTGTGTATTCTAGTAGCCTAATTAGACATATTCAGTAAGAATTTCCTAGATTTCAATTAATTTCTGTAATAAAAGTATTTTATGCAAAGATGGGCATAGTATATCTTTAAAATAATTACTGCGTTAAGATCAAATTAAGGTAAAAACCAAATACATAATTTATTTCATTATTTACACAATGAATGAAATTATGACTGATACATATTAAACAAATTTACGTACATCTGTTTAGTACGTAACAAGAAACTAACGGAATAAAGGTACAAAAACAGTTACTTCCCCTATTGTAATGTAGCACCAATCAACTTCAGCGATCACAACGGAAGTTTCGTAAGGCAGGAATGGATGCTTGGATTGAGTCATATACATTAACAAAGTTACAAACTTCACCCGAAGTTACTAATACCATAGCGGAAGTTATTATGGAGTTTGGGTAAGTGAAAGCGTACACTGACACAGATGTGATTCTGGGAGCCTACGATATCTGGACAACCTTTACAAACCATAGGCATTTGGTTTCAACTCAATTGCCGTTATATTGATGATTTGCCATACTACTGATTACCTCCGTTTACTAAAAAAGGTAAAGGTTCAGCTCCCACTTTTGCTCGCATCGGAAGTGATGTCTTAATATGAACATTTTACCTTACCCTTACCAGTCCGGATCTGGTTCTCGGTTTTTGTGTTATTGCCAACGGGTGTCGCGAGTACCAGATCCGGACAAAAATGGCAGCTGATCTACCTTTACATTTTTCAGTAAACGGGGGTAATAAGTAATATGGCAAATCATCAATATAACGACAACTGAGTTGAAACGAAGTACCTATGTTAAAAACTGGGCAAACAATGTAACAGCATTCTTGTGTCTTTAACTTCCTTCTTTTTAATTTATACGGAGTTATTATTGTGTTTTTTACAAAGTGCTTATAGGATGATCTTTAAATTCAACAAAAGCTCCTGTTCTATGTCTGCCGTGCAATAATTTATTCATAGGACATCTGCTGATTTTGACGCGACTTTTGTACAAAGGACCGAAAATTTCTAAATAACTAATTTGACAAAGTAAACATGAATGGCAATTGTATGCAAATAATCAACTCGATGGTTTTATCAGAAAATTACCAGTCTAATAATTTCATGCTGGAAAGGTAAATACGTAAATGAAAGCCATTTCGTTTTACGCAAATTCAAATGTTGGTTTATTGGAATACA
Source organism: Cyclina sinensis (assembly GCA_012932295.1). Taxonomy (NCBI): domain Eukaryota; kingdom Metazoa; phylum Mollusca; class Bivalvia; order Venerida; family Veneridae; genus Cyclina; species Cyclina sinensis. The sequence goes on from JAAONU010000015.1 coordinate 5,067,251, forward strand.
CAGTTTTAGAACGTCCTTGACCATTGTTTTCATAAATAAAATAGGCTCCTACTTCATTATAAAGAAACTGCTTGTATAATTAAATTTCTATCTTAAATGTGTGCCTTGTTAAGAAAAAGATTGTTACACTGTGTTAATTGTGTCTACTATTTTCTTATAGTCAGAAACACACAGCTGTAATAGGCAGTTACGCCCGGAGAGAAAACAAAACAGAACAAAAACATGTGACCTTAAATAGATCCCCAGTACAACATAGATTCACGTTTACGGACTTTAACCTACCCGCTTCATCTAAATTCAAAATTTAGTAAGAAGACATTTGTTCTCACTTAACTTGGAAATACGATCCTTTAGTAACCTTGTGCTGGCAGACATGCAATCATCGTTCCATTTTGTGTAGGCAGGCATTTGCCCCTGATTCAGATTGTTAATCTGGACACTTTGCCTCTCATTCACTTTTTTGTGCGAACATATTCCTCTCAGTAACATTCTTTAATCGTTCGGTCCTCGGTCACTTTGTCTGTTCGTTCAACTGGCCCTTGGTTATTTTGTTTGTTCTTTCAATTGGTCCTTTGTCACTTGGTTGTATTCATTTGACCCTCGATCAATTTTTTGTGCATTTATTTGGCCCTTTGTTTGTAAAATCCTTTGCCTCCTAGCCAATTTGTTTAGGACAATGATTTAAAGTTATTTTGTTCAGACGAACGTTCGCGTCTCAAGGAGATCTTGCGTTTTCGGACAAAATATATCAGCAATAACTCAAATTTATTACTTTATCACTGAACCACTTTAATTCGGTAACTCCACGGGAAGTTATGTGGCCGCCTTGGCGGTCAGAATGTTGAAACGTGAAAGAACGATGAACTTATTGCCTCGTTATTCGTCCTACAGAAACACGGATTTTACGTATTATTTCATAGATTTACTTGTTTTATCTGTAATCAGCTAAATAACAGAGTTTGAACGAAACGACCAGCTTTTCGTCTGATTATCATGATTATGATCGGTCATTGTGGAAAAGACACATCTGCATATGAGAGTAGATATGCAAAACACAGAAAAACTAGATTGCAAGCAGCTTTGGCTCTATTAAGACACAAATTTCACTCCAGAGGATCTCTTAACCTAATAAAGAAATACTGCACATTTTTGTAATCACAAATACCGCAAGAAACACAAGTCAAGAAGAACTAAATGCCAAACCAGCCTATTTTTAATAACAGCTACTGCAGAAAAATATGGACTTTGCTAGTTTATAATGATTAGAGAAAATACTTTTTATTTTGACATCTACTGCCTGAAAACGTTCGTATTATACCGTGATACGAACTGTAAAATACTGAAAAGAATCTGTAGTAGGTTGTCATGCTCTAATTGGAAAGTATTGTGATAATGACAAGGACAATCTGCAATGTATTTAAATTTGAATCCTCTTTTAAACTAACCAAGCGACAGAAAATATTATCAATTTGGCTATCATAGTCAAAAGAAGAATTGCATATTTACATTAAAGAGCTCTTCAATGATATCATAATTGCAACTAGAGAAGAGTGTCTTTTGTAACCATGCTAATAATTTGAACAATTTTAATGATATTATAACTATAATACCACATTAAAGATTAAAGAAATACGGATTGACACTGTGTATGTAAATGGATATGATTATATCACAGCCTCGTAGAGCCCCACAAACTGCTTATTTATAACTATTTTGTTACGAGCAAAAAGACAAAAGTGACAGAAATTCAAAGAAGTTTTTAATCAAGTAAGTGATATTAAGAAAATATGTTATTGTAATCATGTAGAAGACTAAAGGTTAATTCACAATGTATTCTACAGTTTTAAAATGAACGCCGTTGAAATGACAATTTTCGTCATTTACATTTTACTATGTAAAAAAGGTTAATCAAAATTTAAAATGAAAATAAAGTAAATTACATTTAAAATGAATTTGGCATTATTGAAATATAAAACTAAATGCAAATCAAGTGCTACATAATATATCTTACATTTACCGCACACCAAATGCTTTAAAAATATAATGTGGGAACTATCTTTATTTATTTACGACTGCATGATAAATAAAGAAAAACTTAGCCCCTTTTTTGTTTGTTTCGACATTCAAATATATTTGACATTATCGATGACACCGATTATCTTGTTTGGTTTAAAGCCTACTTAAATGAATGTGCATATATATTGTTATTATCATTTTATAACAAATATGTGAAAAATATAAAGTTACAAAGATCTTGGTGCTGATAATGCCGTCCACTTGTCGCAAAACAAAATAAACTTAATCTTTTCATCTGTATTCCTATAGAAAACTTATACAAATGGATATCCAGTCGCATTTTACGTTTTTGATCGCAGTCTAATCTTATTAATGATATAAGAGAATATATCATTGAAATGTTACAGATACATATAAGAGGGTGTTTCTTTCTTAATCTGGGATATTATTGTAAAAAAAAATGTAAAATGTTCTCTTGCAAGGATATTATACAAAAGATAGATAAATATCAATGATATAAAGATAAGTTTATGCCTTTGTGAAAACTGGTCATTTAGTACTTAAAGCTTTCAGAAGACGGGACTTTAAGTTCGGATCAGAAAATCTCGCAAAGTTACTTGTTAAGATTATTTGCCACCTAATTCGGAATATCTCTGGACTCGATCTCTCTGGTATATAGCAGTAGATGATTATCATTACCTTGGATAGATTTTGATATCAAACTAGGAAGAAACAGCATATGCATTTTTATATTACCTTTGAGTTTTTGTCACCGAAAAGACGAACATAAAATGTAATGGAATACATATTTGTTACTAACTTTGTTCCAAAGGTCTGAGCCAGGTAAAAGCCCGTTATCATATCAAAGTTTTCCCGTTGTAAATCAGGTAAAAACTTCCTTCTGATATCCTGATCAAGTTGGTCTCAATTTATAATACACACTAAATTATTTTGATAGATATTTTTCACAGTTACGTCTGCATTCAATTTGCATTCTTCAGTAAGTAGGTGGTTTCCACGAACCAACTGTTGCATTAAGTAGATTTAAGTTAAGCCTAAAAGTGTTTGTTTCCTTTTGACAAAATTCAGCATTCTATATAGTTTCCTAATGTTTCATTGTCACATTTTCTTCTTACTTCACTATCTATGAATAAAACAATTGAGTCAGATAAATAGTGAAAAGCTGCTTCAACAGCTAAACAGCAAATTTCAGGACAGCCTTTAGAAATGTCTATAAGCAAGTCTTTAGTTCATGAAAATATTATTCATTGATTCATTGATTTTAATATGTTCAAGAAATGAAAATCCTCGTTAAAGTTACATTATATCCTTTGTTATATAAATCCTCTTTATATTACAAAAAATCAATAAAAATAAATGAAGACAGTTTAAAATACGATATTTTCTATATATATATTTCTATATATTTTATTATACGAACAAATGCTACAGTACACATTGAACCTCCTCAGAGCAGTGTCGATTTTTAATGTACCGCAGTTCGGAGCAGAAAAATAATACGATATGAAAGAAAGACGAAGTGTTGTGATAATAATTTAAGTTTTTTAGAGAGACAAACCGATTCAGCCGGCGCCATCACGGGCACCGTCGTGCAAAACCTATAAATGTTCTGATTATTCATAAACCTTCAGGCTTACAGTTTTGATATTTGGTGTGTAGCGTTGTCTAGTGGACCTCTACCGTGTTGCTTTAAATCATGACCATAGGGTCAATATTCGCCATGCTCTTGGGCTTATATAAAGTTATTTAAGAAAGTCTTTGAAAATCTTGCATGTGGATATCATCTTTGACTTCAGCTAAAATTGACTTTGTACTTCAGACCTACTTACTATAATTGAATCTCTGTCTATGAAGTTAGTCAAGATGTACACTTTTGCACACAAACGAAGTTGGGTTGGTATGTGGTCACTATGTGGGTTTGTCGGTTGGTCCACATATTGTTCCATATTGCCTTGCATGAAGGGATTTTGAAATAAGTTGACACACATGTTAAACACATTGAGACCATGTATCGCATACAGCTCTAATATCTCATTCCTGACTATTCATCCCCGCCCCCCACCACCATTAAATGAGTAACAAATTGTGTGCATTACATGAGTTTTTACATAGTAGGAGTGTTACTATGAACAATTTTTATTATTATTAAGCCCAACTTCGGAAAAGATTTTGTTCGGTTGGTTAGTAGAACACATCGTTTCTGTTCAATACTCGTGTACCATTTGACCGACAACTTTCAAACTTCATTGGATAGTTGCACTTATTGAGTACAAGACCTCTGTTGTTTTCTAAGTCAGTAAATCAAAAGTCAAGGCCACTGTCACCTTCAATTTGAAAACCATTTACGATCATTTATAGGGTAGTTGTTTTTTTATTGAGTAGAAAACTCCCGTTGTGTTAGGGTCATACGGTGCTTGGTAAGACCACAATCAACTTGTATTTGAAAACATTTTCCGCTCAGTAATTTGAGTATTACCTGACCAACAGCCTTCAAACTTCATGCGTGGTTGTCCTTACTGTACGAAAGCATGGAGAGGACATGGTCGGTTTATTTTATTAATCCGTGGGAACGACTTATTTTCAGAGATATTTTTTTCTAATATGTTGGAACGGATTATTTTGCGCAAAAAATCCTTTTTTAACTTGTGGGAACGAATTATTTTGTGCGAAAAATCTTTTTTTAACTTGTGGGAACGAAATATATAGTGCGAAAAATCTTTGTTTAACTTGTGGGAACGAATTATTTTGTGCGAAAAATCTTTGTAACTTGGGGGAATGAAATTTTTTGTGCGAAAAATCTTTTTTTAACTTGTGGGAACGGATTATTTTGCGCGAAAAATCTTTTTTTTAACTTGTGGGAACGAATTATTTTGTGCGAAAAATCTTCTTTTTTTAATTTGTGGGAACGGATTATTTTGTCAGATATTTTTTTCAATAACTTGTACCCAAAAGTTATTAAGTCGTTCCCTCAAGATAATAAATTGTTCGAACGGATTAATTAAATTTATTTTTTTTCCAGTTTCATATATACTTTTGTATTATACCAATTAAGGTTGTGGATTCTTTGGATTGCAAATCTCTGTAATTGGTATTGAGTTGCTAAAAAATCTGCTCATGATGTAACAGGTATAGAAAAAGGAGATCAATTTTCTTAAGCCTCGTTCTGCGACGATATATTGATAATTTTCCTTTTGCACACAATTTGAATTGTTAAAAATATTCTTTAAACCTTTGAAATATCTGAAAAATTATTATCACTTATTGAAATTTGTCAAACAAGTTGCTTAACCTCTCACTGTAAAACGTTTCTGGGTTCGAGCCCTGCTACCAGTCATTTAATTTTGAAAGTTGGCAGTCTTATACTGGAAATAAGAGTATAGCTCGGTTCCTTCAAAGGATGGTTATTTAAGCTGTCCGTTTGACTGTTAGAGCCAGTTAAAATCATTTAAACCATACCAAACTTATCACAGCATGCGAATGACGTGGTCAGTCATGCCAGGTTGTCAAAGAACAGGTGGCTAGAAAAATAGGTGAAAATGTTAATTTTGGTTTGATTTTTTTCAGTAGTTTATTGAGTTACCTGATACTTTAAACTGTTGCAAATTGTAGGAGGTGCAAGAGCAGAACAATCGGGGGATTACCTGGTAAGGTTTCCCTGATATAGTAGGAGTGGGTATCATAAAGGTTATAAACTTCCGTTTAATGTTGTCTTTATAATGTGTAGACGAGATTTTGAATGGTTAAAATAGCACTGGTATTGTGTAACTTCAAAAGCTTGAAATGCTCAGTATGATTTATGACAGTAGAGGAATTAAGCTGGTAAACAGTTAGGGCCTCTTCACGGTTGACTGTCGGACTAAGTGTGTGTGTGTGTGTGTATATATATATGTACCGATATTGTCTCACACCTACTCTCAGTTATAATATATTTCGCGGTATACAACATGTGAATTGATAATTTACCATATATTTTAAGTAATTAAGTATTTAGCTGCAATGGATTCATGCGTTTATAAAACTGTTATTGGCTTTTCTCTACTGATATTCATTGGATTACACCTAGTAACTGGGTACGAAACAAAAATTCCGTGTAAATTTTTTGAAAAAAAGTACAATGATTCTATGGATGCAGACGTATTTTATATATTTAAGGAAAATCAGTCTGGTTGTGAAATGAATCTAGATGAGTATTTTCGGAACTTGAGTGACAAATTCTCCCAGAACCGTACGTCGCATGGAAAAGAGAAGTTTGTAACATTCTTTTTTTACTGCGAAGGAGCGTCGGAAGGAAACCATATCCGGTTTACCTCATCAGCAGATGGCAACTATAGTCAGGGAAATATGTATGTGGTAACAAAAATTAAAACAGAAAGCTGTAAAATATCTGTTTATGAACTATATATTTTTCAGCGCTACGGAAGAATATATTCTATAGTATCATCGATGAATGAAATTTTACCAGATAAAAATTGTTCCAGTCTAGAGAATGTAGTAACTATAACCTCTAGTCTTCGGTGTGATGGGGTGATTGATTCTGCCCCCAGGAATATGAAAGGCTTCTTCTGGGAGTACTGTAAACAGCCTTTTGACAAGCTTCGGAAGCTCTTGATTTATGGCTGCAGTACAGATTACCCCATAATACGACAAAATTTGCTTCAAAATAAATTTCCTGTACTACAATCATTATTAGTGAGACATGTAAATATGTCAGGAACAAATATAACATTTCCATGGACTAATGTGTTTATAGACGCACCAGGTAAAACTTTAAATTATACGGGGGGGTTATAAATGAGTCAAAAAATTCATCGTCATTCCAGAGAGAAATACAAATCTTAGATAGTGAAATAACACTAACATACCTCAAGCTTCAAGGAAATATTTCAAAGGTAACATTACGTGGTATCAGACTGAAAGCAGTAGACGAAGGCACATTTAGCAACATTGCTGGCCTGATACATTTAGATTTGTCAAACAATGATTTGAAAGTTATGGAAGAAAACGCTTTTCAGATGCTGACAGAGCTAGAGTACCTATACCTGGGAAGAAATAAAATAGTGTCTCTAGCCCCAGGTTTGTTTGACAGCTTGCACAACCTGTTGTTTCTTGATTTATCTGGAAACAGAATAAAGATCTTTGAACAAAGACTTCTGAAGCATGTTTCAAAGCTAGAAGCGCTTATACTTGAACGAAATGAGTTAACACAATTACCAGATGATTTTCTGAAAGATCAAGTTAATTTAACTACGCTAGAACTTTCATGGAATCCTTTACAAACTATTCCTGTTTATCCTATTTACAGTGCACGACTTTCACGCATATCCTTAAGTCACTGCAAAATAAATACTACAAGTTTAACATCTTTCTTTGAAAGTTTGAATATGAAGAAATTAGAAGAATCCATCTTAAACCGTGACCTTAAACAAAACGTCTTCATATATTTGAATATATCTTACTGTGAAATAGAAAATATCAAAAAATCATTAAATCATGCAATGAACATGTTGGTCTTCCAGACTCTTTTATCAATTTTTTTTATTGATCTAAATGGAAATCCAATCGACTGTACGTGTATGTATGATTTGTCAGCTTTTATTTCAAACATTGTCAAAGAATTCGATATCCGAATAAACTGGTTTTGCATGGTTCCTCACGAGTTGAACGGTAGGCTTTTTATTACTTTAACACCTGCGGACAATTACTGTCCCACTGATGTAGACACCTGTCCAAAACACTGTTCTTGTTTTGAGCGGATGAACATGAAAAGTACGTCTAATTCTAGTGCACAAACAAGTAGATTTATTGTTGACTGCAGGAATTTGAACATCACCAAAATGCCGGAGAAAATGCCGACAGGAATATTGGAACTCTGGTTTAAGAATACAAGCTTGACGAAAATAAGTGCAAGAGATTATTTCAGAAATACGGATTACTTTGATGTGTCGCACAACAGAATACATGATTTGACTACAAAAGCAGCTTTAGAAATGATGAATTTGACTACCCTAAATTTAGATCATAATAATTTAACCCGACTACCGATTCAAATTGCTTCGGCAAAAATTAGTACATTGACATTAGGGGGTAACCCGTATCGTTGTGACTGTCATATGAAGTGGATGAAACACTGGCTTATGAAGAGAACAAGCCCAGTCAAGGACTGGAACACGGTTGAATGTTTCTATAATACAAGCAAAGTAAAGAAAATGACAGTAGTTCCTGATAAGTTTTTTGTTTGTCCGTCTTCTGTACCAAATAGTATAGCAGAACATGTTGTTTTACCAGCAATTGTAATAGGATGTGTTTTATTTGTACTCGTTACAGTGTCACTTCTTATTTATTTTCAAAGGTTTACGATCAAAGTTTTACTCTTTATGTACTGTGGCATTCGTCCGTTTGATAAACGAGTAAAAAATGAAAACAATATTGAGTACGACATTTTTTTGATTTATTCACATAATGATTCAATCTTTATTCAAACACACATTTTGGACAAGCTTAGAAGTAAAGGATACAGAGTATGTAATTTGCACGAGGATTTAGTTGTTGGTTTTTCATTTCTTGAAAATATTAAAATGATAATGAACAAATCAAGAAAGATAATATTTTCATGGACAGAAGACATGCTTACAGACGAATTTCTAATGGCTGTCTGGAACTTAGCTGTTGAAACAGCTCTGAAGAATTTATCTGACTCGATTCTTGTAATAGTGGATAGTGAAGTGAGCAGGAAGTGTGACGATGAAAAATTAAGAACCTATATAAAATGTGGAAAGTTTGTCAAAAGGAAATCAAAACTTTTACTCTCAAGTGTACTCTATTTAATGCCGCAGTTGGATGAAGATCAAGGGCATAGACTTACTGAAGAATACAATATGCCGATGCTAGCAAACGATGTCTAGCAAATAACTATCAAAATAATTTAGTGTTTATAACGTATCCTGAAGAACTTGATCAGGAAATAAAAAGGAAGATTTTTCCTGATTTGCATCAGGAAAACATTGACATAAGACTTTTCGATCACGAGTTTTTACCTGGCGCAGACATTCGTGACGAAATTGATGACAAGTTAAATATTCCTGGACATTTTATATTTGTCTTTTCAATGAAAATACTTAAAGATGATGTGAAAATGCTTATACTGTCTAGTGTAATATCAAAATCTATCTTGAGTAATAATAATTATCTATTGTTATTGACGCATGGAGATATCAGGGCTGGAGATATTCCGAATGAGATGGCGAATTACCTAAACATGTACGTTTCAGCGAGTTATTATGATCCGAACTTAAATTCCCGTCTTCTGAAAGCTTTAAAGTACTGAGATGACAAGTTTTCATTCACAAAGGCGTAAATTTGTCATAAAAATAACAGCCTTACACATTATCTTTCACCTTTATTAAGGTGGCTTGTAATAATTCTTAAATGATAATATATACTTTAAATTAGTTTCAGTCAAATTTGTAAGAGAACAATAAACATTTGTGCATTTTCTATCATTTTTAATGCTTTTTAAATTTCTTTGTTGTTTGTGGTATATTTACGTATTTATACATGCATCTACAATTTAACTCCAATTCAGCGCAGAGATACTTCCCCTATTTTATCAAATTAAGCTGCCTTCACCAAACCCTTCGCAGACATATCATTAACTAAGGGAAGCAACCGCTGCGTAAGTTGACTGTAACTTACCACACACTACGCCCTCTTTTAATCTTCTTAAACGTTACTGTATAAGAAGGAACCGCTGTCTGGAATTTGCAATTTTATAAGTGAAAAAAAATAACTATACGTTTCTTATTAAGAGCTAAACTTTTCATTTATAGACACCTGTTTTTCACAAAAATGAAGTCAATACATATGGAAATCAGAACTACTTGAAAGCTCCTAACAAAACTCAAAAAATTTTGCCATAGCTACATCAACAGGAATTAATAAGAACATTTCAAGGAGAGCTAGTTTGTGTTTTAAATTTTATTTTTTCAATTTTTGTAATATTGTGAATATATAAACTGAGCTTTGTTTAAGAGATACTTGTATTTTGCTATTCAACGATCATACATTTATTTTATACATTTGTGGCTTTATAATCATCTTCGTTCTTTACAAGGTGATGAATGATAATAACGTGTCACCATGCGTAAATTGATATATAAATATGTACCTCATGTTAGCCAAGTATTTCTTCATTCATTATGCATTGATAAATCAATTTAAGATAGCACAAATATCATTTTTCCATAGCATTTGCAAAAAAGGAGTCAAATGAAAGTTTGTATAACCAAAGTTTTGTTAAGTTGTATATTTCAATAATTTCAATTTCATTTCACATATTATAGAATTTACATTATTTAATGAACCTTTCAAACAAATTCCAGTATATTTGAAAATGTAATGAGGAAACTTGACTTCCTTTCCATAAAGGAAGTGAGTTCATAACAATATTGGTAAAACGGTTAACATTTCTAAAGAAGAGGAGAACTTCTCTGAAAACCCCAAAAATTGGGTTGTCTTCTCTTCGATTTACATATCATTATGTAAGAAATAAAACTGAAACTGTTTCTGTGTTTGCCGATTTTTTAAATATGTATACATACAGATGCCATTTTATACTTTCATTCATTAGCATTTGACCAGTTTGTTTCACATTTCCAAGCCTCTCATTAACGGGTAATTTGCTGATTTATAATCTATTTTGTTGTAAAATGATGTGAACCTATTTTTTGTTTTCGTAAATTAAAGAATTTGACACCAATCTTGGGCCTGTGGTTTTTCATTGCACATATTTTCTTTTCTATGGCGTACAATATAAGAATTTGTGTATAACGTTAAATGTATGATTTTCTGTTTCATCCCTATTCCGTCAACTCCAAATTTAACATCTATTTACATATTAAGGCGAGTTTGTCAGCCATTCAATGAATCCATTTCAAGAAATTACAAATATAACCGCACTGTCTGGTTTTCCACGTATTTGGAAACTGCCTAATAATTTTACGAATTAACCCTGAAAGATTCCAATTTTTACCAGAAATAATAAAGTGTAATGCATCCCAAGAATTAGTAGTAACTTTATAAAAAATATTACAAGTAACGTATTCCTTACTTCCAAACATTTCTTAATCTTGGGTGCATTATTTCGATTGGAGGTCTTGTTAGTTAAACAGATGAATCCATTTAAAATGTCGGAAATACTACCACCCTGACGTATATTTTACTCTCTCTCTCTCTTTTTTTTTTTGGGGGGGGGGGGCGGGGAGAAGGGGTTACTTTTGTAGGGTACTGTCTAGCTTTTACGTGTAAACCGCGAAAGAAATTTCAACTTTCACCAGATATGAAACAAAAATATAAATAAAAGTAATACACCACGTAAAATTCAGGGAGTAGTGTTTTTAAATTTAGAAACATGTAATGTTATCCTTATTCTAATACATTTCTACATCAGATTTGCCAGATTATCTTGATCGTAACAGTACCTTTAGTCCTTTACCACACGAAAACGGACATGTTAATCGCTAGACGCAACCGCGACCCTTTAGCTGTTGTTGTTACTGGTTTTGTTAGTGATGTTGATTGACAACTTCATTAAAGGAAAATTGTCTCTCGATGTTTTTCATCTTTTACTGTAAACATCTTTCTAATGTGAAAAAAACATGAAAACGTAAGTGTTTTATCTGAAAGGGACACTTCTTTCCTCGAGATCTTACCAGCAAATTGAAATTAAAACTGCTACATACCGCACACTATTTTTTTCTAATTTACAATTTACATTGTTAAATATATGTTCTTTGGACCTGTTTTCCCTAAGAGGCAACTTATCATTTACTTATTTAACATTTTTTGTTGGTCACGAGAAATGGCAGTCGTGCCAAATCGTTTATATCCGGAATTTTCCGTAAGAACAATTCGGAGAAAATCGCGAACGACAGAGTGAAGAAATGTACTATATTCGAGCATTAGTCATAATTAGTCATTGTCCAACTTGTAGCGCATGCCCTTTATTGTTATACATTATTTGATTTTTCTGCTCTTTTAAAACATGTAAATTTGTCGCTTCTATGCATAAATAAGAAACAGCAGTCTCGAAATAAGTATGGTGAATGGGCTAAATCTCAAAGCACAATACTGCTTTAAGTTTATTTTCACTTTCAAATTAAAACAATATGTTTACATGTGCTTTTAACTTAAAAATTAACTTGTGAGAATTCTTAAAGATATATCAGCATGCCGCTGTACTGATACAGACATAGTGACCAGCTGAACTAGCCCAATACACTGATTTAAGATTTCTTATATATGTAGAGAAAGAACAATGTTATATTTTTATTTAATAAATGTTTCCTTTACAGTTTAATTTTCATTTTTTTTATTTATCTGTGTGATCTGCAAGAACAATCAATTATGAGTCAGTAGTATACATTACTTTACATTAATGAGTTTTTTTCATACAAGTTAGAAATTATTTTACTTTCTTTAACTCAATGTCTGCCTCTTTCAAATATTTTTAATAAGCCACTGTTTTGCAAAGTAAAAAATCAATTGTTTTATGTACTTTTTATTCATTTATAAATAAACATATAATAAGCATATTCATGCAGGCGCGGGAACACGCTCAATTAGTTTTAGTTTGTATTTGTCAAAGATAAGAGGAATCGTTGCCTTTGATGTTCCGTTTATATTCAGAACCCACAGCAGGGTGTCTCTCATATCAGCGGGAGAGAGTCCAACCTTGACTTAAATAAAATTAATAAATCCACAAGTCGCTTCCTGACATTTAAAATAAGGCCTTATTTAAGGCAGTGTATCGCTTAAAATAGCCGACATGATTATCCACTCTCAATTTTGCATTTCACTGAATAAAGCTTGTTCCGGGAAAAAAGGCTTTATTGTTGTAATCCCGGAATATCGCCGACATGAAAACGTGTAGCACAACTGAATATACCAGACAGTTATTTATGAGTATTGTCTGTTTTCAGTTAAAGAAAGACAGTTTGCAAATAAACGCAGTTTTGACTAAAAAGTATAGAAGTTTTAAAATATTACTGCGTTAAGAGCAAATTAAGGACAAACATTAAATACAAAACTGATTTCATTATTTACACAAAGAATGAAATTATGGCTATACATATTAAAACAAATTTACGTACATCTGTTTAGTACGTAACAAAATAATGACGAAAAAAAGGTAAAAAAATAGCAACTTCCCCTATTGTAATGCAGCGCAATTCAACTTCAGCCATCACAACGGAAGTTTCGTCAGACAGAAATGGATGCTTGGATTGAGTCATACACATTCACAAAGTTACAAACTTCACCCGAAGTTACTTATACCTTAGCGGAAGTTACTATGGAGTTTGGGTAAGTGAAAGCGTCCACTGACCCAAATGTGATTCTGGGAGCCTACGATATCTGGACAACCTTTACAAACCATAGGCACTTGGTTTCAACTCAATTGCCGTTATATTGACGATCTGCCATACTACTGATTACCCCCGTTTACTAAAAAAAAGTAAAGGAAGTTCAGCTGCCATTTTTGTCCGCATCGGAAGTGATGTCTTAATATGAACATTTTACCGTACCCTTACCATTCCTGATCTGGTTCTCGGTTTATATGTTATTGTCAACGGGTTTCGCGAGTACCAGATCCGGACAAAAATGGCAGCTGATCTACCTTTACATTTTTCCAGTGAACGGGGGTAATAAGTAATATAGCAAATCAGCAATATAACGACAATTGAGTTGAAAAAATGTTAAAAACCGGGCAAACAATGTAACAGCATTCTTGTGTCTTAAACTTCCGTCTTTTTAACTTATACGGAGTTATTGTTGTGCTGTTTACAAAGTGCTTATAGGATGATCTTTAAATACAACAAAAGCTCCTGTTCTATGTCTGCCGTGCTATTATTAATTCATCGGACAGCTGCTGATTTTAACGCGACTTTTGTACAAATGACCGAAAATTTCTAAATAACTAATTTGACAAAGTAAACAGGAATGGCAATTGTATGCAAATACTCCACTCGATGGTTTTATCAGAAAATTACCAGTCTAATAATTTCATGCTGGAAAGGTTAATACGTAAATGAAAGCCATTTCGTTTTACGCAAATTCAAATGTTGATTTATTGGAATACGCAGTTTTAGAACGTCCTTGACCATTGTTTTCATAAATAAAATAGGCTCCTACTTCATTATAAAGAAACTGCTTGTATAATTAAATGTCTATCTTAAATGTGTGCCTTGTTAAGAAAAAGATTGTTACACTGTGTTAATTGTGTCTATTATTTTCTTATAGTCAGAAACACACAACTGTAATAGGCAGTTACGCCCGGAGAGAAAACAAAACAGAACAAAAACATGTGACCTTAAATAGATCCCCAGTACAACACAGATTCGCGTTTACGGATTTTAACCTACCCGCTTCATCTAAATTCAAAATTTAGTAAAAAGACATTCGTTCTCACTTAACTTGGAAATACGATCCTTTAGTAACCTTGTGCTGGCAGACATGCAATCATCGTTCCATTTTGTGTAGGCAGGCATTTGCCCCTGATTCAGATTGTTCATGTGGACACTTTGCCTCTCATTCACTTTTTTGTGCGAACATATTCCTCTCAGTAACATTCTTTAATCGTTCGGTCCTCGGTCACTTTGTCTGTTCGTCAACTGGCCCTTGGTTATTTTGTTTGTTTGTTCGTTCAATTGGTCCTTTGTCACTTTGTTTGTGCGTTCATTTGGTCCTTGGTCACTTTGTTTGTGCGTTCATTTGGCCCTCAGTCACTGTATTTTTGCGTTCAATTGGCGCTTGGTCACTTGGTTGTGTTCATTTGACCCTCGATTAATTTTTTATGCATTTATTTGGCACTTTGTTTGTAAAATCCTTTGCCTCCTAGCCAATTTGTTTAGAACAATGATTTAAAGTTATTTTGTTCAGACGAACGTTCGCGTCTCAAGGAGATCTTGCGTTTTCGGACAAAATATATCAGCAATAACTCAAATTTATTACTTTATCACTGAACCACTTTAATTTGGTAACTCCACGGGAAGTTATGTGGCAGCCTTGGCGGTCAGAATGTTGAAACGTGAAAGAACGATGAACTTATTGCCTCGTTATTCGTCTTACAGAAACACGGATTTTACGTATTATTTCATAGATTTACTTGTTTTATCTGTAATCAGCTAAATAACGAAACGACCAGCTTTTCGTCTGATTATCATGATTATGATCGGTCATTGTGGAAAAGACACAACTGCATATGAGAGTAGATATGCAAAACACAGAAAAACTAGATTGCAAGCAGCTTTGGCTCTATTAAGACACAAATTTCACTCCAGAGGATCTCTTAACCTAATAAAGAAATACTGCACATTTTTGTAATCACAAATACCGCAAGAAACGCAAGTCAAGAAGAACTAAATGCCAAACCAGCCTTTTTTTAGTAACAGCTACTGCAGAAAAATATGGACTTTGCTAGTTTATAATGATTAGAGAAAATACTTTTTATTTTGACATCTACTGCCTGAAAACGTTCGTATTTTACCGTGATACGAACTGTAAAATACTGAAAAGAATCTGTAGTAGGTTGTCATGCTATAATTGGAAAGTATTGTGATAATGACAAGGACAATCTGCAATGTATTTAAATTTGAATCCTCTTTCAAACTAACCTTGAAAATGCTGGTATTCAAAGCCAAGCAACAGAAAATATTATCGATTTGGCTATCATAGTTAAAAGAAGAACTACCTATTTACATAAATGAGCTCTTCAATGATATCATAATTGAAACTAGAGAAGAGTGTCTTTTGTAACCACGCTATTGATTTGAGCAAATTTAATGAAATTATAACCATAATACCACATTAAAGAGTAAAGACATACGGATTGACACTATGTTTGTAAATAGATATGATTATATCACAGCCTCGTACAGCCTCACAAACTGCTAATTTATAACTATTTTGTTACGAGCAAAAGTGACAGAAATTCAAAGAAGTTTTTAATCAAGTAAGTGATATTAAGAAAATATGTTAATGTCATTATGTAGTAGAAGATTGACTAAAGGTTACATTCAACAATGTATTCTAAAGTCTTTAAGTGAACGCCGTTGAAATGACAATTTTCTTCATTTGTATTGTACTATGTAAAAAGGTTAATCAAAATTGTAAAATAAAAATAAAGTAAATTACATTTAAAATGAATTTGGCATTATTGAAATATAAAACTAAATGCCAATTAAGTGCTACATAATATAACTTACATTTATCCCACGCTAAAAGCTTTAGAAAAAATATAATGCTGGAGCTACCTTTATCTATTTACGATTGCATGATAAATGAAGAAAAACAATCCCCTTTTGTTTCGACATTCAAATATATTTGACAGTATTGATAACACTGATTATTTTGTTTGGTTTAAAACCATCCTTAAATGAGTGTGCATATATGCATTTTATTATGTGGAGTGACAATTTCTTATAATCATTTTTTAACAAATATGTGAAAAATATAAAGTTACAAAGATCTTGGTGCTGATATTGCCGTCCACTTGTCGCAAAACAAAATAAACTTCATCTTTTCATCTGTATTCTTATAGAAAACTTATACAAATGAATATACAGTCGCATTTTACGTTTTTGATCGCAGTCTAGTCTTATTATTGATATAAGAGAATATATCATTGAAATGTTACTTATACATGTAAGAGAATACATCATTGAAATGTAACTGATACATATAAGAGAACATCTCATTGAAATGTTACTGATACGTATAAGAGAATATATCATTGAAATGTTACTGATACGTATAAGAGAATACATCATTGAAATGTTACTGATACATATAAGAGGGTGTTTCTTTTTTTAATATTTGCAAACGAAAAAAGACTTCCGTAATCTGGAATATTATTGTAAAAAATGTAAAATATTCTCTTGCAAGGATATAATACAAAAGATAGATGAATATCAAAGATATAAAGATAAGTTTACGCCTTTATGAAAACTGGTCATTTAGTACTTAAAGCTTACAGAAGACGGGATTTTAAGTTCGGATCAGAAAATTTCGCAAAGATACTTGTTATTTGCCACCTCATTCGGAATATCTCTGGACCCAATCTCTCCGGCATTTTCTTCTTACTTCACTATCTATGAATAAAACAATTGAGTCAGATAAATAGAGAAAAGTTGCTTCAACAGCTCAACAGCAAATTTCAGGACAGCCATTAGCAATGTATATAAGCAAGTCTTTAGTTCATGAAAATATTATTCATTGATTCATTGATTTTAATATGTTCAAGAAATGAAAATCCTCGTTCAAGTTACACTATATATATATATATATATATATATATATATATATATATATATATATATATATATATATATAATTATTAAACGAACAAATGCTACAGTACACATTGAACCTCCTCAGAGCAGTGTCGATTGTTATTGGACCGCAGTTTGGAACAGATAAATAATACGATGTGAAAGAAAGACGAAGTTTTGTGATAATAATGTTATTTTCTTCAGAGAGATAAACCCATTAATCAAATTTTATTAAACGTATGATAAATATGTTAAAAACTACATTATAAAAGAATAGTTTTCCAGTCGTTTTATTCATACCAAAATTTAATTTCTTTCATTACAAAAAGGATTTGTATTTGCTTGTGATTAAAAGGATAGTTGTGATAAATGTCTGTTAGCCAGTAATTTTAGGTGGTTTTTACTTTGGGAAATTGATCTTTGTTAGAAATTTTGCTCATTACTTAATAATACCATTTTGAGGAAAAAGAATGTTTTATCACAGTATGATAGTACAGATTGTCTCATTACTTATCAGGTATAATAATATGACATAAGTACAAACTTAATGACTTTATGTCGAGCAGGCTACTCTAGCAGCTAGCACCCATTTGTCAAAAGTTATTTTAGCATGTCAGCTGTTGTATAATGCTGTATTTTCGTCTATTGTTTTATGAACACCCTAACTAGTATCACCATATGAACAGGCTTCTGCCAGTAGAACTGGTACTGGTACTGCAGTACTACTTAAGTACTTTTGGCAAGCACTGCTACTGAAACTGCATTACTCAGTCAAAATTTAGTGACTACTGGTACTGGTAATGCATTACAGTCACAAAAAGTGGTACTGGTACTGCAGTACTTTAGCAGTACTTTGGTTTTCTTATTTTAGCAGTACTTTGGTTTTCTTACCATTTTAGGCAAAGTAACACAATGTTAATTTTAAAACTGAGCTTATTAAAAGTAGTACATATACCCTAAGGTGTTTCTATCACTATCATTTGCTATCATAATTAGTTTTAATGTTGTGCCTGTAAGTACAATACTATAATTGTAAATTTTTAAAGGAATTAAGGGATGAATATTTAATTAAATCTAATAATTGACATAAAATTATGTTGTTACACAAAAACATGCTCTGGTGGTGAGCTGTTATCAAAAACTTTGAACCTTTTACTATAGCATGACCTGACATCATTTGTTATGAAGGAACAGAAGTAGTTGGATATAGTAGAAGTATACTTGATTTTAAATATTATAAATGAGTTGGAAAATTTTTACAAACTCCCTGAAAATACAGAAGGTAGCTTCAAAGCTCTGTGCCTAACTGTCCAGCACTGATATCCGGGTCTCTGAAAGTGTCGTCAAATTTGATAAAACATCTAAAAGTAAGTAAAACATTTTGTCTTTAGTAACTCTTTAATCTGTCTGCTGCTATGATTTTATCTCTTTTAATGAGATTTATTTATACTAAATACCTTGGAAAAAAGTTTACAATGATTTGATATGTAATCAATAGCCCTTTATACTTGCAATTTAGTGTTAATGTTTGTACAGTTACACTTGTCACTATCTGGCTTTGAGATGAAGTGTTACAAAAAGATTAGGGAAGTGTTAAGATGAACAGAAGGTTGTTATCATCAGCATTGTGTTTAATAAAAGTCTTTGAAAGGATTCTATTGTTTATTTATTTAGAGTAAATATAAATGGTAGCAAAGTAAAATAGTTATTTTAATTTATTTCATAGTGTTAACACATAGAAGAGTATATGGAAGCATGTCAGAAGGTCCCTTGTAGTCCTGGAAGTTCTAAACTAAAGTCTCAAACAACTATAGTAAATTACACTAAAAGCGACACTTCAAAGTCCAAATATGGAGAAAACCACCCAGAACAAATTCAGACTATGGATAAACTAATTTAGTATATCGCTGGAGATCTGTTACCCCTTTCAACAGTTGAAAGTATACAATTTAGTTCATTTTTATAGAAAACTAATATGATATCAAGGAGTGTTATATGCAATCTTTTAATGATAATTTAGATAATTTTACTAGAGTATTTGACTCATATACTATATAATTTCATTTGAGGCTGGACAATTTTTATCTTAACATCGACCAGACAATAGCACAAACTTTTGACCTGCAATTTTACAATAAATCATATGATAATAATACGAAATAACGCCCAATCATGTATGTTTCAGGATCCATTGAAGTACTGGTCAAAAAATTCTAGAATTTTTCCGCTTTTTTCTGATCTATATAATATTTGGCTATTCTATGTACATCATCAGTACCTGTTGAACGGCAGTTCTCTGTGACAGGGAAGATATTTCGCCCAGACCGATGCAGAATGCGTGATGCAACCTTTAAAAACATTATAATGATAAAATGCAACTCAAAAGATGAAAAGTGTTGACTACCTTAATATAGAGGTTATATGACTATAGTTGAGATGACATTTGCAATACTTCAGACAATGTGTATGCACAGTATGGTAAATAAATGTGTATCAGTAATGTTTTACAAAGTCTTTCACTTTTAACTATCATTAACTCTCATGAAAGTACTGGTACTGGTACTGCATTACTTTCCTAAAGTTTGTACTGGTACTGCAATACTGAGTCAAAAGCTGGTACTGGTACTATATACTTGCAAATACTGGTACTGGTACTGAAGTACTACACTCAGTACTGGGCAAAGGCCTGCATATGAATAACATGTTGCTTATAAAGCACGTTTATGTATCTGATCAAATAAATAAGATTGTGATTCATTTTTTTGCCTGCAGTTTGATTAAAATGACCATTTTTATTCTCGGTGATAATTAAATTATTAACAGATTGTTACTATTCCGGTTGATGAAAAAGTTGGCCGCTTAATGAAGCATCCAATGAGTTATGCCCAATTATTGAATTGTACATGTGACCACATCTTGATGCAATATTTCTTGCGATACTGATAGTTGCTTCTTGCTTAAGTGTTTTCTCCTTATTAGTAAATACTGCCAGAGGGTAAACAAAGATTTTATATATATATTACATTTCAATGATATATATATATAAAACATTAGCTGCCCCCATTTTAGCTCGCCTGTTTTCTATCAAACTATTATGGTCGCTAATACAGCCGGAGACATCATTTGCACCGTCGTGCAAAACCTTTCTAATTATTCATAAACCGTATGGCTTAGAGTTTTTGATATTTGGTGTGTAGCGTTGTCTAGTGGACCTTTACCGTGTTGCTTCAAACCATGACCCTGGAGTCAATATTCTTGGGCTTTTATATAGTTATTTGGGAAAGTCTTTAAAAATCTATTTTGCATGTGGATATCATCTTTGACTTCAGCTAAAATTGACTTTTTACTTCAGACCTACTTACTGTAATTGAAGCTCTGTCTATGATGTTAGACCACATGTACAATCTGCACACAAACGAAGTTGGGTGGGTATACAGGAGTCGCTATATGGGTTTGTCAGTTGGTCCACATATTGCTCCATATTGTCTTGCATGAAGGGATTTTGAAATAAGTTGACAAAAATGTTAAACACACTAAAACCATGTATCGCATACAACTCCAATATCTAATTCCTAACTATTCATCCCCCCACCCACCCCCACACACCATTGAATGAGTGACAAATGGTGTGCATTTTTACGTAATAGGAGTGTTACTATGAACAATTTTTATTATTATTAAGCCCAGCTTCGGAGAAGATTTTGGTCGGTCGGTCGGTCGGTTAGAAGACCACATCGTTTCTGTTCAATACTCGTGTACCATGTGACCTACAACTTATAAACTTCATTGGATAGTTGCACTTATTGAGTACAGGGCCTCTGTTGTTTTCTAAGTCAGTAAATCAAAAGTCAAAGCCACTGTCACCTTTAGTTTGAAAAGCATTTCCGCTCATTTAACCGTAAGTTTTCAAACTTCAAGGAGTTGGTGTTCCTATCGTTTCAAAGACACTTATTGTTTTTGGGGATCAGAAAGTTAAAGGCCAAGGTGACAGTCACCTTCAATTTTGAAAAGGTTTCTTCAAATAATTCAAGTACCGTATGACCTACAGCCTTCAAACTTCATAGGGTATTCAGAGGTTTCATTAAGACCCGGAAGCCGGGTAAATTACAAGGATATTTTTTTATTTTTTCCGGCTACTTTTCTTAAAATCAGGCTTATTTTATAACAAACTGGCAGCAAATCACCTACCTACTTTACATGTACTCCCTCCAACTAAAAAACTGATTGAAACCCCTGGGTATTGTTTTACTGAGTAGAAAACTCCCGTTGTATTAGGGTCATACGGTGCTTGGTCAAGACCACATCAGCTTGTATTTGAAAACATTTTCCGCTCAGAAATTTGAGTATCACCTGACCAACAGCCTTCTAGATCATTAAATGAGAGCTGAAATTTAATAGAACGGGTCATCAACTTAAATCAGTAGTTCACATTTTTAGACGCATTTGAGAAAAGAATTCGGCAGATTAAAAGAGAATAGATTTCTTATTTGAAAGTCGTTACAGTAATTATTATTATTATTATTATTATTATTATTATTATTAATTTGTAAATGTCGTTGCCTTAAGTTGATGTTTATTAAAAGCAGGTCTTTCAATCCAAAACGGTCTTTTAAAGCGTTCCTGTCAGATGTTTTTTAGTTTTCAGCCAGTATATCTTTAAAAACATTTCCAGTTTCATATATACTTTTGTATTATACCGATTAAGTTTGGATTCTTTGGATTGCAAATTTCCGTAATTGGTATTGAGTTGCCAAACATTCTGCTCATGAACAGGTATAGAAAAAAAGGTCTTGACGTTCTTCCTTTGGCACACAATTTGAATCGTTAAAAATATTCTTTAAACCTTTGAAATATCAGAAAAATTATTATCACTTATTGAAATTTGTCAAACAAGTTGCTTAACCTCTCACTGTAAAACGGCCATGGGATCGGGCCCTGCTATTTTGCAAGTTGGCAGTTTTTTACTGGAAATTGGAGTATAGTACGGGTCATTCCAAGGATGGTTCGGTAAGCTGTCCGTTTGACTTTTAGAGCCAGGTAACTCATTTAAACCAAACCAAACTTATCACAGCGTGCGAATGACGTGGTCAGTCACATCAACTTGTCAAAGAATTCTGCGTTGACAAAACAGGTGGAAAGAAAAATAGGTGAAAACGTTAATTTTGGTTTAATTTTTTCAGTAGGTTATTGAGTTACCTTATACTTTAAACTGTTGCATATTATATGATGTCAGAAGCAGAACAGTCGGGGGATTAACTTGTAAGATTGCCCCGATATAGTAGGAGTGGGTATCATATCGGTTATAAACACTCGTTTAATGTTTTCTTTATAATGTGTAGACGAGATGTTGAATTGTTAAAATAGCATTGGTATTGTTTAACTTCCAAAGCTTGAAATGCTCAGAATGATAAATGACAGTAGAGGAATTAAGTTGTTAAACCGTTGGGGCCTCTCCACGGTTGACTGTCGGACTAAGTTTGTGTATATATACCGATATTGTCCTACACCTACTCCCAGTTATAATATATTTTGCGGTATACAGAATGTGAATTGATTATTTACCACTAAATTTTAAGTAATTTAATATTTAGCTGCAATGGATTCAGGCGTTTTTAAAACCGTTATTGGCTTTCCTCTACTGATATTCATTGGAGTACACCTAGTAACTGGTAACGAAACAAATATACCGTGTAAATTTTTTGAAAGAAAGTACAATGTTTCTATGGATGCTGACGTATTTTATATATTTAAGGAAAATCAGTCTGGTTGTGAAATGAATCTAGATGAGGTTTATCGGAACTTGAGTGACAAATTCTCCCTGAACCGTACGTCGCATGGAAAAGAGAAGTTTGTAACATTTATGTTTAAGTGCGAAGGAGCGTCGAAAGGAAACTATATCCGGTTTACCTCATCAGCAGATGGCAACTGTAGTCAGGGAAATATGTATGTGGAAACAGAAATTATAACAGAAAGGTGTAAAATATCTGTTCATGAACTACATCTTTTTCAGCGCTATGGAAGAATATATTCTATACAAACATCGATGAATGAAATTTTACCAGATGAAAATTGTTCCAGTCTAGAGAATGTACTTGCTATAAGCTGTGGTCGTCGGTGTGATGGGGTTATTGATTCTGCCTCCGGGAATATGAAAGGCGTCTTCTGGGAGTACTGCAAACAGCCTTTTGACAAGGTTCTAAGCCTCACCATACAAGGCTGCAGTACAGACTACCTCATAATACGACAAAATTTGCTTCCAAATAAATTTCCTGTACTACAATCATTATTAATGAGACATGTAAATATGTCGGGAACAAATATAACATTTCCATGGACTAATGTGTTTATAGGCATACCAGGCAAATCTTTAAAATCTAAATTATCCGGGGGTTTTATAAATGAGTCACTAAATTCACCGTCATTCCAGAGAGAAATACAAATCTTAGATAGTGAAATAACACTTACATACCTCAAGTTTCGAGGAAATATTTCAAAGATAACATTAAGTGGTATTAGACTGAAAGCAGTAGAGGAAGGTACATTTAGCAACGTTTCTGGCCTGGTACATTTAGATTTGTCAAACAATGAATTGAAAGTTATGAAAGGAAACGTTTTCCAGATGCTGACCGAGCTAAAGTACCTATACCTGGGAACTAATCAAATAGTGTCTCTAGCCCAAGGTTTGTTTGACAGCTTGCAAAACCTGTTGTTTCTTGATTTATCTAGAAACAGAATAAAGATCTTTGAACAAAGACTTCTGAAGCATATTTCAAAGCTAGAAGAGCTTATACTTGAACGAAATGAGTTAAAACAATTACCAGATGATTTTCTGAAAGATCAAGTTAATTTAACTACGCTTGAACTTTCCTGGAATCCTTTACAAACTATTCCTGTTTATCCTATTTACAGTGCTAGACTTTCACGCGTATCCTTAAGTCACTGCAAAATAAATACTACAGGTTTTACATCTTTCCTTGAAAGTTTGAATATGAAAAAAATACACGAAACCATCTATGACTATACGAAAAAAGAAAAAAACGTCTTCATAGATCTGATTATATCTTACTGTGAAATAGAAAATATTGAAAAATCATTAAATTCTGAAATGACCATGATGGTCTTGAAACATCTTTTATCACATTTCTTTATTAATCTAAATGGAAATCCAATCGACTGTACGTGTATGTATAATTTGTCAGCTATTATGTCAAACATGGTCAAAGAATTTGTTATCCCAATAAACTGGGTTTGCATGTTTCCTCACGAGTTGAAGGGGAGGCGTTTTATTAGTTTAACACCTGCAGACAATTACTGTCTCACTGATGTAGACACTTGTCCAAAACACTGTTCTTGTTTTGAGCGGATGAACATGAAAAATACGTCTAATTCTACTGCACAGACAGATAGATTTATTGTTGACTGCAGGAATTTGAACATCACCAAACTGCCAGAGAAAATGCCGACAGGAATATTGGAACTCTGGTTTAAGAATACAAGCTTGACGAAAATAAGTGCAAGAGAATATTTCAGAAATACGGATTACTTTGATGTGTCGCACAACAGAATAAATGATTTCACTACAAAAGCAGCTTTAGAAATGATGAATTTGACTACCCTAATTTTAGATCATAATAATTTAACCCGACTACCGATTCAAATTGCTTCGGCAAAAATTAGTACATTGACATTAGGGGGTAACCCGTATCGTTGTGACTGTCACACGAAGTGGATGAAAAACTGGCTTATTAAGAGAACAAGCCCAGTCAAGGATTGGAACACGGTTGAATGTTTCTATAATACAAGCATAGTAAAGAAAATGACAGTAGTTCCTGACAAGTTTTTTGTTTGTCCGTCGTCTGTACCAAATAGTATAGCAGAACATATTGTTTTTCCAGCTATTGTAATAGGATGTGTTTTATTTGTACTCGTTACAGTGTCACTTCTTATCTATTTTCAAAGGTTTACGATCAAAGTTTTACTCTTTATGTACTGTGGCATTCGCTCGTTTGATAAACGAGTAAAAAATGAAGACAATATTGAGTACGACATTTTTTTGATTTATTCACATAATGATTCAATCTTTATTCAAACAAATATTTTGGACACACTTAGAAGTAAAGGATACATAGTGTGTAATTTGTACGAGGATTTAGTTGTTGGTTTTTCATTTCTTGAAAATATTAAAATGATAATGAACAAATCAAGAAAGATAATATTTTCATGGACAGAAGACATGCTTACAGACGAATTTCTAATGGCTGCCTGGAACTTAGCTGTTGAAACAGCTCTGAAGAATTTATCTGACTCGATTCTTCTAATAGTGGATAATGAAGTGATCCGAAAGTGTGACGATGAAAAATTAAGAACTTATATAAAATGTGGGAAGTTTGTCAAAAGGAAATCAAAACTTTTACTCTCAAGTGTACTCTATTTAATGCCGCAGTTGGATGAAGATCAAGAACACAGACTTACTGAAGAATACATTATGCCGATGCTAGCAAACGGTATCGTTGCAAATAACTATCAAAATAATTTAGTGTTTATAACATATCCTGAAGAACTTGATCAGGAAATAAAAAGGAAGATTTTTCTTGATTTGCATCGGGAAAACATTGACATAAGACTTTTCGATCACGAGTTTTTACCTGGCGCAGACATTCGTGACGAAGTTGATGACAAGTTAAATATTCCTGGACATTTTATATTTGTTTTTTCAATGAAAATGCTTAAAGATGATGTGAAAATGCATATACTGTCTTGTGTAATATCAAAATCTATCTTAAGTAATAATAATTATCTATTGTTAGTGACGCATGGAGAGATCAGTGCTAGAGGCATTCCGAATGAGATTGCACATTACCTAAACATGTACGTTTCAGTGAGTTATTATGATCCGAACTTAAATTCCCGTCTTCTGAAAGCATTGAAGTACTGAGATGACAAGTTTTTATTCACAAAGGCAAATATTTGTATTTAAAATGACAACCTTACATAATATTTCATTTATCATTGGAACCACTCTCTTGAATTTTCAAAAATAGATAGGAAAACAGATTAACCCTTTCTCCCCATGAAGATTTTAGAGTGATGTGTATCAGTAGAAAGGATCTATCATGTGTTTTTGTTCAGTCAGAATGAGGCAATTGTATAAGTGAAAACTAATTATGAGTTTTTATTTACAGCTACACTTTTCATTATTAGCACCTGTTGACAAAAATGAAGTCAATACATATGGAAATCAGAACAACTTGAAAACTCCTAACTCCTAGCTACATCAACAGGAATTAATAAGAATACTTCAAGGAGAGCTAGTGTGTGTTTTAAATTTCATTTTTGTAATTTTGTAATATTGTGATTATATAATCTAAGCTTTGTTTAAGATATACCTGTATTTTACTATTCAAAGATCATACATTTATTTTAAATTATACATTTATATCTTTTAAATCATCTTTGGTTTTTACAAGGTGATGAATGATAATAACGTGTCACCATGTGTAAACAGTTATATATATGTACGTTCATTCAAGTTGGTTTTTAAACCGACAAAATTTAATCAGTTATCAGTACTATTAGAATGTCTAAACAAACTCATGTTAGCCAAGTATTTCTTCATTCATCATGCATTGATAAATCAATTTGATATAGCACAAATATTATTTTTTCCATAGCATTTGCAAAATGGAGTAAATTTTGTTAAGTTGTATATTTCAATAATTTCAACTGCATTTTACATGTTATAGAATTTACATTATCTAATGAACCTTTCTAACAAAAACCAGTACATTTGAAAATGTAATGAGGAAACTTTTCTTCCTTTCCATAAAGGAAGTGAGTTCATAACAATATTGATAAAACGGTTAACATTTCTAAAGAAGAGGAAGACCCCGAGAATTGGGTTGTCTTCACTTCGATGTACTTACCATTATGAAAGAAATTAAACTGAAACTGTTTCTGTGTTTGCCATTTTATACTTTCATTTATTAGCATTTGACCAGTTTGTTTCACTTTTCCAAGCCTCTCATTTAAGTGTAATTTACTGATTGATAATCTTTTTTGTTGTAAACGATGTAAACCTACTTTTTGTTTTCGTAAATTAAAGAATTGACACCAATTTTGGGCCTGTGTTTTTTCATTGCACATATTTTCTTTTCTGTGGCATACAATATAAGAATTTGTGTATAACGTTAAATGTATGATTTTCTGTTTCATCCATATTTTCAACTCCAAATTTAACATCCATTTCAATATTAAGGTGAGTTTGTCAGCCATTCAATGAATCCATTTCAAGAAATTACAAAAATAACCACACTGTCTGTTTTTTTCACGTAGTTGGGAACTGCCTAATAATTTTACGAATTAACTAACCCTGAAATACTCTAATTTTTCACCAGATATAATACAATATAATGCATACCAAGAATTAGCAGTCTCTTAATAAAAATATAACAAGTAACATATTCCTTATTTCCAAACATTTCTTAATCTGATGTGCCGCATTGATTCGATTGGAAGAGTACTTTTAAGTCTTGTTAGTTAAACAGATGAATCCATTTAGAAAGTCGGAAATACTACCACCCTGACGTATATTTTACTGATATTTTACTCTGTCTCTGTCTCTGTCTCTCTTTTTTTTTTTTCGGGGGGGGGTGTAAGATTTGTAGGGTACTCTCTAGCATTTTACGTGTAAACCGCGACGCGAAAGAAATTTCAACTTTCACCAGATATATAAAACAAAAATATAAATAAGATAATAATAAATAAATAAATAATAAATAATATACACCACGTAAAATTCAGGGAGTAGTGTTTTTAAATTCAGAAACCCGTAATGTTATCTTTATTCTAATACATTTCTGCATCAGATTTGCCAATTTATCCCGATCGTAACAGTCCCGTCAGTCCTTTACCACACGAAAACCGACATGTTAATTGCTAGACGCAACAGCGACCCTTTAGCTGTTGTTGTTACTATTTTTGTTAGTGTTGTTGTTCTTTCTTTTTGTTTCTGTCGTCAATAAGAAACAAAAAATCTGAAACCAAATAACCAGTAATTTGTACACAATGGAAAAAATTATGTTAATAGTATGTAACTGTTTTACTGTAGCAACTAACTGACGACAAAACAGTTTACAAAACGGCGTCCTCGCGGGTATATAGACTTAGTCCTAGACTTGTTTCTATATAAATATATTCGCTTGATTTTTATTCTTAGAAATACTATTAGTATACCAGACATGCACGCTCGAATGCAGTTTGATTGACAACCACATTAAAGGATCATTGTTTCTCGATTTTTTTCATCTTTTACAGTAAACAACTTCCTAATGAGAAAATAATGTAAACGTAAGTGTCTTGTCAGAAAGGTACACTTTTTTCTTCGAGATCTCACCAGCGAACTGAAATTAAAACTGCTACATACCGCACATTATTTTTTTATTTTAATTTACAATTTACATTGTTAATTCTGTTCTTTAAGTGGACCTGTTTTACCTAAGAGGCAGTCATACCAAGTCGGTTATATCCGGAATTTTCCGTGAGAGCAATTCGGAAAAATCGCGACCGACACAGTGAAGAAATGAACTATTTTCCAGCATTAGTCATAATTAGTCATCATCCAACCAGTAGAGCATGGCACTTATTGATACACATTATTTGATTTTTCTGCTCATTTAAAACATTTAAATTTGTCCCCTCTATGCATAAATAGGAAACATTAGTCTCGAGATAAATATGGTGAATGGGATAAATCTCAAAGCACATTACTGCTTTAAGTTTATTTTCACTTTCAAACTAAAACAATATGTTTACATGTGCTTTTAACTGAAAAATTAACTTGTGAGAATTTTTTAAGATACATTAGCATACCACTGTACTGATACAGACACAGTGACCAGCAGAGCTAGCCCAATACACTGATTTAAAAACCGCCGTTTCTTATAAATTTTGAGAAAGAACAAAGTTATATTTCATTTAATAAATGTTTCCTTTACAGTTTAATTTTCATTTATTAAAAATTTTTCTGTGTGATCTGCAAAAACAATCAATTATGAGTCAGTAGTATACATTACTTTACATAAATGAGTGTTTTTCATACAAGGTAGAATTTATTCTACTTTCTTTAACTCATAGTCTGCCTCTTTCAAATATTCTAAATAAGCCATAGTTTTGCAAAGAACAAAATCAGTTCTTTTATGTACTTTTTATTCATTTATACACCAGCTGTGACAAAAATATTAAGACAGACACAAAAATACTTCAGAAGTAGTTTGAATGAAGAATTTCCGTTTCTGAGACAGAATAAAGGGGCTATGATCATTAGTGGTTAAAAATGTATTCATTATAAGCACTGACTTTTTATAGGGTCGACAATTGGGTGCACAAGAGTTGTTGTTTCAGATGATGATTATTATGTTGTTGTTTTTCCAGATTTTGATGATTATCTTGTTGTTGTTTCAGATGATGATGATTTTGATGTTGATGTTCAGATGATGATGATGTTGTTGTTGTTTCAGATGATTATTATGTTGTGTTTGTTGTCGTCATTTCAGACGATGATGACTGTGTTGTTGTTGTTTCAGATGATGATAATAGTCGTCATAACGATGTTGTCTTTTTTTTGCTGCTGATGATGATGCAAAGAAAATAAAGGTAATGATGATGGTGATTATGCTGTAGTTTTTGCTACCATTGCTGCTGATGATGATGGTAAGTACATTACGAGCATCAAATGGTAAAAGATGGTCAATTAAGTGGCAC
The DNA here is from genome assembly GCA_012932295.1 of Cyclina sinensis. Classification (NCBI taxonomy): domain Eukaryota; kingdom Metazoa; phylum Mollusca; class Bivalvia; order Venerida; family Veneridae; genus Cyclina; species Cyclina sinensis. The sequence goes on from JAAONU010000015.1 coordinate 5,097,370, forward strand.
AGACTTCTTTCATAAAATTCACTGTATTAAAAGTAATGAAATATTTGTTCCTTTTATAGAGGCTAATATTTTGTGCAACTGCTTGGCTCTCTGTGATTTCCCAGCGGCGACAAGTTGGCGTCTCCAGACAGCATGATGGTAAAGGCTATCAAATTGCGACCACAGTCACTTGAAGTTGGGACCTCGCCCCCGCCTCCCCCCCCCCCTTGCACCTTGCACAAGAGCTTTGTAGCATAAAAATCATAAATAGCAGCTCCATACAACTATTCCTACTGTTATCTGTTACAAATGTGGCCTTTTCAAAAAAAAGCCCAAACCCACTCTCCAACACTATAATATACACAAGTTATGAAACATCGCGCCGCAAATCACCTCACCTGCCTATGTTTGTCCTTCGTTTTCTCAATAAAAACAAAGGTCTGGAATATGTTGATAGTGCCTATCAATCAAGAAATAATTATTCTACACAACAATATCGGTCTCACCATTCTAAGTGAAAGAATAAGGTAGAAATTTGATAAAAACACTCACAATTTACTCGTCGCCACATATTCTTTCGAGAAATAATGACAGCGCCGACACTATCTCCCGTCTTCCCGTACCAAAACGGACAATTCTTGAATTTGGAATTGCGCGGTCGTTTTTGAAACCGTTAAATTTCTTTCTTCGCATATAACTTTCATTTACTTCGTTTTCCAAGTTGTGAATATGTGGATTGCTCAGTACGTTGTAACTTGGTAAGTATCTTTTGTCCAAGAAATTTGTAATAAGCAAATACAATGACATAATATTTGTACATAATTAAAGGTTTTCGTACCCTCGCTTTTCGAACCCTCCATCTCGTATTTAGCCCACATATTTGGACTAGTAAAATAACAGTATGTTTTTCATTTTTTAAGATTTCTGCTGAAATGAGTCATAAGTTGTGTTACTTGGGGACTTCATTGTACAAGTTTTAAAGCAATAATCTACATAAAATTATCAACTTAGGTATTATAATGCCCGGATGCTGTTGATATAAGTCAATTTCTTTGAAGCGAAAAACGGTGATTAAAGTCAAATAAAGTAGCACTTAACTTTTTTTCAGGTTGAAAGAAAATTATGAGGAGGATCCAACAGCGAAAGTCAACTCATTAGACATACAAAACAAATACAAAAGTGACGGTGGGTCTAACAGTGTAGCCCTAGGGAGATATATACAGTCTCTGTTTAAACAAGTTCATGCTTCTAAAGCTTGGGTACCCGAGCTTAAAAGGGAATGCACAATTTACACAGGTCTAAATAAAAAAATATCGCCATCAGGTAATTCTGAATACACAATTTCAGACATTCACAGTTGGGTACCTTATCCGTATTTTGTATGCTTAAATGAAAAAAAAGAAGTTCATTTTGCTATGTTTGGAGACTTAGTAAATGGAAGCAAATTAGTCCGTAAGATTTGTTTTCATGCTAACGGGGAATGGGACTTATTTGTTGGGGAAACCAAAATAAATTTACATGACTTAAGCATTCAGAACACATACTGTTTTTCCAGAACTTCAGTTCATGATATTTGTTCTATTGCATTTCATCTGAAGGACTGCCAGGGAAAACCTAAAGAAAATTGTAACCTTGACAAAATTAATGATAAACTCATCATTTTAGAATACGTCGGTGAAAATCAGTTGCAAGTATGTAGGCATAAGTCATGCAAACGCATTATTCCTTTAACTTCAAATTCAAACACTTGCAGAACTTGTCAATATATTTTCAAAATTTGCCAGTCACCTCTTTCCTCACAACCAGTAACAAATCCTGAGAAACGCAAACTGTGTAATGATGACGAGTTAAAAGAAAACTCCGTCCAACTCTGCAAAAAAAATCACGAAGATATGAAATCAATTCTAGAGAATATTTTACCAGAAGCACCAAAAGAAATGATAAATATTTTAATAAATCAAAAACAAAATCTGAGCAGAGATCCAAAGGGAAGACGCTGGAATAAGAATGTAATAAGTCTATGTCTGTCGCTTTGGAGCCGCAGCAGAAAGAACTATCAGCAGCTAAGAGACAGCAGGATTCTGTTATTACCATCAGGTAAGTATATCATATATTGCTGAAACCGTTAAAAAATAAATACAATCAGTCTTGCCAATATTTTTATTGTTCAATTTAATGAAAGTTAAAACTTTAAAGAAAATGTAATACTCATCACTTAAATAATTACTTCCCACCGAAACTATCAATTCAAAACCATATATGAAGCCATGTTATTCTTTTTTCTGTTTTCTTCTATTTTTGATGACCAGATTGGCGTCTCACACAGATAATGTACATAACATGTCAAAGCCGAAGTATTTTATTCCAGTTCTTTTTCAGTTTTTTACTATTATTATTTTGTTTTCGAAATGTAAAGGCGAGTAATATCGATGAATTATTTACTCTAGGCAGAACATTAAGTTACTACAAAGCTGTAGTAGACCAGCAGGCAGGGTTTAACCCAGATGTATTTCAATGGATGAAAGAAGAAGCCAAAAAACAGAAGTCCGTCGATGGGGATTTTTTGGGTGGGATTTGTATTGACGAGATGAGCATACAGGAAGATCTTTGTCTTACTAAATCAAAAGGAGAGATAATGCTTATTGGTTTTGTTGATACTGGTGTAACCGGTGATAATATGCGTTTGTTAACAGGTCATTCACAACGTTCACTGGCGACACATGTTCTCCAATTTCTTTACCTTGGCCTTAACGGCTTCCGTTTCCCATTTGCATGTTTTCCAGTGACGCAAGCGAAAGCTGGAGAAATTTGTTTTCTGTTCTGGCAAGCTGTAAAATACTTAAATTTGTATGGTTTTAGTGTACAGTTTGTGTCTATGGACGGGGCTCAAACAAACCGTGACTTTATGCACAGTTTTTTCGAAAACTCTACACCAAGGTTGCACAATTTTAGCACAACAAACATATGGTCACCATCTGATCCAGAAATAAATTTTGTAATGGACTATTCGCATGTCATTAAACGGGTAAGGAACTGCATTCTTAAAAGCGGAGAGGGCAAACCCTACAAGAGACAATTATGTTTTCACCAATTTATTTATTGGGATCACTGGGTAAAAGCCTTCAGGTGGGACCGTGACACTAATTCATTCCCTATCCATAGACGACTTACAAATGACCACCTTTTTCTAACGCAAGAATCCAAAATGAGGAACAGACTAGCTGAAGAGACCTTGAACGGTGACATGCTTCGTTTAATGGAATGCTTCCAGAGGTCAGCTGGAGATGATGGCTTAGCACTGGGTGATACTGTGTCACTGTTACGAGCTACAAGCAAAATTGTGCAAATATTCCGTGACATTAGACCTGTGACGGACACTGAGGATGAACGTCTTAAAGAGCTGTTGGTTGCCTTGAAATGGTTCAACGACTGGGAGACGCACATTGTAGAAAAAACTTTTTTATCATCCACTGAAAAAGACAAACAATTATTAACCTCACAAACAAGAGAAGATCTCAACTCCTGTATCATAGGCTTTACGAATCTCTGTCGACAGACGCTTAAGAATAAAGATATTTCAATAGTGCCTGCTCGCATAAATAGCGATGTAATTGAAAACATATTCTGTCAACAACGGGGCACAGTTAATGGTAACAACACAAATCCAACCTTTTTCCAATATGTGAAGAACATAAATACAGTTATACTGGGTCAGAATGCTGTTTCCAAAAATTCGAATGCCGAACAACAGTGGTGCGAGCCATTATGCTTTAATGTAGCTAGACCAATTCATCCAAGAATTAAAAAGCAAAAAACTGATTTATGTAAAGGCCAGACAAGAAAGCCACTCTCTGTTATTAACAAGTAAATATAAAACACAATATCAAAATGTCTCCCACAATAATTTATCAAGTAAAAAAGCTACCTTTTCTGAAAGGGGCCATTTCTTGAACTTTGACGACTGATGGTTAAGTTATTTTATCAGTCCTGCAAAAGTAGAACTGATTTATAATTTAGTTCACTTAAAAACATGTGTCAAAACATAAATATACTGTTTCTTCTAGTGGGAGTCATAAATGCATGTTGATCCTCGCGCGTTTGGACTGGCCAAACAGCTGGTGACACATGTATCTCTGAGACGACAATGTTTTGAAACCGGCAATATATATATGTTTTAAAAATTATGTAGCGGTATGCTGATATAAGTAAAAAAACAACTAGAGTTAATTGTCACATTTACCAACGCTTGAACACACATCTGAAAGATGCAATTCATGTAAATAAACGATGCAATAGTGTCATAACATTGGAGAGCTTGTGTCGTCAGTAACTATGTATCATTGAAGAGAAATATTTTATCTCTTTCTTATTATTGTTAACTGTAAGTGTATAATAACAGCCTATTTTTTAATTAGTACTGAAATGTATCATTAGCATAATTAACTAAAGATATTTTCTCTACTGATTACCAAGGTATGATCATGTTAAATTCATGTTATCCTCGCGAGTTTGGACTGGCCAGACAGCTGGATAAACATGTTGTTTTCTTTTGCTCTGTAATTTGATTTTCAAAGCAAACATACGTCAACGTCAAAATGAATATTCTAAAAATGGTGATAACAAGGTACTTACTTATTACAGTCTGTCCCAGCTTCATTTAGTGCATCTGCAATATTCTCGGGATTTTCAGTGAACGTATCCACCCACTCGTCATGCATAATGATGTTCCAACTCCTGATTTTATAATGATTTCAAACCGAATGATGGGTATTTTTTCTTCATAAGACTTGCACATCTGTTATTTATTTTTCGGTCTTTTACCGATTTACATACCTTATTGTCATAGAACGCTGGTGATGTTCCTGGATGTCCAACCAGTAATTAAATAAATTTCTCTGTGCAAGTGACTATTCATCACATACAATTTGCATGAATCATTGTCGAGCGTCGAATGGACATAGAGACAATGTCATAGATAATTAGTCACGAAAAAAATGGCGCACAGCCCGGTAATTGAACCAACGCTTCAATGACTCAAAGATAACAAATCCTGTGCTCCAATTATTGTAACCAGGTTCAGTTACTTTTACTTAGCTTCTGTGGATATGTATTATCAATGCAATAGTATACCTTAAATAGAAAAAAATAGACAACAATAATAATTTTGATGTCGTTTATCGAACATTTCATATTTGAAATGAAAAATTCAACATTTCTATCACCAATGTCAGCTGTAGACAGAACAGAATGTTAAGCTGTCTGGCCAGTCCAAACGCGCGTTAACACTCTGTTCTGATGAATAAATTGTACAGTCAAACAGGTCAGCATAAGGGCTATGATATTAAGAATCACATAGCTATTGTTTATGTTTTGGAATTAAATATGAAACACGATGCTATGTTTTCTTTGCTTTTGTTTTTTGTTTTACTTAAGTTATCCATTTCACATGGTTAAAACAAACATCACCGCACCAGAATGTTAAGCTGTCTGGCCAGTCCAAACGCGCGATAACATCTGGTGCAGCTAAGTCAAACATTGAAATATCAAAAAATGAACTTTCCTATACATTCACTTGTGTAAATGAAATTAATCCTCATCCATGTGGTATTTCATGAAAATGAAATAGGTACCTGACTGTCACGTCTATTAAATCATATGTTTGACTGTACTTACAAATAAATTCACTCATTCTAAACATACACCCCTTCTACTCATTGATGCAATGAGTAGAACGCTATTGTAATGAAAATGCTTTAGTTAAACAGTTTCCCCGTGCTGCATTTATGTCTTGTTTGCAACGTAAAATTTGATTTTTTTTAAACATGGAGTGTAACTTTAAAGTAAGTGTAAACGAGCTGTGATAAAATATCAGACTAGCAATTAGTGTACATTACTATTGTTATTCCCAAATGAAAAAAAAAGAATAACATAAACACGTTTTTTGCATATGTACTGAAATATCTCTAACAATTATATTTTTCATCATACGTTTCTGTTAATCAAAAAAAGTATAACAGAATTCTGTACTAACAAGTTGTGTACACTGAATAAATTTTTAATTGCACGTTCATTTTCCAATGTGTATATGCTTGGTAAAGTGTCTGCATGTTAGAAACAATTGTATATTTTAATATAACATATATTACCGCTAATCAAATACTTTTATAAAAGCATGCTAAAATCACAAGTGTGTACAATACATGTTATTTGTTACCTATAAATAACTTTTCATTAAATAAACTATGTATTTGCATGCTTACATTCTGTAAATTGTCTACAAACATATATATTAATATAAAACAATGAATACGTAACATGTGTTTTTTAATTATTATTACTCAAACGCAAAGAAACTGTGCACTTTTCAAATTTGCTGACAACCAATCGTAAAAAGTAAATCAGATATAGGTTCTTAATTCTTTCAAATCCAGTTGCCACGGGGCGATTACAAGTTTGTTCATTTATTTATTTTTGTTTTGCCTAACCTAGAAAGACTATGCCAAGTTTAATTCAGTTTTAGTATGGGCTGGATTAATACCATAATTTTTTTATTCAGATTGGAAATTTCATACACTGTAGATTTAAAATAAAACATCAGCCACGGTGATCTAGAGGTTTAAGTCGTTGGTCTATAATAACTAGACCTCTCACTGAAAAAGGGCTATAGGTTCGATCACTGAGATGTATGTTCTTGAAAAAGATGGAAGGGTAATCCTGGCCTTTCCCGGTAACGACTGAAAATTTATGAAAACAACTTTAAAATGACCCAAACAACCAACAGTCAGATAAAAACTTTAAAAAAATGTACACAGTCTTTTGTGTTTGAGTATACAGCTGATAATTAAAGACCAATACACCTAGCAATCTTTTGAAGATACAAATCAAACTATGAACTCCCAATTTACGTACAAATAGATTTTATTATTTGATACAGCCACTTCTGTGATACTTGAGGAAGAGGATGAACCCCGTCTGAATACAGTACACAAGTTAAAGAAGACCTATGGCCAGGTTGTTTGCTGGATTTTCTTCGACGGGTTTCTAAAAAATCTAGAATGAATTTCGGGGATGTATAGTCCAACTGGGGATTTACTGTGTCTCTTATATATGCATTGACAATGTCAATTTGATCATGCATAACTTTGTCTTCAAAAGACTGCCACCCAGGATGGTTATTTCTTTTGTTCCACTGAGACCAGAATATAGGTGGTGTCTCAAGTACACCAACATCCACGTCATGCTGCTTATGAATGGCAACCAGACGATCCAGTGAAGGTTTCAGTTCAGTCAGCAAATCTTGTGGTGACTGGTATTTCGGTAATAACCACCTCTCAGGCAACTTGAACGTATTAACATCGCATGTCACATGCCAAAATAAAACTATTGTTCTTCCTATATCTGAAAATGAGTAACTAGCAAGTTTGTTTTCAAAGAATTTTAAACCATCAGAAGTTTTTCGCCCGAGGTGTCTATAAATTCATTGACATTGTCTTTCTGTTACTTCAGATATCTCCCTTTAGAATCGGATATTATATAAATATTTTCGTAAGACATACAAAGAGAACTTTTTTCATTGTCTTGAATTTTCTTTTCCAGAAATTTATCTATTTTCCGTAATTCAAGAGGACGATCCATAGCCTCGGCCATTTTGATCTGTAACGACACAATTTGACAATAACACGTGCTTACTTGTTTTTTTTTTTTCAAAATCGACTCTTTGCTAGTGAGGGAATACAATATTCATTAACATTTAAGAACATGATAACAAAATTCAAATTCAATAACGAAGTGAATAATATACTAGTTGTTAACCAACAGCTGCCCGGATAAGTTGGCTCGTATAAGAAATGGAAATTGGCACTTACAGGAAATTGCAATGTTACACTTCTGGTGACAGAGGAAATACAATAAGCGTCATAACTGCAAAAGAACCAAATTAAACTTATTAACTTAAACAAATTTCAAAGATCACAACCAGTTTAAGTGTTACATTGAATTTAAAATCGCATATCCCACTGAATGCTCTATAATGAGTCAGAAACAAAAAAAACAAACCCAAAATAACAAACAAGACACACACTTCACCTGTAGAACATCTGTGTACTTTATTTTCACCCAGGTACAAAAATTTCGAAAATTTTTTAAATGAAACATTGATGTTTTGTGAATACGCTTAAGTGCTCTCAAAATCACTTTTCGAGTATTTAATTGAACTCCAAGTCATATACTCTGAGATAATATTCTTACATAATTCTGTATTGCGTTTATTTGTAAGCAAATGCTAATTTGCACACCACGTTTTACCTTGTTTTAAGTATAAATTGTTGTGTGTAAAATCCAGTTTATAAAGCTGTCTAGCCAGTCTAAACGCGCTATTATAAACTGGATAGTGGAGTTAAATGTCTTATTTACTGGCATAACGGACAGATAAATTGTACAGATTCGTCTTCGTATGTTTTCCAATCTGCTTTGGAAACTATACCCACGCAAGTACCATGCAGCCATTTATCACAACGGTCGCAACAAATCCAGTCAGGTGAATCATCATAGGAACCATCACATATTGAACAACGATCATCACTTTCGACATTGTCTGAAAACACCTTTTTCTTTCTTTTTTTACTTTGAGTACTTTTTCCAGATTTTGACCGTTTACCCTTCCCTTTGTATGCGCCCTTATTTTTATCTGTACCTTGTATTTCTATTGACGGGTTTTCTGCAGTTTTGGTGGCAGACCGGTGATCATTCACGCTGTAACAACAACCTGGTTGAAATTCATCCAGGAACACATGTGGCGCCAACATACAATTACAATTTCTAATGGTGTCTATTATGCTTTGTTAACGTACGTATTTTGTAAGCCTCACAAAGTATTTGGAGGTTTTTTTTCGTGTAAACATTATCTTGGAAGTATTTGTCATCTTCTAAAACACCAGCTTTAAGTTTAAGATGCGATGATAATTTGCCTTCCGATTTATCGGAACGGATACTTTCAAAAATTAATTTTGTTTTGATTGTTTTTCTTTCTTGTCCATGATTTTTTTTCTGTGCGCTTTTCCCTTTTCCCGTTTTACATGTGACAGATAATCTTTCCTAAACTGTGATGCCGAAACTATTATGAATTTAGAGCAAATTTCTCCGAAAAGTTCTTCCATGATGTTGATATTTGATACAAATATTTCCTCATCTTCATCATTGTCAGAATGCATGTTTTCGAACAAGTTTAGCCAAGCAGTGAGCAGTTCATAATTTTCCATTACTTTTGATTTTAACTTGTTAATAGTGTCTTTTCCAAAAGTGTTCAGATTTTTGAAAGTTTCCATTTCGCGTATTTTCTTGTTAAGCGCTTCAAAGTAGAGAAAAACAGAATCATTTATGTTTGTGAGACTTTGTCTGATATTTTGTTTGGTAGATGTGGTAATTAACGTGTCTGGATATTTGGTTGACAATGATAAGTCAGAATACGATTCAGTTAGGTGATTTAGATAGTAAATCTTTTGTCTGCAGTTGTCTAACTTTTTACTTTTACTGGGATCAAATAGCGAAGTTTTTGCCTGTTTTTGATACTTTACCTTAAGTTTTGCTATACAATAACCACCTACGTATCTAATGTTTCCTCTTCCTTCTTCAAACTGTCCAGTTGGCACCGACCTCTCTTGTTCACTTTCAACAGAAATAAGTTTAGATTTTCTCTCTATTTCGAAGTGCTGTAAGTAAGTAAGTATGGAAGTGCAAAAAAACTGACCGATTTTTACCTTACTTTGATCGTAAACGCGAATCATATCACTGCAGCCGTCAAAGTATGTAGAAGATTTCATATGGCTATTCATTTGAGTGCAAAAAGCTGTAATTTGTTTTTGTTGAGCAACTTGGCCATCATTAAAATGCGTTTCAGAAATCTTTCGGACAATTAAATATTCCCTTCCCAACCAGTCTATGAATGGCTGCATATTACATATAAATAACTCACATAAACTTATCATTTCGTTTTCCATTGGTGTTTTATTATATTCTGTGACAGTGTTCTGTAATACTGTCCTAGGTTCTAAGTTATCGGGAAGCACTTGAGGTCCGTACACAGTAACATCCTGTACAATGCTTTCCATAAAACCCGATTCACTAATTAAACTTCTGTCAGTCATAGTACCACAATCATCGTCATCGTTATCGTCATTATAGTCCTCGTCAATACCAGTGTTTTCATCTTCATTGTCTTCGTCAACATCACAGAAATTTTCAAGATCAAATGGGACGAACAATTCTTCCATGATGTATTGAGATATATATTCCCCTCTACAGCAACTTAAATCGTCAGCACATGGTACAGACGTACTGTTATAAAATTTTTGAACTGAGGAAGGATGTTGAGTTATAAGTGATCTTTTAAAATTAATTACACGCAAATGTTCAGAGGAAGTTGCGCGGCCAAGGGCTACTCCTATCTGGCCAGGTATTCTAGCCTCCTCACAGTCAATAACTACTGAATCAAGACTCATACCCTGGGCTTTATGTATAGTGATACCAAAAGACAGCGTTAAAGGTATCTGTTTTCTAGATGCCAAACTGCAATTAGTGACAGGGTCCATTTTATAGAATAAGTGAGGTTCTACTTTGACAATTTGGTCGACTTTAGGAAAGTAAACATTGACAAAGTCCTCTCCCAGTTCCCTGACAGTACCAGTAAGTCCATTAACTAAATGGTTGCTGAGATTAACAACAAGCATGACCTTACAGTTCATTTTAACACCTAAAATTGCAGGAGCTTGAAATTTGTGTAAATAATGACTGTCACCCAAATCTTCAGCCTTGTATAATTTTACATCACCGGGCATTTTAGATAGTCTATCATGATTATACAACATAGTTTTAAAATTTGTTGCAAACAAATGGACGGTTTGTTCAGAGATATCAATTGTTCTTCTCAAAGAGTTTATGTAGTTTATGGATTGATCTGATGGTTCACCCCTTTCAATTTCATTCACACATTGAACAAGCTGGGGGTCTGTTTGTCTAAAGACAGTTTTTAAGCAGACATGATGTGGAATGGAAGCGCTAAATAATTTGGACTGAAAACAGTAATTACCATTTTCACCATACAAAGGTTCAGGAACAGGCGGAAGTTGAAAAAAATCGCCACTTAAAACAATTTGTATACCTCCAAAGTACAAACAGTTGCTTCTAACAGATCTACATAATCCTTCTATGGTTTCAAAAAGCTTCTGACTCATCATAGAACATTCATCTATTATAAGAACATCACAAGATTTTATTCTGTCTCGGGCATCCTTATATTTCTCATCTGTTTTAATTAAATCACACAACCTTACAGCAGGAATAGCACCTACACCTACCCCGCACCACCGATGTATTGTTTGTCCGTCTTCAAATTGCGTTGCAGCAATACCAGTTGTAGCGGTTATATATACACGTTTTCCATCGTTCTTGAGTTCTCGCGCTATCAACTGTATAACATACGTTTTGCCAGAACCACCCTGACCAGTGAGAACAACGTTATGCCCTAACCTGACAGAAGTCAAAAAAATCAATTTGTTCTACACTTAACATGGCAATAAATGGAAAGAAAAACTTACCAATAATTTCTAGTTTTCACCAATACACGCAGAATACACAAATTGAAAACACGATGTGTTTATGAGCTGGTTCCGCGCACGACTGTTTCCAAATTCAAGAATTGTCCGTTTTGGTACGGGAAGACGGGAGATAGTGTCGGCGCTGTCATTATTTCTCGAAAGAATATGTGGCGACGAGTAATTTGTGAGTGTTTTTATCAAATTTCTACCTTATTCTTTCACTTAGAATGGTGAGACCGATATTGTTGTGTAGAATAATTATTTCTTGATTGATAGGCACTATCAACATATTCCAGACCTTTGTTTTTATTGAGAAAACGAAGGACAAACATAGGCAGGTGAGGTGATTTGCGGCGCGATGTTTCATAACTTGTGTATATTATAGTGTTGGAGAGTGGGTTTGGGCTTTTTTTTGAAAAGGCCACATTTGTAACAGATAACAGTAGGAATAGTTGTATGGAGCTGCTATTTATGATTTTTATGCTACAAAGCTCTTGTGCAAGGGGGGGGGGGGGGGAGGCGGGGGCGAGGTCCCAACTTCAAGTGACTGTGATTGCGACCATACATAAATGTGTTATGATTTTTAATCTCGAGAACTGTAATTGCCAGAATAAAACAAACACACTTTCTATACAGACCAATACTTTCGTATTTTTCATTATTTTTTTGTTATTTTTATCATTCTTTGCAAGCCGGCATATAATATGACACGGTTGTATCGTACATTATTTTCCTGCAAAGTTTAAATAGTTACAAAACCTTTTCCGGGTTACAGCTGAAGCATAATGAAAGATATTAAGCACAAACGAATGTAAATATTAACTTCTGTTAATCTCGCTGTCTGTCTTAAATAATCTTATTTCAATATTTGCCAATTTTCAATTTATCTCCTAGAATGTTAAACAACCATATTTATGCAGACGCGGAAACACGCTCAATAAGTTTTAGTATGTATTTGTAAAAGATAAGAGGAATCGTTGCCTTTGAACTTCCGTTTATATTCAGAACCTACGGCAGGGCGTCTCTCATACCAGCGGGAGAGAGTGCAACCTTGACTTAAATGAAATAAATAAATCCCCAACTTGCTTCCTGACATTTAAATAAGGCCTTATTTAGGGTAGTGTGTCGCTTTTGGTAAAATAACAGACATGATTAGCCACTCTGCATTTTGAATTTCACTGATTAAAGCTTGTTCCGGGATAAAAGGCTTTATTGTTGTAATCCCGGAATATCGCCACCATGAAAACGTGTAGCACAACTGAATATACCAGACGGTTATTTATGAGTATTGTCTGTTTTCAGTTAAAGAAAGACAGTTGGCAAATAAACGCAGTTAGACCAAAAAAAGTATAGAAGTATTAAAATATTACTGCGTTAAGAGCAAATTAAGGATAAACACTACATACATAACTTACTTCATTATTTGCACAATGAATGAAATTATGACTGTACATATTAAACAAATTTACGTACATCTGTTTAGTACGTATCAAGAACTTAACGGAATAAAGGTACAAAAGTAGTTACTTCCCCTAATGTAATGTAGCACCAATCAACTTCAGCCATCACAACGGAAGTTTCGTCAGACAGAATTGAATGCTTGGATTGAGTCATACACATTCACAAAGTTACAAAATTACTAATACCATAGCGGAAGTTATTATGGAGTTTGGGTAAGTGAAAGCGTCCACTGACACAGATGTGATTCTGGGTGCCTACGATATCTGGACAACCTTTACAAATCATAGGCACTTGGTTTCAAGTCAATTGCCGTTATATTGATGATTTGCCATACTACTGATTACCCCCGTTAACTAAAAAAGTAAAAGTATTTCAGCTACCATTTTTGTCAACAGAATTAATGTCATAATATGACTATTTTACCGTAACCTTACCAGTCCGGATCTGGTTCTCGGTTTGTTATTGTCAACAGCGAGTACCAGATCCGGACAAAAATAGCAGCTTATCTACCTTTACATTTTTCAGTAAACGTGGGTAATAAGTTATATGGCAAATCATCAATATCACGACAATGCCTATGTTAAAAACTGGACAAACAATGTAACAGCATTCCTGTGTCTTTAACTTCCGTCTTTTTAACTTATACGGAGTTATTATTGTGTTGTTTACAAAGTGCTTATAGGATGATCTTTAAATGCAACAAAAGCTCCTGTTCTATGTCTGCCGTGCAATTATTGATTCATAAGACAGCTGCTGATTTTGACGCGACTTTTGTACAAAGGACCGAAAATTTCTAAATAACTAATTTGACAAAGTAAACAGGAATGGCAATTGTATGCAAATACTCAACTCGATGGTTTTATCAGAAAATTACCAGACAAATAATTTCATGCTGGACAGGTAAATACGTAAATGAAAGCCATTTCGTTTTACGCAAATTCAAACCTTGGAACTCTACTGGAATACGCAGTTTTAAAACGTCATTGACCATTGTTTTCAGAAATAAAAAAGGTTCCTACTTCATTATAAAGAAACTGCTTGTATAATTAAATTTCTATCTTAAATGTATGCCTTGTTAAGAAAAAGATTGTGACACTGTGTTACTTGTGTCTATGATTTTCTTATAGTCAAAAACACACAACCGTAATAGGCAGTTACGCCCGGAGAGAAAACAAAGAAAAACAAAAAAATGTGACTTTAAATAGATCCCCAGTACAACATAGATTCACGTTTACGGACTTTAACCTACCCGCTTCATCTAAATTCAAAATTTAGTAAGAAGACATTCATTCTCAGTTTACATGGAAAAACGATCCTTTAGTAACCTTGTGCTGGCGGACATGCGATCATCGTTCCATTATGTGTAGGCAGGCATTTGCCTCTGATTCAGACTGTTCATGTGGACACTTTGCTTCTCATTCATTTTTTTGTGCGAACATATTCCTCTCATTAACATTTTTTTGTTCGTTCGGTCCTCGGTCACTTTGTCTGTTCGTTCAACTGGCCCTTGGTTACTTTTTTTGTTCGTTCAATTGGTCCTTGGTCACTTTGTTAATGCGTTCATTTGGTCCTTGGTCACTTTGTTTTTGCGTTCATTTGGCCCTCAGTCACTGTGTCTGTGCGTTCAAAGAGTTGGTGTTCCTATCGTTTCAAAGACACTTATTGTTTTTGGGGATCAGAAAGTTAAAGGCCAAGGTGACAGTCACCTTCAATTTTGAAAAGGTTTCTTCAAATAATTCAATTACTGTATGACCTACAGCCTTCAAACTTCATAGGGTATTCAGAGGTTTCATTAAGACCCGGAAGCCGGGTAAATTACAAGGATATTTTTTTATTTTTTCCGGCTACTTTTCTTAAAATCAGGCTTATTTTATAACAAACTGGCAGCAAATCACCTACCTACTTTACATGTACTCCCTCCAACTAAAAAACTGATTGAAACCCCTGGGTATTGTTTTACTGAGTAGAAAACTCCCGTTGTATTAGGGTCATACGGTGCTTGGTCAAGACCACATCAGCTTGTATTTGAAAACATTTTCCGCTCAGAAATTTGTGTATCACCTGACCAACAGCCTTCTAGATCATTAAATGAGAGCTGAAATTTAATAGAACGGGTCATCAACTTAAATCAGTAGTTCACATTTTTAGACGCATTTGAGAAAAGAATTCGGCAGATTAAAAGAGAATAGATTTCTTATATGAAAGTCGTTACAGTAATTATTATTATTATTATTATTATTATTATTAATTTGTAAATGTCGTTGCCTTAAGTTGATGTTTATTAAAAGCAGGTCTTTCAATCCAAAACGGTCTTTTAAAGCGTTCCTGTCCGATGTTTTTTAGTTTTCAGCCAGTATATCTTTAAAAACATTTCCAGTTTCATATATACTTTTGTATTATACCGATTAAGTTTGGATTCTTTGGATTGCAAATTTCCGTAATTGGTATTGAGTTGCCAAACATTCTGCTCATGAACAGGTATAGAAAAAAAGGTCTTGACGTTCTTCCTTTGGCACACAATTTGAATCGTTAAAAATATTCTTTAAACCTTTGAAATATCAGAAAAATTATTATCACTTATTGAAATTTGTCAAACAAGTTGCTTAACCTCTCACTGTAAAACGGCCATGGGATCGGGCCCTGCTATTTTGCAAGTTGGCAGTTTTTTACTGGAAATTGGAGTATAGTACGGGTCATTCCAAGGATGGTTCGGTAAGCTGTCCGTTTGACTTTTAGAGCCAGGTAACTCATTTAAACCAAACCAAACTTATCACAGCGTGCGAATGACGTGGTCAGTCACATCAACTTGTCAAAGAATTCTGCGTTGACAAAACAGGTGGAAAGAAAAATAGGTGAAAACGTTAATTTTGGTTTAATTTTTTCAGTAGGTTATTGAGTTACCTTATACTTTAAACTGTTGCATATTATATGATGTCAGAAGCAGAACAATCGGGGGATTAACTTGTAAGATTTCCCCGATATAGTAGGAGTGGGTATCATATCGGTTATAAACACTCGTTTAATGTTTTCTTTATAATGTGTAGACGAGATGTTGAATTGTTAAAATAGCATTGGTATTGTTTAACTTCCAAAGCTTGAAATGCTCAGAATGATAAATGACAGTAGAGGAATTAAGTTGTTAAACCGTTAGGGCCTCTTCACGGTTGACTGTCGGACTAAGTTTGTGTATATATACCGATACTGTCCAACACCTACTCCCAGTTATAATATATTTTGCGGTATACAGAATGTGAATTGATTATTTACCACTAAATTTTAAGTAATTGAATATTTAGCTGCAATGGATTCAGGCGTTTTTAAAACCGTTATTGGCTTTCCTCTACTGATATTCATTGGAGTACACCTAGTAACTGGTAACGAAACAAATATACCGTGTAAATTTTTTGAAAGAAAGTACAATGTTTCTATGGATGCTGACGTATTTTATATATTTAAGGAAAATCAGTCTGGTTGTGAAATGAATCTAGATGAGGTTTATCGGAACTTGAGTGACAAATTCTCCCTGAACCGTACGTCGCATGGAAAAGAGAAGTTTGTAACATTTATGTTTAAGTGCGAAGGAGCGTCGAAAGGAAACTATATCCGGTTTACCTCATCAGCAGATGGCAACTGTAGTCAGGGAAATATGTATGTGGAAACAGAAATTATAACAGAAAGGTGTAAAATATCTGTTCATGAACTACATCTTTTTCAGCGCTATGGAAGAATATATTCTATACAAACATCGATGAATGAAATTTTACTAGATGAAAATTGTTCCAGTCTAGAGAATGTACTTGCTATAAGCTGTGGTCGTCGGTGTGATGGGGTTATTGATTCTGCCTCCGGGAATATGAAAGGCGTCTTCTGGGAGTACTGCAAACAGCCTTTTGACAAGCTTCTAAGCCTCACCATACAAGGCTGCAGTACAGACTACCTCATAATACGACAAAATTTGCTTCCAAATAAATTTCCTGTACTACAATCATTATTAATGAGACATGTAAATATGTCGGGAACAAATATAACATTTCCATGGACTAATGTGTTTATAGGCATACCAGGCAAATCTTTAAAATCTAAATTATCCGGGGGTTTTATAAATGAGTCACTAAATTCACCGTCATTCCAGAGAGAAATACAAATCTTAGATAGTGAAATAACACTTACATACCTCAAGTTTCGAGGAAATATTTCAAAGATAACATTAAGTGGTATTAGACTGAAAGCAGTAGAGGAAGGTACATTTAGCAACGTTTCTGGCCTGGTACATTTAGATTTGTCAAACAATGAATTGAAAGTTATGAAAGGAAACGTTTTCCAGATGCTG
This sequence comes from Cyclina sinensis, assembly GCA_012932295.1. Taxonomy (NCBI): domain Eukaryota; kingdom Metazoa; phylum Mollusca; class Bivalvia; order Venerida; family Veneridae; genus Cyclina; species Cyclina sinensis. Next base: position 5,114,731 of record JAAONU010000015.1, read on the forward strand.
ACCGAGCTAAAGTACCTATACCTGGGAACTAATCAAATAGTGTCTCTAGCCCAAGGTTTGTTTGACAGCTTGCAAAACCTGTTGTTTCTTGATTTATCTAGAAACAGAATAAAGATCTTTGAACAAAGACTTCTGAAGCATATTTCAAAGCTAGAAGAGCTTATACTGGAACGAAATGAGTTAAAACAATTACCAGATGATTTTCTGAAAGATCAAGTTAATTTAACTACGCTTGAACTTTCCTGGAATCCTTTACAAACTATTCCTGTTTATCCTATTTACAGTGCTAGACTTTCACGCGTATCCTTAAGTCACTGCAAAATAAATACTACAGGTTTTACATCTTTCCTTGAAAGTTTGAATATGAAAAAATTACACGAAACCATCTATGACTATACGAAAAAAGAAAAAAACGTCTTCATAGATCTGATTATATCTTACTGTGAAATAGAAAATATTGAAAAATCATTAAATTCTGAAATGACCATGATGGTCTTGAAACATCTTGTTTATTGTTGACTGCAGGAATTTGAACATCACCAAACTGCCAGAGAAAATGCCGACAGGAATATTGGAACTCTGGTTTAAGAATACAAGCTTGACGAAAATAAGTGCAAGAGAATATTTCAGAAATACGGATTACTTTGATGTGTCGCACAACAGAATAAATGATTTCACTACAAAAGCAGCTTTAGAAATGATGAATTTGACTACCCTAATTTTAGATCATAATAATTTAACCCGACTACCGATTCAAATTGCTTCGGCAAAAATTAGTACATTGACATTAGGGGGTAACCCGTATCGTTGTGACTGTCACACGAAGTGGATGAAAAACTGGCTTATTAAGAGAACAAGCCCAGTCAAGGATTGGAACACGGTTGAATGTTTCTATAATACAAGCATAGTAAAGAAAATGACAGTAGTTCCTGACAAGTTTTTTGTTTGTTCGTCTTCTGTATCAAATAGTATAGCAGAACATATTGTTTTCCCAGCTATTGTAATAGGATGTGTTTTATTTGTACTCGTTACAGTTTCCCTTCTTATCTATTTTCAAAGGTTTACGATAAAAGTTTTACTCTTTATGTACTGAGGCATTCGTTCGTTTGATAAACGAGTAACAAATGAAGACAATATTGAGTACGACATTTTTTTAATTTATTCACATAATGATTCAATCTTTATTCAAACACACATTTTGGACAAGCTTAGAAGTAAAGGATACAGAGTATGTAATTTGCACGAGGATTTAGTTGTTGGTTTTTCATTTCTTGAAAATATTAAAATGATAATGAACAAATCAAGAAAGATAATATTTTCATGGACAGAAGACATGCTTACAGACGAATTTCTAATGGCTGTCTGGAACTTAGCTGTTGAAACAGCTCTGAAGAATTTATCTGACTCGATTCTTGTAATAGTGGATAGTGAAGTGAGCAGGAAGTGTGACGATGAAAAATTAAGAACCTATATAAAATGTGGAAAGTTTGTCAAAAGGAAATCAAAACTTTTACTCTCAAGTGTACTCTATTTAATGCCGCAGTTGGATGAAGATAAAGGGCATAGACTTACTGAAGAATACAGTATGCCGATGCTAGCAAACGATGTCTAGCAAATACTTATCAAAATAATTTAGTGTTTATAACGTATCCTGAAGAACTTGATCAGGAAATAAAAAGGAAGATTTTTCCTGATTTGCATCAGGAAAAAATTGACATAAGACTTTTCGATCACGAGTTTTTACCTGGCGCAGACATTCGTGACGAAATTGATGACAAGTTAAATATTCCTGGACATTTTATATTTGTCTTTTCAATGAAAATACTTAAAGATGATGTGAAAATGCTTATACTGTCTAGTGTAATATCAAAATCTATCTTGAGTAATAATAATTATCTATTGTTATTGACGCATGGAGATATCAGGGCTGGAGATATTCCGAATGAGATGGCGAATTACCTAAACATGTACGTTTCAGCGAGTTATTATGATCCGAACTTAAATTCCCGTCTTCTGAAAGCTTTAATGTACTGAGATGACAAGTTTTCATTCACAAAGGCGTAAATTTGTCATAAAAATAACAGCCTTACACATTATCTTTCACCTTTATTAAGGTGGCTTGTAATAATTCTTAAATGATAATATATACTTTAAATTAGTTTCAGTCAAATTTGTAAGAGAACAATAAACATTTGTGCATTTTCTATCATTTTTAATGCTTTTTACGTATTTATACATGCATCTACAATTTAACTCCAATTCAGCGCAGAGATACTTCCCCTATTTTATCAAATTAAGCTGCCTTCACCAAACCCTTCGCAGACATATCATTAACTAAGGGAAGCAACCGCTGCGTAAGTTGACTCTAACTTACCACACACTACGCCCTCTTTTAATCTTCTTAAACGTTACTGTATAAGAAGGAACTGCTGTCTGGAATTTGCAATTTTATAAGTGAAAAAAAATAACTATACGTTTCTTATTAAGAGCTAAACTTTTCATTTATAGGCACCTGTTTTTCACAAAAATGAAGTCAATACATATGGAAATCAGAACTACTTGAAAGCTCCTAACAAAACTCAAAAAATTTTGCCATAGCTACATCAACAGGAATTAATAAGAACATTTCAAGGAGAGCTAGTTTGTGTTTTAAATTTTATTTTTTCAATTTTTGTAATATTGTGAATATATAAACTGAGCTTTGTTTAAGAGATACTTGTATTTTGCTATTCAACGATCATACATTTATTTTATACATTTGTGGCTTTATAATCATCTTCATTCTTTACAAGGTGATGAATGATAATAACGTGTCACCATGCGTAAATTGATATATAAATATGTACCTCATGTTAGCCAAGTATTTCTTCATTCATTATGCATTGATAAATCAATTTAAGATAGCACAAATATCATTTTTTCCATAGCATTTGCAAAAAAGGAGTCAAATGAAAGTTTGTATAACCAAAGTTTTGTTAAGTTGTATATTTCAATAATTTCAATTTCATTTCACATATTATAGAATTTACATTATTTAATGAACCTTTCAAACAAAATCCAGTATATTTGAAAATGTAATGAGGAAACTTGACTTCCTTTCCATAAAGGAAGTGAGTTCATAACAATATTGGTAAAACGGTTAACATTTCTAAAGAAGAGGAGAACTTCTCTGAAAACCCCAAAAATTGGGTTGTCTTCTCTTCGATTTACATATCATTATGTAAGAAATAAAACTGAAACTGTTTCTGTGTTTGCCGATTTTTTAAATATGTATACATACAGATGCCATTTTATACTTTCATTCATTAGCATTTGACCAGTTTGTTTCACTTTTCCAAGCCTCTCATTAAAGGGTAATTTGCTGATTTATAATCTATTTTGTTGTAAAATGATGTGAACCTATTTTTTGTTTTCGTAAATTAAAGAATTTGACACCAATCTTGGGCCTGTGGTTTTTCATTGCACATATTTTCTTTTCTATGGCGTACAATATAAGAATTTGTGTATAACGTTAAATGTATGATTTTCTGTTTCATCCCTATTCTGTCAACTCCAAATTTAACATCTATTTACATATTAAGGCGAGTTTGTCAGCCATTCAATGAATCCATTTCAAGAAATTACAAATAAAACCGCACTGTCTGGTTTTCCACGTATTTGGAAACTGCCTAATAATTTTACGAATTAACCCTGAAAGATTCCAAATTTTACCAGAAATAATACAGTGTAATGCATCCCAAGAATTAGTAGTAACTTTATAAAAATATTACAAGTAACGTATTCCTTACTTCCAAACATTTCTTAATCTTGGGTGCATTATTTCGATTGGAGGTCTTGTTAGTTAAACAGATGAATCCATTTAAAATGTCGGAAATACTACCACCCTGACGTATATTTTACTCTCTCTCTCTCTCTCTCTCTCTCTCTCTCTCTCTCTCTCTCTTTTTTTTTTTTGGGGGGGGGGCGGGGGGAAGGGGTTACTTTTGTAGGGTACTGTCTAGCTTTTACGTGTAAACCGCGAAAGAAATTTCAACTTTCACCAGATATGAAACAAAAATATAAATAAAAGTAATACAGCACGTAAAATTCAGGTAGTAGTGTTTTTAAATTTAGAAACATGTAATGTTGTCCTTATTCTAATATATTTCTACATCAGATTTGCCAGATTATCTCGATCGTAACAGTACCTTTAGTCCTTTACCACACGAAAACGGACATGTTAATCGCTAGACGCAACCGCGACCCTTTAGCTGTTGTTGTTACTGGTTTTGTTAGTGATGTTGATTGACAACTTCATTAAAGGAAAATTGTCTCTCGATGTTTTTCATCTTTTACTGTAAACATCTTTCTAATGTGAAAAAAACATGAAAACGTAAGTGTTTTATCTGAAAGGGACACTTCTTTCCTCGAGATCTTACCAGCAAATTGAAATTAAAACTGCTACATACCGCACACTATTTTTTTCTAATTTACAATTTACATTGTTAAATATATGTTCTTTGGACCTGTTTTCCCTAAGAGGCAACTTATCATTTACTTATTTAACATTTTTTGTTGGTCACGAGAAATGGCAGTCGTGCCAAATCGTTTATATCCGGAATTTTCCGTAAGAACAATTCGGAGAAAATCGCGAACGACAGAGTGAAGAAATGTACTATATTCGAGCATTAGTCATAATTAGTCATTGTCCAACTTGTAGCGCATGCCTTTATTGTTATACATTATCTGATTTTTCTGCTCTTTTAAAACATGTAAATTTGTCGCTTCTATGCATAAATAAGAAACAGCAGTCTCGAAATAAGTATGGTGAATGGGCTAAATCTCAAAGCACAATATTGCTTTAAGTTTATTTTCACTTTCAAATTAAAACAATATGTTTACATATGCTTTTAACTTAAAAATTAACTTGTGAGAATTCTTAAAGATATATCAGCATGCCGCTGTACTGATACAGACATAGTGACCAGCTGAACTAGCCCAATACACTGATTTAAGATTTCTTATATATGTAGAGAAAGAACAATGTTATATTTTTATTTAATAAATGTTTCCTTTACAGTTTAATTTTCATTTTTTTTAGTTTGTCTGTGTGATCTGCAAGAACAATCAATTATGAGTCAGTAGTATACATTACTTTACATTAATGAGTCTTTTTCATACAAGTTAGAAATTATTTTACTTTCTTTAACTCAATGTCTGCCTCTTTCAAATATTCTTAATAAGCCATAGTTTTGCAAAGTAAAAAATCAATTGTTTTATGTACTTTTTATTTATTTATAAATAAACATATAATAAGCATATTCATGCAGGCGCGGGAACACGCTCAATTAGTTTTAGTTTGTATTTGTCAAAGATAAGAGGAATCGTTGCCTTTGATGTTCCGTTTATACTCAGAACCCACAGCAGGTTGTCTCTCATATCAGCGGGAGAGAGTCCAACCTTGACTTAAATAAAATTAATAAATCCACAAGTTGCTTCCTGACATTTAAAATAAGGCCTTATTTAAGGCAGTGTATCGCTTAAAATAGCCGACATGATTATCCACTATCAATTTTGCATTTCACTGATTAAAGCTTGTTCCGGGAAAAAGGCTTTATTGTTGTAATCCCGGAATATCGCCGACATGAAAACGTGTAGCACAACTGAATATGCCAGACGGTTATTTATGAGTATTGTCTGTTTTCAGTTAAAGAAAGACAGTTGGCAAATAAACGCAGTTTTGACTAAAAAGTATAGAAGTTTTAAAATATTACTGCGTTAAGAGCAAATTAAGGACAAACATTAAATACAAAACTGATTTCATTATTTACACAAAGAATGAAATTATGGCTATACATATTAAAACAAATTTACGTACATCTGTTTAGTACGTAACAAAATAATGACGAAATAAAGGTAAAAAAATAGCAACTTCCCCTATTGTAATGCAGCGCAATTCAACTTCAGCCATCACAACGGAAGTTTCGTCAGACAGAAATGGATGCTTGGATTGAGTCATACACATTCACAAAGTTACAAACTTCACCCGAAGTTACTTATACCTTAGCGGAAGTTACTATGGAGTTTGGGTAAGTGAAAGCGTCCACTGACCCAGATGTGATTCTGGGAGCCTACGATATCTGGTCAACCTTTACAAACCATAGGCACTTGGTTTCAACTCAATTGCCGTTATATTGACGATCTGCCATACTACTGATTACCCCCGTTTACTAAAAAAAAGTAAAGGAAGTTCAGCTTCCATTTTTGTCCGCATCGGAAGTGATGTCTTAATATGAACATTTTACCGTACCCTTACCATTCCTGATCTGGTTCTTAGTTTATATGTTATTGTCAACGGGTTTCGCGAGTACCAGATCCGGACAAAAATGGCAGCTGATCTACCTTTACATTTTTCCAGTAAACGGGGGTAATAAGTAATATAGCAAATCATCAATATAACGACAATTGAGTTGAAAAAATGTTAAAAACCGGGCAAACAATGTAACAGCATTCTTGTGTCTTAAACTTCCGTCTTTTTAACTTATACGGAGTTATTGTTGTGCTGTTTACAAAGTGCTTATAGGATGATCTTTAAATACAACAAAAGCTCCTGTTCTATGTATGCCGTGCTATTATTAATTCATCGGACAGCTGCTGATTTTAACGCGACTTTTGTACAAATGACCGAAAATTTCTAAATAACTAATTTGACAAAGTAAACAGGAATGGCAATTGTATGCAAATACTCAACTCGATGGTTTTATCAGAAAATTACCAGTCTAATAATTTCATGCTGGAAAGGTAAATACGTAAATGAAAGCCATTTCGTTTTACGCAAATTCAAACCTTGATCTATTGGAATACGCAGTTTTAGAACGGCCTTGACCATTGTTTTCAGAAATAAAATAGGCTCCTACTTCACTATAAAGAATCTGCTTGTATAATTAAATTTCTATCTTAAATGTATGCCTTGTTAAGAAAAAGATTGTGACACTGTGTTACTTGTGTCTATTATTTTCTTATAATCAAAAACATACAACTGTAATAGGCAGTTACGCCCGGAGAGAAAACAAAACAAAACAAAAACATGTGACCTTAAATAGATCCCCAGTACAACATAGATTCACGTTTACGGACTTTAACCTACCCGCTTCATCTAAATTCAAAATTTAGTAAGAAGACATTCATTCTTAGTTTACTTGGAAAAACGATCCTTTAGTAACCTTGTGCTGGCGGACATGCAATCATCGTTTCATTATGTGTAGGCAGGCATCTGCTCCTTATTCAGATTGTTCATGTGGACACTTTGCTTCTCATTCACTTTTTTGTGCAAACATATTCCTCTCAGTAACATTCTCTGTTCGTTCGGTCCACGGTCACTTTGTCTGTTCGTTCAACTGGCCCTTGGTTATTTTGTTTGTTCGTTCAATTGGTCCTTGGTCACTTTGTTTGTGCGTTCATTTGGTCCTTGGTCACTTGACTGTGTTCTTTTGACCCTCGACCAATTTTTTGTGCATTTATTTGGCCCTTTGTTTGTAAAATCCTTTGCCTCCTAACCAATTTGTTTAGGACAATTATTTATAGTTATTTTGTTCAGACGAACGTTCGCGTCTCAAGGAGATCTTACTTTTTCGGACAAAATATATCAGCAATAACTCAAATTTACTACTTTATCATTGAACCACTTTAATTCGGTAACTCCATGGGAAGATTTGTGGCCTCCTTGGCGGTCAGAAGGTTGAAACGTGAAAGAACGATGAACGTATTGCCTCGGTATTTGTCCTACAGAAACAAGGATTTTACGTATTATTTCATAGATTTACCTGTTTTATCTGTAATCAGCTAAATAACAGAGTTTTAAAGAAACGACCAGCTTTTCGTCTGATTATGATCGGTCATTGTGGAAAAGACACAACCGTATATGAGCGTAGCTATGCAAAGCAAAGAAAAGCTAGATTTTAAGCAGCTCCAGCTTTATCAAGACATAAATATCACTCCACAGGAATTCTAAACCCAATAAAGAAATGCTGCTCAGTTTTGTAAACACAAATACCGCAAGAAACGCAAGAAAAGAAGCACTAAACGCCAAACCAGCCTTTTGTTTAATAACAGCTACTGCAGAAAAATATGAACTTTGCCGTGACAGCGTTAGTTTATAATAATTTGAGAACATACTTTTTATTTTGACATCTACTGCCTGAATACGTTCGTATTTTACCGTGATATGAACAATAAAGTACTCAAAAGTATCTGTAGTAGGTTGCCATCCTATAATTGGAAAATAGTGTGATATTGACACAGACAAACTGCAATGTAATTAAATTTGAGTCCTCTTTCAAACTAATTTTAAAAATGCTGGTATTCAAAGCCAAGCAACAGAAAATATTATCAATTTGGCTATCATAGTTAAAAGAAGAACTACCTATTTACATTAAAGACCTCTTCAATGATATCATAATTGCAACTAGAGAAAAGTGTTTTTAGTAAGCCCGCTAATAATTTGAACAAATTTAATGAAATTATAACAATAATACCACCTTAAAGAGTAAAGAAATATGGATTGACACAGTGTATGTAAATGGATATGATTATATCACAGCCTCAAAAACTGCTAATTTATAACTATTTTGTTACAAGCAAAAGCGACATAAAAGACAGAAATTCAAAAAAATGTTTTTAATTAAGTAAGTGATATTAAGAAAATATGTTATTGCAATCAGTAGTAGACGATTGACTAAAGGTCAAATTCAACAATGTATTTTAAAGTCTTAAAGTGAACGCCGTTGAAATGACAATTTTCTTCATTTGTATTATACTATGTAAAAAGGTTAATCAAAATTGTAAAATAAAAATAAAGTAAATTAAATTTAAAATGAAATTGGCATTATTGAAATATAAAACTAAATGCCAATTAAGTGCTAAATCATATAACTTACATTTACCTTACGCTAAATGCTTTAGAAACAATATAATATTGGAGCTATCTTTATTCATTTACGATTGCATCATAAACGAAGAAAAACTTAGCCCCTTTTTTGTTTGTTTCGACATTCAAATATATTTGACAGTATTGACAACACCGATTATCTTGTTTGGTGTAAAACCTACTTGTATGAATGTACATACATGCATTTTATTATGCAGAGTGACAATTTGCTATAATTATTTTATAACAAATATGTGAAAAATAAACAGCTACAAAGATCTTGGTGCTGATAATGCCGTCCACTTGTCGCAAAACAAAATACACTTCATCTTTTCATCTATATTCCTATAGAAAACGTATACAAATGAATATTCAGTCGCATTTTACGTACTTGTTAAGGTTATTTGCCACCTCATTCGGAATATCTCTGTACCCGACCTCTCTGGTATATAACAGTAGATGATTATCATTACCTTGCATAGATTTTGATATCTAACTAGGCAGTATCAGTATATGCATTTTATACTATCTTTGAGTATTTTTCACCGAAAAGACAAACATAAAATGTATTGGAATACATATTTGTTATTAACTTTGTTACAAAGGATGAGCCAGGTAAAAGTCCGTTATCGAAAGGTCTCATATCAAAGTTTTCCCGTTGTAAATCGGGTAAAAACTTCGTTCTGATATCCTGATGAAGTTGCTCTCAATTTATAATGCACACCAAATTATTTTGATAAATAATTTTTATAGTTACGTCTGCATTCAATCTGGATTTTCAGTAAGTATGTGGTTTCCCCGAACCAACTGTTGCAGTAAGTAGATTTCAGCTGAGGCTATAAGAGTTTGTTTCCTTTTGACAAAATTCAGCATTTTATATAGGTTTTTTAATGTTTCATTGTCACATTTTCTTCTTACTTCATTATCTACGAATAAAACAATTGAGTCAGATAAATAGAAAAAAGCTGCTTCAACAGCTCAACAGCAAATTTCAGGACAGCTATTAGAAATGTCTATAAGCAAGTCTTTAGTTCATGAAAATATTATTCATTGATTTTAATATTATGTTCAAGAAATGTAAATCTTCGTTCAAGTTACGCTATATCCTTTTTTATATAAATCCACTTTATATATAAAAAAATAATAAAGATAAATGAAGACAGTATAAAATACGATATTTTCTATATATATATTTCTATATATTTTATTAAACGGACAAATGCTACAGTACACATTGAACCTCCTCAGAGCAGTGTCGATTTTTAATGGACCGCAGTTCAGAACAGATAAATAAAACGATGTGAAAGAAAGACGAAGTGTTGTGATAATAATGTTATTTTCTTCAGAGAGATAAACCCATTGATCAAATTTTATAAAACGTATGATAAATATGTTAGAAACTTTAATATAAAACAATAGTTTTCCAGTCGTTTTATTCGTACCAAAATTTAATTTCTTTCATTGCAAGAAGGATTTGTATCAAGAATAAATCACTTACTGGTCGTCAATATTGAAAAGTCTTAAAACTTAAATGTTTTTCTCAGTATAAGTCGAATGATGGTGCACAGCTTTGTACAGTTATTTATGTCCCTTTACTATTGCCAGTAACAAAGAGTTACCAATTATGAATAGGAGAACTGTTAAGACCGATGTTGCTGTTATAGTCTGTTATGTTGTTTGTGATTAAAAGGATAGTTGTGATAAATGACTGTTAGCCAGTAATTTTAGGTGGATTTTTAATTCGGAAAATTGATCTTTGTTAGATATTTTGCTCATTACTTAATTATACTATTTTGAGGAAAAGGAATATTTTATCACAGTATGATAGTACAGATTGTCTCATTACTTATCAGGTATTGTAATATGTCATAAGTACAAACTTAATAACTTTATGTCGACCTGGCTACTCTACATTTAGCTGGCACACATTTGTCAAAAGTTATTTTAGCATGTCGGCTGTTGCATAATGCTGTATATTCGTCTATTGTTGTATGAACACCCCAACTAGTATCATCATATGAATAACATGTTGCTTATAAAGCAGGTTTATGTATCTGATCAAATAAATAAGATTGTGATGCATTGTTTGCCTGCAGTTTGATAAAAATGCCCATTTTTATTCTTGGTGATAATTAAATTATAAACAGATTGTTACTATTCCGGTTGATGAAAAAGCTGGCCGCTTAAAAAAGCATCAAATGGGTTATTCTCAATAACTGAATTGTGCAAGTGATCACATCTTGATGCAATATTTCTTGCGATACTGATAGTTGCTTCCTTCTTTAGTTTTTTATCCATATTAATAAATACTGCCAGAGGGTAAACAAAGCAAATAATTTTATTGCAATATATATATATGTCATAAGACATAAGTCTTTATATCATAAGTCCTTAAACGCACAGGATATAATGAATATACAGTAAAATGTAATATTTGAGAACTCTAATACAATCATCTAGTTTTTAGAAAATAATAAAAGTATCGTGAATAGAGCTATAAAAAAGAGAAAATATATTAAAAGGGGAACAACATAACAAATTTTAAGACTGTCCGTTTGACTATTAGAACCAGTTAAACTAATTTAAACCAAACCAAACTTATCACAGCGTGCGAATGACGTGGTCAGTCATGCCAACTTGTCAAAGAATGCGGAAGAAGGTGGAAAGGAAAATAGGTGAAAAAGATTCTTTTGGTTTAAACTTTTTATTTGTTTATTGAGTTACCTGATAATTGGCAAATAATAGGAAGTGCAGGAGCAGAACAATCGGGGGATTACCTGGTAAGGTTTCCCTGATACAGTAAGAGTGGGTATCATAACGGTTATAAATTTTCGTTTAATGTTGTCTTTACAATGTGTAGACGAGATGTTGAATGGTTAAAATAGCACTGGTATTGTTTAACTTATATAACTTGAAATGCTCAAAATGATAAATGACAGTAAAGGAATTAAGCTAGTAAGCAGTTAGGGCCTCTTCACAGTTGGCTGTCGGACTAAGTGTGTGTGCATATAAATACCGATATTGTTCTACACCTACTCCCAGTTATAATATATTTCGCGGTATACAAAATGAGAATTGATTATTTACCACTACAATTTAAGTAATTTAGTATTTAGCTGCAATGGATTCAAACATTTTTAAAACTGTTATTGTCTTTCCTCTAATGATATTCATTGGAGTACAACTAGTAACTGGTTTCGAAACAAAAATACCGTGTAAATTTTTTGAAAGAAAGTACAATGATTCTATGGATGCAGAAGTATTTTATATATTTAAGGAAAATCAGTCTGGTTGTGAAATGAATCTAGATGAGGTTTTTCGGAACTTGAGTGACAAATTCTCCCAGAACCGTACGTCGCAAGGAAAAGTGAAGTTTGTAACATTCATTTTTTACTGCGAAGGAGCGTCGGTAGGAAACCATATCCGGTTTACCTCATCAGCAGATGGCAACTATAGTCAGGGAAATATGTATGTGGAAACAGAAATTATAACAGAAAGCTGTAAAATATCTGTTCATGATTTACATCTTTTTCAGCGCTACGGAAGAATATATTCTATAACAACATCGATGAATGAAATTTTACCAGATGAAAATTGTTCCAGTCTAGAGAATGTACGTACAATAAGCTCTGGTGGTCGGTGTGATGGGGTGACTGATTCTGCCTCCAAGAATATGAATGGCTTTTTCTGGGAGTACTGCAAACAGCCTTTTGACAAGCTTCGGAAGCTCATCATAGATGGCTGCAGTACAGACTACCTCAAAATACGACATAATTTGCTTCAAAATAAATTTCCTGTTCTACAGTCATTATTCATGAGACATGTAAAAATGTCAGGAACAAAAATAACATTTCCATGGGCTAATGTGTTTATAGAGGTACCAGGCAACATTTTAAAATCTATATTATCCGGGGGTTTTATAAATGAGTCACAAAATTCATGGTTATTCCAGAGAGTAATACAAATCTTAGATAGTGAAATAACAGTTACATACCTCAAGCTTCGAGGAAATATTTCACAGGTAACATTAAGTGGTATCGGACTGAAAGCAGTAGAGGAAGGCACATTTAGAAACGTTGCTGGCCTAATTAATTTAGATTTGTCAAACAATGATTTGACAATTATGGAAGAAAACGCTTTTCAGATGCTGACAGAGCTAAAGTACCTATATCTGGGAAGAAATCAAATAGTGTCTCTAGCCCCAGGTTTGTTTGACAGCTTGCACAACCTGTTGTTTCTTGATTTATCTAGAAACAGAATAAAGATCTTTGAACAAAGACTTCTGAAGCATGTTTCAAAGCTAGAAGCGCTTATACTTGAACGAAATGAGTTAACTCAATTACCAGAAGATTTTCTGAAGGATCAAGTTAATTTAACTAAACTTGAACTTTCCTGGAATCCTTTACAAACTATTCCTGTTTATCCAATTTACAGTGCTCGACTTGCACGCGTATCCTTAAGTCACTGCAAAATAAATGCTACAAGCTTAACATCTTTCTTTGAAAGTTTGAATTTGAAGAAATTAGAAGAAGCCATCTTAGAACATGATCGGAATACGGACCCTAAACAAAACTTCTTCATAAATCTGAATATATCTTACTGTGAAATAGAAAATATTGAAAAAGCATTAAATTCTGTAATGAACATGGTGGTCTTCCAAACTCTTTTATCACATTTCTTTATTGATCTAAATGGAAATCCAATCGACTGTACGTGTATGTATAATTTCTCAGCTTTTATGTCAAACATTGTCAAAGAATATGTTATCCCAATAAACTGGGCTTGCATGTTTCCTCACGAGTTGAAGAGGAGGCTTATTATTACTTTAACACCTGCGGACAATTACTGTCCCACTGATGTAGACACTTGTCCAAAAAACTGTTCTTGTTTTGTGCGGATGAACATGAACGGTACGTCTAATTCTACTGCACAAACAGATAGATTTATTGTTGACTGCAGGAATTTGAACATCACCAAACTGCCGGAGAAAATGCCGACAGGAATATTGGAACTCTGGTTTAAGAATACAAGCTTGACGAAAATAAGTGCAAGAGAATATTTCAGAAATACGGTTTACTTTGATGTGTCGCACAACAGAATAAATGATTTCACTACAAAAGCAGCTTTAGAAATGATGAATTTGACTACCGTAATTTTAGATCATAATAATTTAACCCGACTACCGATTCAAATTGCTTCGGCAAAAATTAGTACATTGACATTGGGGGGTAACCCGTATCGTTGTGACTGTCACACGAAGTGGATGAAAAACTGGCTTTTGAAGAGAACAAGCCCAGTCAAGGATTGGAATACGGTTGAATGTTTCTATAATACCAGCATAGTAAAGAAAATGACAGTAGTTCCTGATAAGTTTTTTGTTTGTCCGTCTTCTGTACCAAATAGTATAGCAGAACATGTTGTTTTACCAGCTATTGTAATAGGATGTGTTTTATTTGTACTCGTTACAGTGTCACTTCTTATCTATTTTCAAAGGTTTACGATCAAAGTTTTACTCTTTATGTACTGTGGCATTCGTTCATTTGATAAACGAGTAAAAAATGAAGACAATATTGAGTACGACATTTTTTTGATATATTCACATAATGATTCAATCTTTATTCGAACAAATATTTTGAACAAGCTTAGAAGTAAAGGATACAGAGTATGTAATTTGTACGAGAATTTAGTTGTTGGTTTTTCGTTTCTTGAAAATATTAAAATGATAATGAACAAATCAAGAAAGATAATATTTTCCTGGACAGAAGACATGCTTGAAGACGAATATCTAATAGCTGCCTGGAACTTAGCTGTTGAAACAGCTCTGAAGAATTTATCTGACTCGATTCTTGTAATAGTGGATAGTGAAGTGAGCAGAAAGTGTGACGATGAAAAATTAAGAACCTATATAAAATGTGGAAAGTTTGTCAATAGGAAATCAAAACTTTTACTCTCAAGTGTACTCTATTTAATGCCGCAGTTGGATGAAGACCAAGGGCACAGACTTACTGAAGAATACGGTATGCCGATGCTAGCAAACGGTATTGTAGCAAATAACTATCAAAATAATTTAGTGTTTATAACATATCCTGAAGAACTTGATCAGGAAATAAAATGGAAGATTTTTCCTGATTTGCATCTGGAAAACATTGACATAAGACTTTTCGATCACGAGTTTTTACCTGGCGCAGACATTCGTGATGAAGTTGAGGACAAGTTGAAAATTCCTGGACATTTTATATTTGTCTTTTCAATGAAAACACTTAAAGATGATGTGAATATGCATATACTGTCTAGTGTAATATCAAAATCTATCTTGAGTAATAATAATTATCTATTGTTATTGACGCATGGAGAGATAAGGACTAGAGATATTCCGAATGAGATGGCACATTACCTAAACATGTACGTTTCAGTGAGTTATTATGATCCGAACTTAAACTCACGTCTTCTGAAAGCATTAAAGTACTGAGATGACAAGTTTTCATTCACCAAGGCGTAAATTTTTCTTAAATTAACAACCGTACATAACATTACGTTTATCATTCACCTTTATTAAGGTGGCCTGTTATTATACTTAAATGATAATATATACTTTAAATTAGTTTCTGTCAAATTTGTAAGAGAACAATAAACATTTGTGCATTTTCTTTCATTTTTAATGCTTTTTAAATTTCTTTGTTGTTTGTTGTATATTTACGAATTTATACATGCATCTACAATTTACCTCCAATTCAGCGCAGAGATACTTCCCCTATTTCATCAATTACAGCTTCCTTCACCAAACTCTTCGCAGACATATCATTAACTAAGGGAAGCAACTGTTGCGTTAGGTTTGACTCTAACTTACCACACTATGCACACTTTTAATTTTCTTTAACGTTACTGTATAAGAAGGAACCGCTGTCTAGAATTTACAATTTTATAAGTGAAAAATAATTATGAGTTTCTTCTTCAGAGCTAAACTTTTCTTTTATAAGCACCTGTTTTAACAAAAAAGTAAATACATATGGAAATCAGAACAACTTGAAATCTCCTAAAAAAAAACTCAGAAAATTTTGCCTTATCTGCATCATCAGGAATTAATGAGAATATTTCAAGGAGAGCTAGTGTGTGTTTTAAATTTATTTTTTTTTTAATTTTGTAATAGTGTGAATATATAAACTGATGTTGTTTAAGAGATACTTGTATTTTACTATTCAATGATCAAACATTTATTTATATATTTATGGCTTCTTTGGTCTTTGGTCTTTACAAGGTGATGAATGATAATAATGTGTCACCATGGGTAAATAGATATATATGTACATTCATTCAAGTTGGTTTTTAAACCGCGAAAATATAATCAATTATCAGTACTATTAGAATGTCTAAATAAACTCAAGTTAGCCAAGTATTTCTTCATTCATCATGCATTGATAAATCAATTTAAGATAGCACAAATATTATTTTTTCATAGCATTTGCAAATAGGAGTAAAAGGAAATTACAGTTTGTATAACCAAATTTTTGTTACGTTGTATATTTCAATAATATCAACTTCTTTTCACATGTTATAGAATTAATATTATTTATTGAACCTTTCTAACAAAAGCATTACATTTGAAAATGCATTGAGGAAACTTGACTTCCTTTCCATAAAGGAAGTGAGTTCATAACAATATTGGTAAAACGGTTAACATTTCTAAAGAAGAGGAAACCTCTATGAAAACCCAAAAATTGGTTTGTCTTTTCTTCAATGTACATACCATTATGTAAGAAATTAAACTGAAATTGTTTCTGCGTTTGCCGATTTTTTAAGTATGTGTACATACAGATGTCATTTTATACTTTCATTCATAAGCATTTGATAAGTTTGTTTCACTTTTCCAGGCCTCTCATTTAAGTGTAATCTACTTATTGATAATCTATTATGTTGTAAAATGACATGAACCTATTTTTCGTTTTCGTAAATTAAAGAATTTGACACCAATTTTGGGCTTGTGTTTTTTCATTGCACATATTTTCTTTTCTATGGCGTACAATATAAGAATTTGTGTATAACGTGAAATGTATGATTTTCTGTTTCATCCCTATTTCGTCAACTCCAAATTAAACATCCATGTCAATATCAAGGAGAGTTTGTCAGCCATTCAATGAATCCATTTCAAGCAATTACAAAAGTAACTACACTGTCTGTTTTTTTCCACGTATTTGGGAACTGCCTAATAATTTTACGAATAAACCCTGAAAGACTCTAATTTTTAACCAGAAAAATACAACGTAATGCATCCCCAAAATTAGTAGTGTCTTTATAAAAATATTACAAGTAACGTATTCCTTATTTCCAAACATTTCTTAATCTGGTGTACTGCATTATTTCGATCGGAACAGTACTTTTTAAGGCTTGTTAGTTTAACAGATGAATCCATTTAGAAATCGGAAATACTACCACCATTACGTATATCTTACTGATATTTTACTCTCTCGTTTTGTGGGGTAAGTTTTGTAGGGTACTGTCTAACATTTGACGTGTAAACCGCGAAAGAGTTTTCAACTTTCACCAGATATAAAACAAAAATAAAAATAAAAATAATACACCCTCTAAAATTCAGGAAGTAGTGTTTAAAAATATAGTTAGAAACACGTAATGTTATCTTTATTCTAATACATTTCTACATCAGATTTGCCAATTTATCTCGATCGTAACAGTACTTTTAGTCCTTACAATTCAGGAAGTAGTGTTTAAAAATATAGTTAGAAACACGTAATGTTATCTTTATTCTAATACATTTCTATATCCGATTTGCCAATTCATCTCGATCGTAACAGTACTTTTAGTCCTTTACCACAGGAAAACAACTAATAGCAATAGAAGTTTTTAGATAGAGAATCACACTTCCTCTACTGTTTGCCAACAGCCACTGTTAGCTTTTAATTGGCCTGTCATATCCAAACCTTTATAAATTCTGATCTACAGTGATTCTTGTAAACAATTTGTTAGCCATAAATAGCTGCAATGAATTGATTTAGGAGAAAAAAATTCTGTCCATCGCTGTGTTACATTGATTTGTATCGAAACAATTTGGAAGGCTCTGAAAAATTGGAAAAGCTTGATGCTATAAATAACTTACCTTTGCGCATAGAAAGAAATGTTCATTGGAAATAAAGAGCCTAATTCAACTTTTGATTTCCAAAAGGTATTAGATCAAGAAATTCAAAAGACTATATATTTGGATTTCAGATGATGGCATTAAAGCACAGAAAAATGAAAACGACTGAGATTAAACTATATCAAATAAGATCTATCATGAGCAAAATCTGATGAATGAATAAACCTTATATTGAAAATATGTGCGCATTACATTCAAAATTATACTGTATAATCCATAATATAAATTCAAAAAAATAGTACAATAGGCAAACAATGAATAAATGACTGAACTGCATAGGGGTTATAAATAAGAAATGAAGGGAGAAAGTGGAGAAAGTTTATTATTATTATTATTGAATTCTGACTATATCTTCATTTGAATTTTTAAATACATCTAAAATATAAAAAATGACCATTTTTATTTCATGCTGGTGAACTTTTTTTCGATATGTGCTGTCTGATATTTATCATTTTTCCTAATGATTACAAAATGGTTTAATATGTAAATGTAGGAATAGCTGTTTCCATTTTACTTTTGTATAATTGCCTTAGATGTGGAACGGAATAAAATCCTCTTTTTTTCATGGATTAGTATTTGCTCAAACCTTTTAAATTTAAAGGGCAATTCAATATTTATATTTTCTTTTAAAGAGCGTTATGCACATATGTCAAGAACCTTTAACTGAAATACTTTCTCAGAATAGGTAAAATAGGTAAGGTGCAAAGTAAAATGCAAAGTATATTTCTAAAAAAATATTCGAAAAATAGAATAACAACAACAAAGGAAAAAGATTCATTATGTAAAATATACGATTGTCCGGAAGGTTTATTTGTGTCCATATAATTTCTCTCACTTAAAATACCCGTTTTTACTTCTTTTCCATTTGCCTCTATTTAATTCAATAACAAAACGTTTGTATATGATATTTCCTATTTTTTAAAGTCAAAACTATAGCACCTCATCCAAAATTATTCCCGACATTATCCTTCTCATATCCAACACAGGTCCGTAATATTTTATGATTCAAAAGCGAAGGTTATTGGGAAAGTTGGTTTTTGCATCTTATGTTCAGAACAAAGCAACTATGTTTCAAATACAAAATATCTACAGTAAAGTGTCTACCTTTTAATGTTTGCGAAAAAATGATAATCCTAGACAATTATTGCAAACAGATGGTTTTCAGTTTTTGGGTTCTATACGGACCCAATTATGCACTGTGCAGCTCTTAGAAATCGAGACCAGAAGGACATGTTTAAATGATTAGTTCTTGTTAGCGAGAATATGAAACATAACGAGTAAACAAAAATACATCGGTCAACAACTTTTAGTAAACAAAGCGTAGTACATTAAGTCACTGTAATTTTTCGCAGCACAGCAAACAATATTCTTTCGTATTAGTTGTGTGCTGAATTGTGAGCATTTGCGAAAATGTAGTTAATAATGATAAGTTACGAAATGCACATCTAATCTTTCTTCAGCCCGTCCAAATAAAGAAAATCTTCTAGTAAAGGTTTTGATCTATCGAACAATTTCGACGGTCTATCATCATATCCAAAAAGCAAACAGTCTTTAAGTAGTAACAACCTCAGTTTCTCCATGACATCTATTGGTACTTGTCTGTACGCTTGTATAAGAGCTTCTTCTCGTTGTTGTCTCAGCTCCGTTATATTCACTGGAATTTCTAGAGCGCTTTTAATTGCTTCTATGATGTCCTCTTTTGTTATTCTATCTGTATCAGCGTCTTAAAATGGAAATTCCACATGTTTTGACATATATCCTCTTATTTGTAAATCTCTCCATGTTCGTAACATAAGTTTAACAATGGGAAAATTTATCTCTTTGAGTATTTTCTTGGTGTCAAATAGAAACTTTACATGCCCCTTAGCAGTGTCAAGAACAGTTTCTTTTTCAAAATCGTCAAAGTGTAAATTAAAATCACTATATTGTCCCCGCCATTTTGAAATGAGATATTCAGAATCATCTCTGAATGTTTTTAACTTTCCTATGTACTGAAAGAGCATCGAACAAGGTCAAACTGATCAGACATAGGTGAAAAATGATTCTCCATGCCTTTCCCCGATTCTTTCAGGTACAGTAAATATTTAATAAACTTCGGAAATGTCACGTCAAATCCATACTTTTTGTAAACAGTGTCTTGGCTTTTTCAAACAACATGGACCATATTTCTGCCTAGGTTTCTCCAGTAAAGTAAATTTGGGTGAAATATCTTATTTTCGTAACCAGAAAATAAACGTGCGTAAGGATCCCTTACAAAAAGAAAAGCGGTTCCGTTCTTTCTAAAACTTCTATATTCATATGTCATAAGTTCGTTGAATTTTGACAATTTGACTTGACTCAAAGTTAGTTCAAATGGTGAACTCAGTTTTCCTTGACTCGACATAACTGTTAACACTTTTTTCCAAAATGTGGAGCTGACCTTAGGTATTGGACAATAATAAATTAAATGTTTTCTCTCAAAACGTATATTAGGTTTATTATATGGAAATCTGTTTGAAACTGTAAGATTAATTTTCTTGCAATTTTTTATCACGTCTTTGCGCCGTTCTTCGTAAAGTTTTTCTCTGCCAGCTGACATGGTATCAGGTAGAAGGTTTACCGTGAGCATGTTTGTGAATCCTAGCTTATTTCCGTTCAGTATCGGTTGCAATAGCCAATCGCTTCTATCTGTCCCTGAAATGAAATCTAGATAAAATATATTCAAATGCAAATCAAGTATACTCCATCAGGGAATCCGTGCTTTTTTTAATTTAGAAGAATAAATTGTATGTGTAAACCATTATTTGCAAAACAATCCTACGCAACTATTTCTTATAGTTTATGTCCGAGATCAATCAAGTATTTCCTCATAATACAGAAGTTTCTATAGCGCACTCTTTTATTCCCGCATCTACCCGTTCTAATTTTCAAATGGGACAAAGTCCAAAATCTTCAATATGTTGTTTTAGATAGTCATCCAAGAGATTCTTTACAGAAATAAACAAAATGAAAGAAATTAACTTCATGTTTAGAATAGCAAGGCCGATAGCTTTGGTAATGATGCTGTGGCATTGTCTTATTTAAACAATGTACAAAGTTGGAACCCGTACTTTGCACTTGGTTACAGGTTGTGTGAAAGACTGGTGTGCATCGAACATAAGCCTAGCTTACTGATTATTGCTTATATATCAGCAAACGTAAGTTTAAATGCAAGGTATAAACACGAGCTTTTGGGATAATATATAGGTTCATAGAAATATGTATGATTTGTTAAGGTGCGCATCCGCAGGTGTAAACATTTTTTGTTTTGTGATCCCAACCAAGCAGATCATTAACAATACAAAACATGATTGTGTTGATTATTGTGACTATATATGTTAAATTTTTTTTTTCAAAATATTAATGTCCCTAAATTTCAACTTTCACAAAGTATTTTTCAACTGATAGATACTATATACCCTAAATTAAAGAAATTGAGGTGGTGGTATTTCTAAGCATTTGAAATTTATTTATTTTCATTATACTCAGTATTTGATACATACACAAAACCAATTGTGATGCCTATAATCGTGTATATTACGATAACATGTAAGCAAAAGTGTCATCGATTACTGAATACTATATTGACTAATGGACATAATGTAATTGATTACGATTTATTACTGATTACAATTATCCCAACCCTGAATACTACACACCAAATTACAGAGCTCTTGTCCGGTTTGTATTAGACAAGAGGATTATGTTTATGCTTTCGCTGTCACGCTGTCCGTATGTAGACCAGTTTGTGAAACGAGTAACTCCAGCGTATAACTGCTGCAGCCAATGAAACTTTCTAAGAATAGTTGTCAGCATGTGAACTTAGGCACCTTGTTATTTTGACGCAAATTTGTTGGAGATCGACAGATTTATGCCCCTGATTAAGCAAAACATATCATTTTTTATGCCCCCACCACCACTTAAGGGGCGGGGGCATACAGATTTGCCCTTGTCCATGCGTCTGCTGTCCATACGTAGACTGATTTGTGTCGCGTGTTACTCAAAACGTATAACTGATAGAGCCATGGAACTTTCTAAGAATAGTTGTCAGCCTGTGTACTTATGCACCTGAGTATTTCGACGCATTTTTATTTGTGATCGACAGAGTCATACCCCTGATTAAGCGAAAATAGTATACGTACCTGTAATTGTACAGGATTTTTTTGTCAAGAATGTGGGGGCTACCGTGTCCTATGGATACATCTCTAATTAAACTTGTGTCGCGTGTAACCCCAGACGTTTAACTACTAGAACCATGAACCTTTCTAAGAATAGTTGACAGAATGACTGTGAACTTACGCACCTGGGTATTTCGAAGCAAATTTATTAGAGATCGGCAGAGTTTTGCCCCATGATAAAGCCAAACTAGCATTTTTAGACTTGAGTCGCGAGTATGTTTGATTTTGATCAACTGTGCCAAGTTATTTGAACTAGTGAAATGTCAGAAAGAAACAGACTCTAAATGAACCATGCATAGGTGTCAATAGGTAAACCATTGTCGGATATCCACGGTTGTTGATCTTCAGGTGTTGTATAAAGATCAACAACCGTGGGTATCCGACGATGTAGGTGAACCAGATGAGACACCTTTTGGTTGAAGGTCAGTAAGTGATGTCGTTATGAACTGATCTTGTTTTCTGGGAGAAAAATAAACCTGAAAGTTTTCGAGTTTAATGGTACAACATTTCATTGTCTCATAGTTTATAATGGATGTACTAATCAGAGCCAATCTTGTCTTTGGTACGAGATATATGTTTGAAGGACTACAAACTGTATTCTTTTACTGTCAATATCATTGTAAATGTGGTCAACTGTTGTATTGCCATTAGTTGCTGGCTCAGTTACAAGTTGTCCCTGGTCGACAGGAACCTTGGCTGTCTGTAATGTGATGATGAAATCTCCCATTGTAAGGGGTACATGGGGGCCTGGTGGATGTCCCGTGCTTTAAATGTTTTAGACACTGCCCTCCTCTCACTGTTCCCAGTCTCTACATATGAATTCAGCAAAAATACTAATTCTCATTGAATTATGTTTCAGAAAAAAGAATAAAGGAAATAATTGAAAAAGAAACCCTTACTACACAGTTATTTACCAATACAGCAACTTCTGCTTAATGTCGCGTATATTTCAACAAGGTCTCTTTGAAAAATTTTGTGTTATGCTCTTAGAAATTAAGAAAAAATAAAAGGAAATAATTAAAACTCAAAGCCTGCAATAAACAGAGAAATTATGGTGCTTAAAGTAGAGCCATCATAAACATTTTGACCTTTCAACTGTCACTATGACCTTGCCCTTTCAACCCAGAATGAAAATGCCATCTCATCAAGATGAACAATTTAAAGTGCCAAAGTGTAGTAGACCCATTTAAAGTGTAGTAGACCCATATTTTTAGTATTTCATGTTTAATGTTATTTTATACATTTATAGTGCAAGGGAAGAAATCGTTATTATATTTCAAGGGAAACTATTCTTCTGGTCTTAATAGTATTGCTTGCTTGTTTTATCTTTCCCTTGTTCATTCATCCATTTCGGCGGGAAATCCGTGTAATTTGATTGGTTTTGGCAATCAGCTGATTGTGACTTTTTCTTCACAAGACTCAGTTGTTGTTTTCACCTTGAAGAAGACAGTCATGTATTTTTTGTACTCGGGTGTGCTTTAGAGTTTATCAGCTCTCTTGTTCAGTATTTTGGATATGGAGGTTTTTATTGCACATAATTAACAACACTGGTGTCAGAGATAGATTGAAAGTGTGAGAAGAATACAGTTCCACAAACTTGTATTCGTGTACCACCTTTACCATGTTTGTTTAGAAGAGTTATGCTCAGACTTGTGAAAACTGTATACCATTATTATAGAGCAGTAATAAATTTGAAAGTAGCTGACAAGTACTTGAGTTAGTCATGGCATCCCTATTTCTTCGGTATAAGCAAGGGAATAACACCAAGGTTTTTAAAAATCAGTCCATGCATCGAGAAGTAATGGCCTGGACAAGCCAATCCATATGCACATAGGCATACACGTACATGCACCAACTGAGGAGTCAGTTGTGACAGCTATGTTCAGCTATCTTCCAGCGGGCTAGAAAACAAGTAGCTAGATCTACTTCTAAAAAGCCTTGAAATAATCAATACAAGTAAAAACTTTTTAAGTCATTATTAAACTTTGTTCTTAACGACCATTCAAATAATTCAAAGACTGAAATACGATAGCATATCTACAATCTGCAGAAAGCACGAATTATTTCACTAACTTGATGATACAGCACCTAATTAGATAATTCTGAATTATACAATGTATTTGCTAGTTCCCTATATGCCTTATCAGGTCGTGCTAAACCCAGTACGAGATACGTGCAATTAAGTGAAAAGGAGATAAATGTGAGCAAAAGCGTCGAGCGACATGTGAACGGGGTAGAAAACGGTTGTGTCTAATTAAGAAATGGAAAAAAGAGGAAAAGCAACTAATGTTTAAGAAAAGTTTATTGATTTTTTACTATTTCTAACATAAATGTGGTTTCCACAATATGAAGTATATATAATTATTAGGGAGAAAATACCACTCTCTCTTCGTGCGTGGGTGCATGTGCGTCTGTGTGAAATTTTACTTCGTATTCTTTTTCTTTCTCCGTCTCTGCGCGACGATTGCATGCGAGATGAAAAGGGGGATTTAATCTTTCCTTAGCCCGTCCAGATATAGAAAATCACTTTTTAAAGACTTTGATCTATCAAACAATTTCGACGGTCTATCATCATAACCAAAAAGCAAACAGTCTTTCAGTAGTAAAAACCTCAGTTTCTCCATGACATCTATTGGTACTTGTCTGTACGCTTGTATAAGAGCTTCTTCTCGTTGTTGTCTCAGCTCTGTTTTATTTACTGGAATTTCTAGAGCAGTTTTAATTGCTTCTTTGATGTCTTCTTTTGCTATTCTATCTGCATCAGTGTCTTTAAATGGAAATTTCACATGTTTTGACAAATATCCTCTTAACTGTAAATCTCTCCATGTTCGCAATATAAGTTTAGAAAATGGAAACTTTATCTCTCTGAGAACTTTCTTAATCTTAAAAAGGGTATCTATTTTCCCTCTGGCTGAGTCAAGAATAGTTTCTCTTTCGAAATTGTCAAATTGCAATTTTACATCTTTAAACTGACTTCGCCATTTCGAAATAAGATACATCGAATCTTCCCTGAATGTTTCTAGCTTTCCTATATACTGAAAACGCATTGTACAAGGGTTACATTGATCAGTCATTGGTTTAAAATGTCCATCTATATCTTTTCTTGACTTATACAGAGACAGTAAATATTTTAT
Source organism: Cyclina sinensis (assembly GCA_012932295.1). Lineage (NCBI taxonomy): Eukaryota > Metazoa > Mollusca > Bivalvia > Venerida > Veneridae > Cyclina > Cyclina sinensis. Next base: position 5,140,114 of record JAAONU010000015.1, read on the forward strand.
CATCTCTAGAAAAGTTACATCAAATCCATAATTTCTGTAAACCATTGCACTATCATTTCGCACAAGATGAACTACATTTCTTCCGATATGTTTCCAGTAAAATAAACTTGGCGTATACATTTTGTCAACATATCCGGAAAATAAGCGCGCATAAGGATCCCTCACAAACATAAAAGATGTTTCATTGTTTTCCAAGCTATTTCTTCTTTGTTTATAGAGATTTTTCAATTTTGTTATTTTTGTCATTTGCTTTAAACTCATTTCGAATGGCGATTCTAGTTTTCCTTGAGACGCCATTACTGTTAAAACCCTTCTCCAAAACGTTGAACTGACCTTGGGTATCGGACAATAATAAATCAGATGTTTTCTCTCAAGAAGTATTTTTGGTGTGTGATAGGTAAAGATACTTGTAACAGTTCTGTTGATTTTCTCACAGTTTCTGACCAAATCTTTGCGTCGTTTGTCATACAGTTTCTCTCTTTTAGTCATTCCCATTGCTTCAGGTGTAAAGGTTGTCTTAAAAGCGTTTGTATCTTTGAATGCATTAGCAAATACCAACGGGCGAATCAACCAAAGACAAAATGTTGTGCCTGAAAGAAAATGTAAAGCACTGGATGATTCTACATGTCGGCCATTAGCATCACATGTGTTTCATTAACAAATGTTTCATTTTTCCAGAAAACAATCATTCGGTTTTCGTCTTAAAAGAAGTAAAAATGTCGATGACAATTTTGGTTCTTGTATAGGAATTATCTGATACTATTTCATCAATAATCTTATCTGACATTAAAGTAGGGTTTCTCTATCCGTGTACCGTGATCAACCTTACCGGAAGTGGATCTTTTACTCATTCACCAGTCACATCCAGTGAACATCGATCCACCCCCATATTCGATCAACATGCCCCGTCGATTTATTTTTTCTTTGGAAAGAATTTACATGGCACTAGTGTTTTAAAGACTCTATTCGTATACAATGTATAAATTCGTTTTAACTGATCTCTTTTCTCGATACTTTTTGACAGTGTAGCGAGGCTGCGTTTCCCGACTTTGGTTTTTCCTGATATGCGTTTTAATTTTTTTGTAGTAGTGAATTTATTTTCCTTTGTTTTGACCTGATATTCAAATACATCTTTGAATTTATATTCCCATGTTTTGACATGATATTCAAATACATCTTTGGCGGTGGGTGGGGTGGGAGTGAGAATTCTTCTGACATAGAGTGATTTTCCGACTTGACAAGCACAACGCCATTTCAAGATTCGACCACGCATTCTTATGTTGTAAAAAAGAAATTTATAAGAAACCTTCATGATAAAGTGAACTTGAAAGACAGTTTTCTCTTACGGAGTAGATGTTACAATGCTACATGTTGTGACTGTAGCGTTGTGTAACCGTTGCATGTGCAAGAGACCTATTCTACTGCTTTACTGGAAGAGAATTATGCTGTGTTTCTTGATGGTTGACAGTGATTCAGACACAACCTTGCAGATAGCGTCACTATATGTTCTTTTTAAATGATATTTATATAACAGATACAGCAACAAAACATCTTTCTGTAAAATTTCTTTTGGTCAACCTGCTAACATGGTTGAGAGTATTGGCTACAGAGGTCAACAAGCAGCGACACTAGATCTAGTTATTTATTCAGCAAAGGTTGATAAACCTGCTACAGTTTGTACAGTCTGAAGAATTAAATAAAGATAAATATGTTCAAAAAGTGATAGACATTTCAAACACGTCCACTAAGAGCCTTGATCAAATAGATAGAACCAGGTCTTGTAATAATTTCAATAGGCGATTAGTTGCAATGACATATGTCGCTTTGTTTGAGCAGTCTGTCGACATTGAGTGTTATTAAGTACTACTCACTGGTGATCGTGTAGGTTCAAAATATTATCAGTATTGGATTACCTTCGAATACATGATTTACGGAGGGCAAGTTGTTAAGACGACCAAGAAATGCTGTAGGTCGCTTGTCTTAAAATGGCACCCACGGTCTTTGGGACTGAAGATGCTCTAATAGTTTTTTAGATACATGTTGAAACTGAGTAATAAAACACATTCACGAAAAAACAATTTGAGGCAAATTTCGTCAGTTTACTAGTTCAGTAAAAATATTTACATGATAAAATGGAACAGAAAAATAATACATCTTTATACAAGTAATTTCTAAGTAGTATTTGCGCAGATTATGTTTTTGGAACCTTGTGCATTCGTGCCGGAGGTCATAAACGATCAAATAGAGCACACAGAACTTCTTGCAAAGATCTGAATTATCTCTATCTTCCTTTTATATGTTCGGGAAAACTTTTGGCACACAGTCGACTTAAGCAAACGAACAATGACGGATTAACTAAGCATATTAAGAGCATGTTTGAAACACGACGGTTAACAAAAGCGACCGAGAATTTATGTATCGAAAAGCTTATCATAGAGCGTGTTTTGATCTATTAGTCAGGTGAGCTAAAATTATATGTATTTTACTACAAGACAGCGTGATCAAAATTCATTTGATTATAGACAAAGTTTCTAACTTCGCATCATTTCATTTGTGTAATATAAACTAATTAGAAAAGAACACCTGTATATTTGAGATGTTACACGTTCCTTGATGAAATACGTAAATCGTATCAATATACAAATAAGGATATCGAATAACTGTAGACAATCAGACAACATCTTGTGTTGTTAATCTGAGGTTTTACATTTCCTTCTATCTGTTTGTCACATTTTTGGAATATGTACAAAATCTTACAGCTACAATGATTTAACTTAAAACTGTTAAGTCTCAATGAAGTAGCAAGGGGCTTGAGTTTGTTTGATGTTTGATTGTTTGATGTCAATCCTACGCCCTCAAATTCAAAGTCATATTATAGTTTGCTATAATGGGGAGTAATGTCAAATCCATTACTTCAACGTTCTATCATGTTTTGATAAATCCTTATTCGGTTTTTCACTTATTGTAAAGAAAATATTTCAGGATAATCATGTCATATACATGTAGTGAGAAAATGAAATCCCTTACATATGACAAACAGATAAGGTAAAACTCTTGCCATTACTGTATTGTTGTATAAATAATCTTTAAAACACTTTCAAGGAATTGATTGATTTCTAATATCTAAAACAACTTCTGTATATTTATTGTTTTTTATTTATTTTTCATCTATAAAACTTAAATGGTTTTAGTGTCTGCTTCAGCCATATCAATTCTTAAATGTGCCACTTGTAAATGGATGAAGCCGAGCCAGCAAAGTGCATTTACTTTTAAGAACTACACTTCCTTTATCTTGAAAATCATGAATTATAGCAGTTTAATTTTGCAACGTTAAGATTCGAAAGATAAACACAGGGTAAGTACAGAAAATCTACATTTTCTTTGTAACTGTCCAGAAAAATATACAGAACTTTCAAGCAAATTTTAACGTATAGACGAAATCTATCAAAGGATGTCAAATGTACGCCTGTGTTTACAATATTGAATATCAAAATGCTCTTTTGTGGATTTTGCTTGAAAAAAATGTATGAGATATTGTGCATGTTTGTCCCTTAATATCTCAGCCAATGATAATAAGTGGTTATTCATTTATGATTGTTATTTTTCTTTCTATGGACAGTTTTCATGTTATAAAAGTTTTTTTCCGGATCTTATTCCAGCATTTCTTGAAGATACTCGCTTTGTTAAGTGTCTCGAAGGATTAAATCAGGACAAAAACTTCACTTACATTCTTACAAAACATCATCAAACTTTTTTCTCAAAACAGCTGCTCCAAGGACTGTGTGATCTCCAATAGCAATCACATTTTAATGTTTGTTTCAAGGCAACAAAATAAACATTTAGAAAACAAATAAAGCAATAATAACTGATTGTTTTAATTTAAATCTATTTTAAAGTAATTTTCTAGAAAAGTTTTCTATTAAAAAAAGACAGCTTGTCTGCTTGTAGTTCAATAATCCTAAATTAAATTGGCTGGTTCAGGAATTAAGTGAAAAGGAGATAAATAGCGTTAAGCTAGAGGCAACATGTACAGAAAATGGTTGCGTCTGATTAAAAATGGATGTGTAAGAAAAGTTAACTGATTTTATACTTGAAAATGAATGCAGTTTTTTCCCTATGTGGTATATACAAAATTAAAGAGGAGGCTCTCTCTGCGTGCGTGCGTATGTGTGTGTGTTTGTGACAAAGAGAGAGAGAGACAGAGAGAGCGACCCGAATTCTTTCTCCCTCTACGCGTGATTGCATGGGAGGGAGAGAAACAGGGAGATTTAATCTTTCTTCAGCCCGTCCAAATAAAGAAAACCTTCACGTAAAGACTTTGATCTATCAAACAATATCGACGGTCTATCATCATAATTAAAAAGCAAACAGTCTTTAAGCAGGAACAACCTCAGTTTCTCCATGTCATCTATGGGTACTTGTCTGTACGCTTGTATAAGAGCTTCTTCTCGTTGTTGTCTCACCTCTGTTATATTCACTGGAATTTTTAGAGCTTGTTTAGTTGCTTTCATGAAATCATCTTTTGTTATTTTTTCTACATCGGTGTCATTAAATGGAAATTCAATATGTTTTGATATATATCCTCTCATCTGTAAATCTCTCCATGTTCGCAATATAAGTTTAGAAAATGGAAACTTTATCTCTCTAAGAACATTTTTAGAGTCAAAAAGCAAATTTATTTTCTCTCTGGCTGAGTCAAGAACAGTTTCTCTTTCGAAATCGTCAAAGCGCAAATTTACATCTTTAAACTGACTTTGCCATTTTGTAATAAGATACACAGAATCTTCCATGAATGTTTCTAACTTTCCTATGTACTGAAAACTCATTGTACAAGGGTTGCATTGATCGGCCATTGGTTTAAAATGTATATCTATATCTTTCGTTGACTGATGCAGATACAGTAAATATTTTATCATCTCTAGAAAAGTTACGTCAAATCCATAATTTCTGTAAACCATTGCACTATCATTTCGCACAACATAAGCTACATTTCTTCCAATTTTTTTCCAGTAAAATAGATTTGGCGTATAGATTTTGTCAACATAACCGGAAAATAAGCGCGCATAAGGATCCCTAACAAACATAAAAGAGCTTTCATTCTTTTTCAAGCTATATCCTTTTGGTTTATAAATCCTTTTCAATTTTGACATTTCTACCATTTGTGCAAAACTTATTTCGAACGGTGACTCTAATTTTCCTTGCGTCGCCATTACTGTTAAAACCCTTCTCTAAAACGTTGAACTGACCTTGGGTATGGGGCAATAATAAATCAGATGTTTTCTCTCAAGAAGTATTTTTGATGTGCGATAGGTAAAGATACTTGTAACAGTTCTGTTGATTTTCTCACAGTTTCTGACCACATCTTTGCGTCGTTTGTCATACAGTTTCTCTCTATTAGTCATTCTCATTGCTTCAGGTGTAAAGGTTGTCTTAAAAGCGGTTGTATCGTTGAATGCATTAGCAAATACCAACGGGCGAAACAACCAAAGACAAAATATTGTGCCTGAAAGAAAATATTAAGCACTGGATAAATCTGCACGCCGCCATAAGTTTCATATACAAAAGTTTTATTCTCACAGATAAGTGTTACTTAGATAAATATTATATATTTAGTTTTCATCTCATAAGAGGGTTAACTGTTAATTTAATTATTATATAAGCATTATCTACTTTGATGTCATCAGTAAACTTACCTAAGCTTACAATATAAATTTCTCTATCCGTGTGCAGTAATCTGTGTTTGAGCATTGCCGGAAGTGAAACGTTTATCCATTCACCAATGACACTGCACATCCATATTAAATCACATCAACGTGGCTTGAATCATCGTTTTGGCATTTTCAAGCCTCTATTACATTCGACGTGTGTATTTTTTATAGTAATCTTATCTATTTTGATCGTTTTGACGAATATTTCCTTGAGAAAAAGAGATATCTTTACTGATATAGAGTGATTTTCCGACGTAAAAAAGGAAACGCCATTTCAAAATTAGACCATGTAGTCTTTTGCTGTTAAGGAAGACAAAAAACTTTCAAGAAAAAGTGAAATCGACCGACAGTTTAATCTTACTGTGGAAATGTAACAAAAATGCTCAACAATATGAATCAAGGGGAACAAATTCCAGTACTTAAAAACAGAAACAGTAACTAGACTAGAAAAAATGTCATAAAACAAATCCTCGTGAGTGACTGATATCTTCCAGTAAGAAGGACTTGTAAGACTTTGAGTGTAAAATTCAGACCGTAAAGTATAAACGATTGTCTCTGAAGAAGTTTTCTAAAGCAGAAAAGCAAGAAATGCCGTTTTTACATATCCGATGAGGACGCATTCGTGAAAAAGAGTGACAAAATGTAGGCATTATGCTTGACAAGTCTCAAACTGTAAAGTAGAAGAACTGTAACAGTACATGGAGCCGTCTTTTTGACTGCTTAATAGAAAGAAAATTATTCTGTTTTTCTTGACAGTAATTCAGAGAAAATTTACAAATACCGTCACTAGATGCCTTTTTCTAAATACAGCAACAAAGCATATTTTGTTAAAAATACAGATTCTTTTTGGCAACCAAATTTTCGCAATCTTCGCGGTGACATTCAATCCGCGAATTCATGTTTAGCGCGAATATTTCTACACCAATAATTTCATAATAGTCATATTTTCACGCTTCTATAGAACAATGTATATCAGTGTGTTATATGCTTTCAATTCATACGATTTTATTAAAATGCTGTATAACGTTACTGGTAGGTGAAAAGATTAAGGTCTCATTCAGTGCTGTGTAAAACTTCGTAAAACTGAGAAAAATCGTGCACGTTAGAGGGCATTCTTTTGTTTGCCATAATCTGTACGCTAGACAATGTTTTAATTCTGTACAATAGCGTATTTTTTGACACCAGATATTGAAAATAACTGTGAACTCCCACGATAATTACAGTAAAACTTATGTAAAATGAAGGCTGTTTGCAAAAACCAGTGCCTACTCCTACCGCTATAGATTGTATTTTGATTTGTAACATCGTCTGCATTCGTCCGTATTTTACACCATTCCAAAGTCTTTTAAGAGTAATTTCCCTTATTTTTTTAACCTGGGCAGTCTAGATACGCGAATTTTTTTATGATATTGGGCAGTTACCTCCGCGAATTCAAAATAGCTCGAATATTTGTATAGACCCCCAAAATGGACCTTTCCGTGAAAATTTGCCTCCGCAAATTCAAATACACGTACAGTATATTTAAGTGCCAGTAGTAACTACTTATTGGTTAACAACTAAGTTTGTGATTTTAGCTCTTTCAAACTGACAGCAATTCTTACGAGTAAAGATATCATGCTCATAAATTTGAAAATTAAAGACTTGCTAATAAATTATCAGTAATTTTAAAGACCCATTTTCCCATGGAAAGATAACATACATTAAATAAAAGGAATTTCAGATGTGTTACGACTTTGTTTCTAAATGACCCTGATTAAAACATTGTTACAGTAAAATGATTAAAATTATTGAAACATTGTTACGGTCTAGTGCATACCTTCCTAAATTGTGTAAATACAACTATTGACAACTGCGTCAGGGAAATGTTTCTTTGGCTCAGTGGTTAGGGTGTTGAATCTCGATGCGCTAAGATCGGAGTAAGAATCCCGCTCTTGATTGTGTATTCTAAGATGCAATGCATTATTCTATTACGGACTTGCTTGTTCGTAAGATAATCAAAATACCATTGCGTATCTACAATCTGCAGGAAACACGGATTTCACTAAGTAAACTTGATGACACAGCACCTAAATGCGAATTTGCGGCGATCTTATGTTTTTTAACGATGTAACACACACACAATGTGAAAGTTTATCTTATTAAAACCTTCCAGGAACCATGTTGTAGTGCTGGTGGAAATATATATTGATTCCAACATGCAAAGCCGATCGATCAAGAGTTTCATTGAAAAAAGTTGAATATATAGCAATAGTTTGTTAATATAACTGTTGGCTTAAAGGTAGTGCATACGCATGTAGTATGGTAGAACTGGTAAAAACAAAAAGATAATAAATGACTATATATTTCTACATATAAGTACAGACAGATGACACAAACTGCCTAAATGCATTAAACATATGTCGGTAATTAATTATTCTGTTCTAAGTTTTAAAGAGGATGCAAATAATATTTCTACTGTTAAGTTGTCTATATAAAAAACTTACGGTACAAAACATAGCAAAGGGTTATGCACGATAGTATCGAGAAAGCTAAAGCAATCTTCCTTCCAAACAAAACACGTAAAAATGTTTTCCAAACATTCAAAAATGCGCCTTTCCATTCCATGATAGAATTTGTTTCTAAGCAGTAGGTTATGTCATTTTGTTAATTGTTAAACAAAAGGACAATAAAATCCCTTGTCGCTCGCCTGATAAAAAAACTTACTAAAAGTACACAATCAGTCCGATTTTCATCAGTGTAACCTTAAAAGAAAGCATATGATAAAATATATATTGTTGGATACATGCAGGAAGCACCCCAATCGCACTAAAGACAGCTGTAACAAAAATATCATTAATAGCGTGTCGATTTTCAGGACATAATTTTAATCAGATTGGATGTATCCCTGCAATTTGTTGAATATTTTTAGAGTTATTCGAGACGGTTTAGCCAAGAAAAAATCATCAATGAAAGTTGATAATGAAAAACTATTATAACATGAAAATGAAAGATAATACAACTTCATACACGGAGCAGTTTTTAATTGAAGAAGTATTTGAATAGATGTTGTTTTAGGAATTCAATCTGATGTTCTGTTAGGAATATTGTGCGGCCGTGCTGGTGGTCATAAACAATCGACAACAGCTCACAGAGCCTATGGAAGAATCAGCCATGCCGGTTCCACTATCTTCCACGTTCTTTATGTGTGCAGGAAAACTTTTTTGAGGCAGACAATCGTGTCAGGTTAACGACAGAAGACAAATTTAAAAAGTTATTCAGGAGCATGTTTGGCACACGACAATTGACGCAAGTACCCGGTGGACTGTATATCAAAAAAGCTAATCAAAGAGAAAGTTTTAACCTCAGATGAGCTAACATTATTAGTGTTTTACAATTAGACAGCTGCATGATTAAAATTGATTTTGATATAGTCACAGTTAACAACGCCGTAACAGGTGTCATATTGACCATTTAAAGAAAGAACATAAGACTGTATTTGAAATGTGACACGTCCTATGATAAGATATACGCATATTGAAAAATTCATTTCAATTAAGTTTTCAAATTAGTACTTGATCATTTGAAAACAGAATTATCGTGTGTTATAAAATGTGATGCGTCTTTAAAAAATTATTATCAAGCTCTGCTTGGACAGTCACAATTAAACCAAGACACTTCAAATAGAAATACATTGCATTCTTTATTCATACTGATAATACACTCTGAAAATGTTTCAGGAGGCTAAGAAATTTAAATTTAAAAGAGTATAAAGTTATAATGCAAGCTATTGAATTTAATTTTAAGAAAATGTAACGTTAAAATGAAAGCTAATAAATGTAATTATATCAGGAAACCGGGTTTCCATGAAAGATGTGCCCAATTCAAATATGATGACCTTTTGACGAGGCTTATTATATGCCTGAAGGGGGCATATTATGTTATGGTCCTGGGCGTCCGTCCGCCTGTCCGTCCGTCCGTTAGCACTTTGGTTTCTGGAGGATAACTTGAATACTTATTGGCCTACAGTCTTTTACTTTCATATGATTACTGCCCACATTAAGTGGATTGATTTTGGAGTAGTAGCTCAAAGGTCAAGGTCACGTGACCTTAACATTAAAAACCATCTCCGAAATGTAACTTGACAATCATTTGTTATAGAGACTTTAAACTTTAGATCATGATTGCACATATTGAGTGGTTAACCCCTATACATTTTGGGGTCAGTATGTCAAAAGTCAAGATCACAGTGACCTAAATGTTTAGAATCATTTACACTTTGTAACTCAACAACCTTTTGTCATAGAGACTTCTGAATTTATACAGTGATTGCACACATTGAGGAAATGACTTCTGTTGATTTTGGAGTCAGCAGCCCAAGGGTCAAGGTCACAGTGACCTAAGCACTGAAAACTTTATACGCTGTAAAACTTTATAACTAATTGTCATACAGACCTCAAACTTCATATGACGATTGAATACATTAAGAAAATGACACCAGTACATCCAAATAATGACCTAAATAATGAAACGCATTTCTGCTGTATAACTTGGCAGCTACTTCCCATACAGACTTCAAACTTCTTAGGAGGACTGCCATCATTGATTACATGACCCCTATACTGTTTGGGGTAAGTACATAAAAGACCAAATTGACAATCAACTAAACAATCAATATTTCTGCACTATAACTTGATAGCTATGCGTCACAGCATGAACACCATAACTTCTGAAAGACAGACATTTATAAAAATTATAAAATCTAAAATTCAGATATGATCCCATATATCACAAATGCAGCATACTTAAAAAAAACACCCTTCGGGCATATAATGCACCGCCATGCGGTGCTCTTGTTTTATAATTTATATCAACATTTAGGCTCATATATTTTAGAAAATTGGATTAATCTTAAGTTTAAATAAATGACTTCAGGAAAGTTATAAATCTGATAAATCGGTCGATTTTCCTGTTCAGCAGGACAATGTTATTTGTCAAGATGACTGAAATTAAATCTGAATTGAAGCTGTTATATCGACGCACAAAAGAAAAACGCTACACCTCAATAAAGAATGAAGATGTAAATTTTTCAGCACTTTTGATTGCCAACTCCTTGATAGATTCTTTTTATTGTAGACCAATCGATAATTGATCATTAGCCCCGGGGTGCCGGAAATATAAAGGTCACATAACCTGTCCTGCATTGAATGTATCAAACACTTCGCTTCGTGTCCATTTACGATATTGCATGAATTATGTTTCTTAAATAGAATTATCTTTTAGTACTACTAGTATTATGTTGGATGTTTTTTTTTACTAACACATACTATAACTTTCTTTGTGTATCCGCCTCCTTCTCATGGTGGTGAAAAACTAATTCAAAAGCATGGGACTCGGGCAAAATCAGTGACAATCATTGAAAAAATTCTAATTGGTGTTTCGTTACACGCTTCATATTGTCGTTCGATAGAACAGGTTAAATCGTTTTGCAATTCATTGTTTTCTTTACCTTAATCAAGATAGAAGCTTATTTTCTCGTCACCTTTTTTATACAAGACTTACAATATTCAACAAGTGAACAACTAGGGGAAAAACTGATGACTGTTCAAGATAGAAGCTTGAGATGTTCAATACATATTAAGAAGCATTCTTCTCTTTTAAAAGTTGAAATTATGATTTCAATTATTTGAATAACTCGTACAGAAAAATGAGAAATTTATGTTAAACAACTCGCTCAACAATTGCATTCTAATATTCTGTTTTAACAAAAAGCACCTATTTTATTCTTTAATACAGTTTCAAATAATACTTGGGAACCAAGTGTACATTATTTAGCCCTTAATTATTATGAAACTCCTTTATGTCTTTCGTCTAGGCTTGTGGTATCAGAAATGTCGTCAATAATATGAAGGTGACATGCTGTCTTTGTTTTGATAAAGCTTCGTGAATTAAAAGCGTCAGTCTTCTTTAACTTTTTACTCACAAATAAGACAGTCCAGAACTAATACAATTTAGCCCATAGGTATTGTCATATGAATAGTTTTTGTTTTCGATGCTTCATTTCTTTTCGGAAATTTATTCCGGAATGTATCGATCAATAGCATTTGAAACTTGCAACAATATAGCTTGTCTATGCATAAAGAAAAGAAATTATTTTGTAATAAGGTCATGTTTACATACGTTTTTAAGATATTTATCTGAGAATAATACATTCGCTTTTCCTTCTTCTCATTATTTTATCAACATTATTGTTATCATAATTATTTCTTGTAATCAGTCAATCAAGACTATTATTATTATCATCGATATAACGGTTATTTTCCGTCAGATATTTTAAAGATAGATACGTGTACTGCCTTTGTATATAAAATATAGTTCTGTTTCACTTATACCACACAGTTTTACCTAATTATATCACAAAATTAATCAATAAAGCAATCCAAATTAACAACAACAAAACAAACAAACCCAACATCAAAAATATCAAACAATTAAATTCATAAATCATTCAAATGTCAAAATGTCAGAATTTGCATATGAATATTTTGGTTTATTTACAGAATTTCTAAATTGAATAATTTTAGCATAATAAGGAATTTAACCACAACACACCAAAATTTATATAATACTTATTTTCCCCCAGCCGATAGGCCAAACGGATATGGTAATGGTAATGCATGTTCATCTGCCCTTCCGTCAGTCCATGCGTCCATGAGCATAACTCCAAAACCTTTGATTAATCATGCCACTATGATTAACGGTATTCAGTAGAAATGAAATTAACTAGCGCCAAAGCTTTACCTTGCCCAAATCTTAAAGCATATCCCTTTTTATACTTTATTTCTACTCATATTAGCTCCAAAAGGTATCGGGGGAATAAATTTGAATTGAACAGAATGATAGACAATCTAAAGGAACAGTTCAGTACATATGAACCATAATTCTTTCTCTGCTCGTTCTCAAGTTATGCTCCTTTACAATTTTGCAATATTATGTCCCAAACGCAACTGAAAAACTGAGGGAAGGGCAGTTTGCATGAACCAAAACTCCCCCTCGTCCATTTTTAATCTCCCTTTGCTTTTCATAAAGTTTTTTTTATGAAATATCTGGAAAACTGTAAAAACATTGTTTGATTTTTTACACACTGATAGAGAACAATTTGAGGAAGTGCAGTATGCAAGAACTGTCCCATGTTTTAATTGTCTCTTTTTATTACCTTATTGAATGCTTTTTCAAGAGCTTAACAATTAAAGTGATTCAGTTTTATTTCACATAATGAAGGATAGCATTGAAAGGAATTACATACGATATTATTCGTTCGTGTCACATTTATCCGGGGCAATCACTCCAAATACTATTTAAGATAATTTGTTCAGACATTACACAATGATTCAGGGGATTGATAGTGCATGATGAGAGTTCTAACATACAACAGCCAAGTTGTCCACCCATTCTTTCTTATTCACTTCAAAAAGGTTATCCCTACATGCATTGTATCTTCTATGACAACTTTCTCTGCATCACTCTGAAATTGAGTTGTTTTACCTTTCACTTTTATTGTCTAATGTGTGAATTCACAACTTTCTTTAGTCGCATTTCCACTGGCTCTTGTTTAGTTTAAACTCTTTTTGTGGATTTGAGACAGCAATGTATTATGCTGTACTTTGATATTTGTTGAAAAGATACCTCTTGTATATATACATATGATTATTTTGTTTCTTATACAACATTACATGAATTTTGTATTTACCCAGCAAAGTATATGTTTTGTCCCATAAAAACTGTGCTAAAGATCATAATTGGCTACTCATTTGTGATTTTTTTCTATAAACAGTTTTCTTGCTGTAAAGGTTTTTTAAAGAATTTTATTCCACCATCTCCTGATGATACTAGCTTTGTTAAGTTTCTGGAAGGATTTAACAAAGACTAAACACATCATCAATCCATTTTGCCAAAATAGTTGATCCAAGGACTGTGCCATTTCCAGTATCAATCTCATTTTAATGTTTGTTTTAGGCAACAAAATAAAATCTAAAAACTAATAGAGCAATGACAACTGATTTTTTTAATGTTTATCTATTTTAACGCATTTTTTTAGAAAAAAAACTTTTCCATTTAAACCACTAAGGCAGCTTGTCTCCTTGTAGTCCAATAACCTGAAATTAAATTAAAGAAAACTTTTCTACAAAGACTTGGATCTATCAAACAATTTGGAGAGCCTATCATAATCAAAAAGCAGACAGTCTTTCAGTAGTAACAACTTCAGTTTCTCCATGTCTTGTTGAATCAAAAACAGTTTCTGTTTCGAAATTGTCAAAGTGTAAACTCACATCTTTACACTGATTTCACAGTTTCGTAATAAGATACACCGAATCGACATTGATTGTTTCTAGCTTTTATTGTTTTAAAATGTACATCTATATCTTTCAATGACTGATTCAGAGATAGTAAATATCCTATAATCTCTAGAAAAGATACGTCAAATCCAAAATTTTTGTAGACCATTGCACTACCATTTCGCACAACATGAACTACGTTTCTTCTGATTTTTCCCATTACATTAGATTTGGCGTATAGATTTTGTCAACATAACCGGGAAATAGGCGCGCATAAGGATCCCTCACAAACATAAAATATTATCCATTCTTTTCCAAGCTATATCTACTTTGTTTTTTAATATTTTCAAACTTTAGACATTTCTGCCATTTGTGCAAAACGTTTCTCGAATGGTGACTAATTTTTCTTGAGTCGCCATAATTGTAAAAACCCTTTTCCAGAACCTCGAATCGGGTATTGGGCATTAATAAATCAGATGTCTTTTCTCAACAAGTATTTTTGACATGTGATAGCTAAAGATGTTTGTAAAAGCAATTATATGACAGAGATATCAAGGTTGTAGGTTGTGCAGATCAAGCGTGGTAGCGCCGTAGTTTCAAAGTCAAAAAGCTCGAAACGAATAGTTTCAACGTATCTGTAACGTATATGCCTTATACAAGCCTACCGGGATATAGAGAAGCCGACCCGTTGTTAATGTATCGACTTAAAACAGTACGAAATGTTTGAGTATGAGCTTTGAACAGTGTGTGGGCTTGACGTCTTGACCTGGAAGTTTTGCTTTTTCGTATCTACTGCCTGTTTGGGCGCAAGATTTAAGGGCCGGTTCCGGCTCGAACTTTATTCTGCTAACTTATGTTTTGAAATCCCGTATGAAATGTGAAGTAATGCCAGTCTTCTTTTTGAAGTAACGAACGGAGAGCAAAGTGAAAGAATCGTGTCAGAAACATTATCCAGAAACATTAATTCAGTCGTGCGTAGGTAATGGTGTACAAGCAATTTCGTGTCTTTTAGGGCACTTACTTATGTTGGCTTTCTGCCGGTCATGCCTGAGCCGATTTTAAAGCGAAAGGTGCCGTTTAAAAATTGACCTTTCAAGCAATCGTTTTCAAACTTTTGCACGATTGTACGTCGAGCCGATCAGGCGTTAAAAGCGCCGTATTTTTCAGCTCTCAGACACACGAAGGTTATTTTACAGCGAAAACGGTATTTTCTAGGCGATTTCCTTCGTTTGGGAGCACTGAATTCTGCAGGTTATTGCTCGGTAATGCCTGGACCGATTTTCATGCAGGTGCTATCGTTGGAAAGTTGACTCTACAAGCAATCATATGCGATAGACTCGAAGATTCTGGTTGTACAGGCCAAGCGTGGTAGTCTAGTGTTTTTATTTCTTAAAAACACGAAGCAAATATTTTCAACGTATATATAACGTATATGCCTTATACAAGCCTACCAGGATATAGAGTGGCCGACCCGTTGTTAATATATCGACTTGAAACAGTAAGAAATGATTGAATATGAGATTCTACAGGGTGTAGGCTTGAAGTCTTGACCTGGAAGTTTGTTTTCAGACATTTTGCTTTTTCATATCTACTACCTTTAAGCGCGCTAGATTAAAAGGCCGGTCAGGCTTGAACATTATTCTGCTAATATTTAAAATTCTGTATAGAAATGTGCAGTAATGCCAGTCATTCATTTTCAAATAACGAACAGAGAGCAAAGGGTAAGAGTCGTGTCCGAAACATTATTCCAGAAACATTTATTTCGTCGTGCGTAGGTAATGATATAGAAGCAAATTCGTGTCTTTTATGGCACTCACTTCTGCTGGCTCTCTGTCGGTAATGCCTGAGCCGATTTTAAAGCGAAAGGTGTCTTTTGAAATTTGACCCTTAAAGCAATTGTTTGAGACCTTTTTGCACGATTGTACGTCTAGCCAATCAGGTGTGATAAGCACCGTGTTTTTGAGTTCTCAAAAACACGAAGGCTACTTTACCGAGAAGACGGTATTTTATAGGCGATTTCCTTCGTTTGGGAGCACTCACTTTTGCAGGTTATCGCTCGGTAATGCCTGGACAGATTTTCATGCAAGTGCTATCATTGGAAAGTTGACGCTACAAGCAATCATATGAGATAGACATAAGATTATAGGTTGTGCAGATCAAGCGTGGAAGTGCCGTGTTTTGGAGTTCTCAAAAATACGAAGCGAATATTTTCAACCTTTATGCCTTATACATAACCGTTCATAAAAACGTTCTCTTTAAAGAGATGTGTTTCTTATTTGTCTGTGATATATTTCGCTTGAGGTACGTGTAAGAAATTTTTGACTAGATCTATGATTTTTTTCATTATAAATGCATTTTTTTTCGCTTATTCATTTTCGATTTTTTTCGGGAAACAAAAAAAGTAATGGTCAAAAAACAAATAATATGGTCAGAAGAAGCTTTAAAAACTATGTCAAAATCATAACACTAACACATTTTTTTAATTTGTTCACATTTAGAAGTCGAATGTTTTTTTATTTTCATCATTAATAGATCTATTACATTTATTAATCTAATAAAAATATTTTACTGCATAGAAGCTACTTAACTTTTACATATTGTTTTCACAAGTGTGACTGATCAAAAGTAATTCAATCAATTTAGAAGATCACTTGCCACAAAATTTTGCTAATTGTCTCAAAATTGATTGGGTCATAAAGAAGTTAATTGCTTTGTTTTGACAGCTATGCAGAATATACAAAGGTCCCATTTGAGTAGGTTATAAAGGAGTTTGCATAAATCTCACAGTATAAAGGGTGATTTAAGGATCTTTGACATTTTATTGGATATTAATTTATAAGCAGACACAAATTTCTTGTTGATGGACATGCCATATTATTTTTTCAAACAATATCCCAACGTGAAAATACACTGGAGTGTGAATTTCCATTCCAGTGAAACAAACGTTAACACATAAGGACACCTAAATTCACTTCAATTGTACTACACTTAAATGACAAAAAATTTGTTTATGACGTAATCATCAAGTGGGGAAGTTAAAATGTTAAAACGTGGAGGAGATAGTTTTAATTAGAACCAAAACTTGGAGGAAATTGGAATATTTATAAATTTCATTCTCTGCTAAGGTAAAATTACAACCCATTCTCCCGGCACAAAGTTTGAATGAAGTTATAAAAATTGAGAAGTAATCAATGTTTTTTTTTTTAAATTTACAATTTATAGCATGGTATTTTTTTATAAGCGTGTCTTTATTGTGTTTCTTCCACTTGTGGTTTAATTCTATTTTTGCATTTAAAAGCGGATGCGTTATGACGGGGAATTAATTAAGGCTCTGGTTATGAGTAGTGTAATTCTGCACTACTGCCTCGTACAGGGATAAATCTACGTCACAGCCAAAAAATGCGTTGGAAACTACCGATGTCGAAACGGAAACAGCAGATAATCAAAAACACGTTTTATCTTATAAACAGCAATATTTTCATAATTTCGTGATGAAACCATTTTAATCAGTACAGTATGATTATTTTCAATAGAAACAGTTGCTATAGTCGTATCACATGACCTTTAATGTATCAACTTGAAACACTACGAAATGATTGAATATGAGCTTCGAACAGTGTGTGGGCTTGAAGTCTTGACCTGGAAGTTTGTTTTCAGAATTTTTGCCTTTTCGTATCAAATACCTGTAGGCGCGCTAGATTAAAAGGCCGGTTCGGGCTCGAACTTTATTCTGCTAACTTATGTTTTGAAATCCTGTATAGAAATGTGCCGTAATGGTAGTCATTCCTTTTCAAATAACGAACAGAGAACAGCAAAGGGAAAGAATCCTGTCCGAAACATTATCCAGTAACATTAATTTCGTCGTGCGTAGGTAATGGTATACAAGCAATTTCGTGTCTTTTAGGGCACTCTCTTCTGCTGGCTCTCTGCCGGTAATGCCTGATCAATTTTAAAGCGAAATGTGTCGTTTGAAAATTGACCTTTCAAGCAATCATTTGAGGCCCTTTTACATCGTAAAAATACGTAATGCTTCGGCAATAATAGGATTTTGTAACAGCCAATCAAAACATAGAATTACATAATACTGGAAAACACTAACTCGGCTCCAATTGTACATATGGGAATATAATACTGGCATTTTTCCTTACAGAAAAATTAAGCTGACGACAAGTTAAATAAAAGATCATTTAAATTGAACGAAATACGCATGTCTTTCTTCGACTGAAAGCATAAGGTTACAGGTTCAAACCTCTTATGCATTGATAAAGAAAATGTCTGGAATGCGGTATTTATAGAATTATAGTTCTACATTAAACGTTACTAGATAGAACGCCCAAGTAGCGATAACACGATAGAACTGGCATTCAAGGGGAAACAGGTTAACCCTGACAAGCCAAGAAATACAGGTTCAATGCATTAAATCGCCGAGTATCGGAGCAATATACTGAGCATGTAAACTGAACATCTCTGTATCTTGCACTCTTTAACCAGGACCTTAATTGAGGCCCTGATTTAACTAAACCAAAGATAACTACACTCTGAAGGGCGCTAAGTATACGTTAACACCAGTAGACAGTTCGGCCCGACAAACACAATATTTTCGATATTTGCTCGACTATCAGGTAAGGCAAATTCGGCCACTTATTCATGTACCGAAATTTGATTATAAATTTCTTCATTTTGACTAAATGTTTCGGCAGTAACATGTAGCTTCAACCCACCACATTAGCCTTGAATTGTTCTTTCTGGCATTTTATCGTCTTTCAAAGCAATTAAAAAATTTCTAAGCATTCTAACTACATTGTTTTCCAAATATAATTTTATCATTCAGAAGACAGAGGAAAATCTAGGATTAAATTAACGTCAATTTAAAAAAACATCGTTGGAAACATACATCGCTGTTGTATTTCTACAAAAACTGCGCTTTTTCGATGTTTATAAACAAAGTAATGACAGATTATCTCTTTTAACATCACAATTTCAAAGAACATTTACCGCAATGCAAATCATGGCAGGAAACTTAAAACACTTGATAATTTACTTCCCCTTTATATCAGTTCTCCCCTTTGAAGTTTAAGACCATTATTCTTTACGGCAAATTTGTTTATGTTTTATAGTTTCCTAAAAGGATGATTTTTATAACCCTAAAAATCGCGGTAACGGAAAAAAGCCGTTGTGTATCCAAACGGTGGGAATTTTATTGTTCGTCTCGCAAAAATATTGTGTTTGTATGAAATAAGGGAAACGAAACCCAGTCCGCTGTAAAGGGTCTTAAACATTTCCGTAGCAACAGCAGCCAATCTGTATTTCTTTTTGTTACAACGATTTTTTTCACCATGATTAAAATTCCCAGGATTTCCACAAACATACAGATGATGGAACAACTACTATTACAAGCGCGTTTTATCTTTCTGTGATCATAAATACTCGTAGCCATTTTATCATCAATCTACTTTTAACCCCTACATCTCATCATCATTCATGAAACATCATGATCATCATCGTCGACGTTTTAAGCATCATCATCACAATCATAAACAATAACGAATTCGTCAGCATCATAATCTTAACATCATCATCATCATTTTAACAATCGTCATCATCAACATCATCATCGATAATCATCTTCAAAAAAATACATCCATTAGTCGAAAATTCTTTCATCTTAATCTTAAACCTTGATATTTTTATATTGTTTGCAGTAAACTTTTGGCAGACATACAAGCGATCATAGAGACTAAATTCTAAGGTATTTAATAAAAGTAAGCGGTGCATATGAAAATTAGCTGTTAGTGATGTCTATCATCTTCTTCATGTAATTCCTGCTTCGCCATTCAGGGGCGCGGAATTGGTCGGTTTCATCGAAACGCACTAAAATGCATGCCTGGGCGCTTGGTATGAATACAAATCTCTCAATGTATCTCTTCTAAATCCGAGCATCTTTAAGAATGAAAACCTGTAAGGTACAACGCAATAAACACACATTAGATATAGACATTTGTTCAAGTGGTTTGATTGGTTACTGAATTTAGCCTAATCACCACATTCTTGCACAGGTAAATTACCTCTTATATCCGTATGTCCTACCTATATTTATGCACAGCAAAGAGGACTGGATAAAAAAATCTGTTTCATGACGAAACTGCTTACACTACCCTGTCTTAGATTTATTCCAAACATCTCGAGACAACAATTGGAATGGAAACAACTTACCAGAGAAAGCAACAGAAACTTAGTTTTACCGCTCAAAGCCTTTGGAATATCTCGGCCATGAAACTACGACATCTTAAAACAAGTAAGCTTCTTTAAAAAGAAACATAAGAGAGGTTAATCAGAGTACTTTGAAATTATGTCCATCTCATTCAATAAATCAACTATTGTCAAACTGGCAATTTGTCTCTCTCACGAATTAAAACACAGTACTGTAATTATTCAAGCAGTCAAATATTTTTGCAAGGTTATTTAGACGAAAAATTTGACATATAATGATAATTTTTCGTTTTCCTGAATTTGAATTTTGAAGCAAACGGAGCATGCACCCTAAGATTACTGGAGATTGGTTGTAAAGATAATGGCTTTAAATCTTGAGATTTAACTTCAGTTCGATTCGCAAAATGGAGAGGTCTGATGTCCTCTCCAATCACCCGAAGTTTTCCAATTGTCAAAGTGTGGAAATGAGGAACGTTATAGTTTTGGATACCCTTGTTAAGGGCAATCCTTAAGAAAAGGCTGGGATTATGCCCCGGCTATCACAGTAAAAGACATCAGAACATATCAATAAAGTGCAGTCTTACCCTTAACCAGTTTCTATATGGAAATGAAAGGAGTCTTTATTTTTTCGTTTGAAAAATCAACGCACTCATTAACTTGTAATATGAGCTTTCAAAGGGCGATAACCTCCACATCCTGTTGCGTCAATGCAAAAACTGCTTTGTACGGATATATATTAAAATTTTTACATACAAGTAATTTAAACATTTCAACTTGTTTATAGTCCAATCATGTATGACAAAAACAAATGTTTCCTTTTAGACAAATAAGAGTGTATGTTTTCCAGTAACATGAGAAAATCATGTGTTTGTCCAATTTTATCAAAAACGAAGTAAGTTTATTTTGTAGAGAAAAAAAACTGTCGTTTTAAAGGCCACTAAATTATACACATGATTTATGATTATTGTCACAATTTTATGGTAATCTGGTAAACTCTGCACCGACACAAACTAGGTATGTATGTCATTAGTGTATTGTTTTTAGTTTCAAACGAAATAATCACCACCAGTGTTCATTTGACTTGACTGGTTGGTGAAAGTGAATTAATCTTGCAGTACACTGACGGGCCTTCGGCTACTACTCTAAAAGTATTTGCTTTCTAATGGTTACACAATGTCCCGGAGGTGAGTTTGAACAACAAATCACCGGCAAGTTAAGGTTCTCTCGTCGTGACAGTTGGGCCTCTTCAAGGTCGTCTGTGGGCCTTAGAGCTTTAAAAATAAATTTTCTTGTCAGCATTGATTACATATTGTTTGATAACACACGACTGAATATTAAACAATTATAAGTCTGTATATTTTTGTTATTTGGTTTCGAGTGTTTTTTTTTCAGTGCTATCTACAACTGTTGCCCAAAAGATTGATTGTTTTATCAGGGAAGTCAAACAGGTGTGTATTACTACTGTGTGCTCTCAAACTCGCCAATTGCTGTTTTGTTTATACAAGTTCTTGCATGTTACAGACCTTCTCTAAGTGACTGCCAGTTGGGTTTTTGACAATGTTTGGAAACGAAAATGTGAAAGTCGTGGACATAATATATCATTCCATAGTCGAGATTCGAACCGCTGTGGACATGTTAATCGCTAGACGCAACCGCGACCATTTAGATGCTGTTGTTCTTCTTTTCTTTGTTTCTGTCGTCAATAAGTAACAGAAAATCTGAAACCACTTTACCAGTAATTTCTACGCAATGGAAAAGAATAATTTCTGTTAATAGTTATGTAACTGTTTTACTGTAGCACTCAATAACGACAAAAAAGGCGACTATACGGTTTACAAAACGGTGTGCTCGGGTATAAATTCTTAGTCCTAGTCTGGTTCAACTCTATATAAATATATTTGCTTGATTATTATTCTTAGAAATATGATTAGTAAACCAGATATGCACACTCGAAGGAAGTTTGATTGACAACCACATTAAAGGAACATTGTCTCTCGTTTTCTTTTATCTTTTACAGTAAACAACTTCCTAATGAGAAAATCATGAGAAAAACATGAACACATGAACAAGTGTCTTGTCAGAAAGGTACACTTCTTTCCTCGAGACCTCACCAGCGAATTGAAATTCAAACTGCTACATACCGCACATTATTTTTTTTACATTGTTAATTCTGTCCTTTAAGTGGACCTGTTTTACCTAAGAGGCAACTTAACATTTACGTATTTAACATTCCTTGTTTGGTCACGAGAAATGGCAGTCGTGCCAAATCGGTTATATCTGGAATTTTCCGTGAGAACAATTCGGAGAAAATCGCGAACGACAGAGTGAAGAAATGTACTATATTCAAGCATTAGTCATAATAAATCATCATCCAACTAGTAGCGCATGGCAATTATTGGTACACATTATTTGATTTTTCTGCTCATTAAAAACATTTAAATTTGTCGCTTCTATGCGTAAATAAGAAACAGCAGTCTCGAAATAAGTATGGTGAATGAGCTAAATCTCAAAGCACATTATTACTTTAAGTTTATTTTACTTTCATACTAAAACAATACGTTTACATGTGCTTTTAGCTGAAAAATTAACTTGTGAGAATTCTTTAAGATACATCAGCATGCCGCTGTACTGATACAGACATAGTGACCAGCTGAGCTAGCCCAATACACTGATTTTAAGGACCGCCGTTTCTTATATATGCAGAGAAAGAACAAAGTTATATTTTCATTTAATAAGTGTTTTCTTTACAGTTTAATTTTTCATTTTTAAAAAGTTTTTCTGTGTGATCTGCAAGAACAATCAATTATGAGTCAGTAGTATGCATTACTTTACATAAATGAGTGTTTTTTATACAAGTTAGAACTTATTCTACTTTCTTTAACTCATAGTCTGCCTCTTTCAAATATTCTAAATAAGCCATAGTTTTGCAAAGTACAAAATCAGATCTTTTATGAACTTTTTATTCATTTATACACCAGCTGTGACAAAAACATTAGGACAGACACAAAAATACTTCAGAAGTAGTTTGAATGAAGAAGTTTCGTTTCTGAGACAGAATAAAGGGGCTATGATCATTAGTGGTTAAAAATGCATTCATTATATACACTGACTTTTTATAGGATCAACAATTGGGTGCACAAGAGTTGTTGTTTCAGATACTGATGATTATATTGTTGTTGTTTCAGATGATGATGATTTGATGTTGTTGTTCAGATGATGATGATGATGTTCTTGTTGTTTCAGATGGTTATTATGTTGTTTTTGTTGTTGTCATTTCAGACGATGATGATTGTGTTGTTTTTGTCGTTGTTGTTGTTTCAGATGATGATAATAGTCGTCATAAAGATGTTGTCTTTTTTTGCTGCTGATGATGATGCACAGAAAATAAAGGCAATGATGATGGTGTTTATGCTGTAGTTTTCGCTACCATTGCTGCTGATGATGATGGTAAGTACATTACAAGGATGAAATGGAAAAAAGATGGACAATTAAGTGGCACAGATTTCTTTCATAAAATTCACTGTATTAAAAGTAATAAAATATTTGTTCCTTTTATAGAGGCTAAAATTTGGGCAACTGCTTGGCTCTCTGAGATTTCCCAGCGGCGACAAGATGGCGTCTCCTGACAGCATGATGGTTAAGGCTATCAAATTGCGTCCATACATAAATGTTTTAGGATTTTTAATCTCGAGAACTGAAATTGCCAGAATAAAACACACACACCCTATACAGACCAATACTTTTGTATTTATTATCTTTTATTATTTTTCTTTTTTTTCTTTGCAAGCCGGCATATAATATGACACGGTTGTATCGTACATTATTTTCCTGCAAAGTTTAAATAGTTACAAAACATTTTCCGGGTTACAGCTGAAGCATAATGAAAGATATGTAGCACAAACAACTGTAAATATTAACTTCTGTTAACCTCGCTGTCTGTCTTACATAATCTTCTTTCAATATTTGCCAATTTTCAATTGACCTCCTAGAATGTTAAACAACTATATTTATGCAGACGCGGAAACACGCACATCAAGTTTCAGTATGCATTTGTAAAAGATAAGAGGAATCGTTGCCTTTGAAGTTTCGTTTATATTCAGAACCCACAGCAGGGCGTCTCTCATACCAGCGGGAGAGAGTGCAACATTGACTTAAATGAAATCAATAAATCCCCAACTTGCTTCCTGACATTTAAATAAGGCCTTATTTAAGGTAGTTTGTCGCTTTTGGTAAAATAAGCGACGTGATTAGCCACTTGCATATTTCATTTCACTGATTAAAGCTTGTTCCGGGATAAAAGGCTTTATTGTTGTAATCCCGGAATATCGCCGCCATGAAAACGGCATTAATATACCAGACGTTTATTTATGAATATTGTCTGTTTTCAGTTAAAGAAAGACAGTTGGCAAATAAACGTAGTTTGACCAAAAAAGTATAGAAGTATTAAAATATTACTGCGTTAAGAACAAATTAAGGATAAACACTACATACATAACTTATTTCATTATTTACACACTGAATGAAATTATGACTAAATATATTAAACAAATTTACGTACATCTGTTTAGTGGCGTTTGGGTAAGTGAAAGCGTCCACTTACACAGATGTGATTCTGGGAGCCTACGATATCTGGACAACCTTTACAAACCATAGGCATTTGGTTTCAACTCAATTGCCGTTATATTGATGATTTGCCATACTACTGATTATCCCCGTTTACTAAAAAAAGTAAAGGTAGTTCAGCTCCCACTATATTCGGTCCTCGTTCACTTTGTCTGTTCGTTCAACTGGCCCTTGGTTATTTTGTTTGTTCGTTTAATTGGTCCTTGGTCACTTTGTTTGTGCGTTCATTTGGTCCTTGGTCACTTTTTTGTGCGTTCATTTGGCCCTCGGTCACTGTGTTTGTGCGTTCAATTGGCGCTTGGTCACTTGGTTGTGTTCATTTGACCCTCGATCAATTTTTTTGCTCATTTATTTGGCCCGTTGTTTGTTAAATCCTTTGCCTCCTAGCCAATTTGTTTAGGACAATGATTTAAAGTTATTTTGTTCAGACGAAAGTTCGCGTCTCAAGGAGATCTTGCGTTTTTGGACAAAATATATCAGCAAGAACTCAAAGGTATTACTTTATCACTGAACCACTTTAATACGGTAACTCCATGGGAAGTTATGTGGCCGCCTTGGCGGTCAGAATGTTGAAACGTGAAAGAACGATGAACTTATTGCCTCGGTATTCGTCATACAGAAACACGGATTTTACGTATTATTTCATAGATTTACTTGTTTTATCTGTAATCAGCTAAATAACAGAGTTTGAACGAAACGACCAGCTTTTCGTCTGATTATCATGATTATGATCGGTCATTGTGGAAAAGACACAACTGCATATGAGAGTAGATATGCAAAACACAGAAAAACTAGATTGCAAGCAGCTTTGGCTCTATTAAGACACACATTTCACTCAAGAGGATCTCTTAGGTAGCACATACCAGTTTTTCAGCCACACATTCGAACTGGCCATGTAGAAATTATTAATGAGAGGGTATGATGCATTAACATGTGTATTGCTGAAGTCTAAATTAATTAATACATGAAGATAAGGGTATTCAGAGTGGTCAGGATGAGGTTCTCTTAGTTTTTTCCCTATTGAACAGTATTGAAATGCACTCAGTGTGAAGAAGGAGCTTGAAATTCGAAACTGATGAAAGCAGGTTATGTCAGTGGTTTCGGCTGCAGAAGTTCAATAGGATGCCATCTGAGCTGGATACCGAAACAAGTGTAGCGTTGACAGCACTAGCTGATTTAGGTGTGCCATAACAGACGAACAATTAGCATGTAGTGCTATGACTTTACCGTGTGCCTTTGAATATCAGGCGACTTGTCTGTTTCGTAGAATTTGCCTCGGCCAGGGGTCGAAAAGTGGGGCCTGTGAGTAGTTTCTTTCTTGCAGCTGATTTTTTAGAGAAGTGTTTCATCTGAAATTTGAGTTTTTGTTGTAGATTGTCTTCAGTCCTATAAGAATAGCTGTACTTTTCTTTTCAGGTTGTTGTATTGGGATTGTCAGTGAGGCGCAAACAGTTTGAATGGTCATCAGACACTAAATTTCAGTGTGAAACTGGTATCTGCCACCTTAACCTAATAAAGAAATACTGCACATTTTTGTAATCACAAATACCGCAAGAAACGCAAGACAAGAAGAACTAAATGCCAAACCAGCCTTTGTTTTTTTTAATAACAGCTACTGCAGAAAAATATGGACTTTGCTAGTTTATAATGATTAGAGAAAATACTTTTTATTTTGACATCTACTGCCTGAAAACGTTCGTATTTTACCGTGATACGAACTGTAAAATACTGAAAAGAATCTGTAGTAGGTTGTCATGCTATAATTGGAAAGTATTGTGATAATGACAAGGACAATCTGCAATGTATTTAAATTTGAATCCTCTTTCAAACTAACCTTGAAAATGCTGGTATTCAAAGCCAAGCAACAGAAAATATTATCAATTTGGCTATCACAGTTAAAAGAAGAACTGCCTATTTACATTAAAGAGCTCTTCAATGATATCATAACTGAAACCAGAGAACAGTGTCTTTTGTAACCACACTAATAATTTGAACAATTTTAATGATATTATAACTATAATACCACATTAAAGAGTAAAGAAATACGGATTGAGACTGTGTATATAAATGATTATATCACAGCCTCGTACAGCCTCACAAACTGCTTATTTATAACTATTTTGTTACGAGCAAAAAAGACAAAAGTGACAGAAATTCAAAGAAGTTTTTAATCAAGTAAGTGATATTAAGAAAATATGTTATTGTAATCATGCAAAAGACTAAAGGTTACATTCACAATGTATTCTAAAGTCTTAAAGTGAACGCCGTTGAAATGACAATTTTCGTCATTTGTATTTTACTATGTAAAAAAGGTTAATCAAAATTAAAAATGAAAATAAAGTAAATTACATTTAAAATGAAATTGGCATTATTGAAATATAAAACTTAATGCAAATCAAGTGCTACATAATATATCTTACATTTACCCCACACCAAATGCTTTAAAAAAAAATATAATGTGGGAACTATCTTTATTTATTTACGACTGCATGATAAATAAAAAAAACTTAGCCCCTTTTTTGTTTGTTTCGACATTCAAATATATTTGACAGTATCGATAACACCGATTATCTTGTTTGGTTTAAAACCTACTTAAATGAATGTGCTTATTTTTGTTATTATCATTTTACAACAAATATGTGAAAAATATAAAGCTACAAAGATCTTAGTGCTGATAATGCCGTCCACTTGTCGCAAAACAAAATAAACTTCATCTTTTCATCTGTATTCCTATAGAAAAACTTATACAAATAAATATCCAGTCGCATTTTACGTTTCTGATCGAAGTCTAATATTATTGTTGATATAAGAGAATTCATCATTGAAATGTTACTGATACATATAAGAGGGTGATTCTTTCTTTATTGTTTTCAAACGAAAAAATACTTCGGTAATCGGGAATATTATTGTAAAAAATGTCCTATTGCAAAGATATTATACAAAAGATAGATAAATATCAAAGATATAAAGATAAGTTTACGCCATTGTGAAAACTGGTCATTTAGTACTTAAAGATTACAGAAGACGGGACTTAGAGTTCAGATCAGAAAATCTCGCAAAGTTACTTGTTAAGGTTATTTGCCACCTCATTCGGAATATCTCTGTACCCGACCTTTCTACTATATAACAGTAGATGATTATCATTACCTTGGATAGATTTCGATATCTAACTAGGCAGTATCAGTATATGCATTTTCAAATCATCTTTGAATAGAAGAACATAAAATGCACTGAAATACATATTTGTTATTAACTTTGTTACAAAGGTCTGAGCCAGGTAAAAGCCCGTTATCGAAAGGTCTCATATCAAAGTTTTCCCGTTGTAAATCGGGTAAAAACTTCCTTCTGATATGCTGATCAAAATGGTCTGAATTTGTTATACACACTAAATTATTTTGATAAATATTTTTCATAGTTACGTCTGCATTCAATCTGCATTCTTCAGTAAGTATGTGGTTTCCCCGAACCAACTGTTGCAGTAAGTAAATTTCAGCTGAGGGTAAAAGAGTTTGTTTCCTTTTGACAAAATTCAGCATTTTATATAGGTTTTTTAATGTTTCATTGTCACATTTTCTTCTTACTTCAATATCTATGAATAAAACAATTGAGTCAGATAAATAGTGAAAAGCTGCTTCAACAGCTCAACAGCAAATTTCAGGACAGCCATAGGAATGTCTATAAGCAAGTCTTTAGTTCATGAAAATATTATTCATTGATTCATTGATTTTAATATGTTCAAGAAATGAAAATCCTCGTTCAAGTTACACTATATATCCTTTGTTATATAAATCCTCTTTATATTAAAAAAAATCAATAAAAATAAATGAAGACAGTTTAAAATACGATATTTTCTATATATATATATTTCTATATATTTTATTAAACGAACAAATGCTACAGTACACATTGAACCTCCTCAGAGCAGTGTCGATTTTTAATGTACCGCAGTTCGGAACAGAAAAATAATACGATATGAAAGAAAGACGAAGTGATGTGATAATAATTAAATTTTTTCAGAGAGATAAACCGATTCAGCCGGCGACACCACGATCACCGTCGTGCAAAACCTATAAATGTTCTGATTATTCATAAAGGCTTAGAGTTTTGATATTTGGTGTGTAGCGTTGACTAGTTGACCTCTACCGTGTTGCTTCAAATCATGGCCATAGGGTCAATATTCGCCATGCTCTTGGGCTTATATATAGTTATTTAAGAAAGTCTTTGAAAATCTTGCATGTGTATATCATCTTTGGCTGCAGCTAAAATTGATTTTGTACTTCAGACGTACTTACTGTAATTGAAGCTCTGTCTATGAAGTTAGTCAAGATGTACACTTTTGCACACAAACGAAGTTGGGTTGATATGTGGTCACTATGTGGGTTTGTCGGTTGGTCCACATATCGTTCCATATTGCCTTGCATGAAGGGATTTTGAAATAAGTTGACACAAATGTTAAACACATTGAGACCATGTATCGCATACAGCTCTAATATCTAATTCCTGACTAGTCATCCCCGCCCCCCCCCCCATTAAATGAGTAAAAAATTGTGTGCATTACATGAGTTTTTACGCAGTAGGAGTGTTACTATGAACAATTTTTATTATTATTAAGCCCAACTTCGGAGAAGATTTTGTTCGGTTGGTCGGTTAGAAGACCACATCGTTTCTGTTCATTACTCGTGTACCATTTGACCTACAACTTTCAAACTTTATTGGATAGTTGCACTTATTGAGTACAAGACCTCTGTTGTTTTCTAAGTCAGTAAATCAAAAGTCAAGGCCACTGTCACCTTCAGTTTGAAAACCATTTCCGCTCATTTAACTGTCAGTTTTCAAATTTCAAAGAGTGGATGTTCTTATTGTGCCAAAGACACCTATTGTTTTGGGGATCAGAAGGTCAAAGGCCAATATGACAGTCACCTTCAATTTTGAAAAGATTTCTTCAAATAATTCAAGTACCGTATGACCTACAGCCTTCAAACTGCATAGAGTAGTTGTTTTTACTGAGTAGAAAACTCCCGTTGTATTAGGGTCATACGGTGCTTGGTCAAGACCACGATCAACTAGTATTTGAAAACATTTTCCGCTCAGTAATTTGAGTATCACCTGACCAAAACCTTCAAACTTCATGGGTGGTTGTCCTTACTGAGTATAAATCATATTGTTTTTTAAGATCGGTAGGTCATAGGTCAACGTCGCAGTCACCTTGAATTTGAAAACTGTTTCTACTAAATAATTTGAGTAACATTTGACACATAGTCTGCAAACTTCAAGGTAAGGGTGGTGCATAAATGTCATTCTGACATCTCTTATTATCATTATTTTTCGAATCGTTACTTTCAAAATTGAATATAAATCATTAAGTAAGAGCTTAAAATTTAATAGAACGGATAATCAAATTGATTCAGTAGTTCGCCCTTTCAGACGCATTTGCGAAAAGAAATCGGCAGATTAAAAGAGAATATTTGAAAGTCGTTACAGTAATTATTATTGTTATTATTATTATTATAATTAACTTGTTAGTGTCGATACCTTAAATGAATGTTCATTATAAGCAGGTCTTTTAATCCAAAAGGGTTTTTTAAAACGTTGCTGTGCAATGTTTTTTAGTTTTCGACAAAAAATTTTAAAAAATCCAGTTTCATTTATACTTTTGTATTATACCGATTAAGTTTGGATTCTTTAGATTGCAAATCTCCGTAATTGGTATTGAGTTGCCAAAAAATTCTTCTCATGATGTAACAGGTATAGAAAAAAGGATATAAATTTTCTTAAGTCTCGTTCTGTTATGAGATATTGATGTTCTTCCTTTTAAACACAATTGGAATTTTTAAAAATATTCTTTAAACCTTTGAAATATCAGAAAAATTATTATCACTAATTGAAATTTGTCAAACAAGTTGCTTAACCTCTCACTGTAAAGCGGTCATAGGTTCGAACCCTGATACCACTCGTTTGATTTTGAAAGCTGGTAGTTCTTACTGGAAATTGGAGTATAGTTCGGTTCATTCTAAGGATGGTTAGGTAAGCTGTCCGTTTGACTGTTAGAGCCAGTTCAACTCATTTAAACCAAACCAAACTAATCACAGTGTGCGAATGACGTGGTCAGTCATACCATCTTGTCAAAGAATGATGAGTTGACAAAACAGGCGGAAAGAAAAATAGGTGAAAATGTTAATTTTGGTTTAATATTTTAGTAGTTTATTGAGTTACCTGATACTTCAAACTGTTGCAAATTATAGGAGGTGCAGGAGCAGAACAATCGTGGGATTAACTGGTAAGGTTTCCCTGATAAAGTAGGAGTGGGTATCATAACAGTTATAAAGTTTCGTTTAATGTGGTCTTTATAATGTGTAGACGAGATGTTGAATTGTTAAAAAAGCACTGGTATTGTTTAACTTAAAAAGCTTGAAATGCTCAGAATGATAAATGACAGTGTAAGCTTGTAAAAGGTTAGGGCCTCTTTACTGTTGACTGTCGGACTAAGTGTTTGTGTGTGTGGACTATATATATACTGATATTGTCCTACACTTACTCTCAGTTATAATTATTTCGCGGTATACAAAATGTAAATTGATTATCTACCACTAAATTTTAAGTAATTTAGTACATAGCTGCAATGGATTCAAGCATTTTTAAAACTGTTATTGGCTTTCCTCTACTGATATTCATTGGAGTACATCTAGTAACTGGTTACGAAACAAATATACCGTGTAAATTTTTTGAAAGAAAGTACAATAGTTCTATGGATGCAGAAGTGTTTTATATATTTAAGGAAAATCAGTCTGGTTGTGAAATGAATCTAGATGAGGTTTATCGGAACTTGAGTGACAAATTCTCCATGAACCGTACGTCACATGGAAAAGAGAAGTTTGCAAAATTCATGTTTTACTGCGGAGGAGCGTCGGAAGGAAACTATATCCGGTTTACCTCATCAGCAGGTGGCAACTATAGTCAGGGAAATATGTATGTGGAAACAGAAATTATAACAACAAGCTGTAAAGTATCTGTTCATGAACTATATTTTTTTCTGCGCTACGGAAGAATATATTCTATAAAAGCATCGATGAATGAAATTTTACCAGATGAAAATTGTTCCAGTCTAGAGAATGTACTTTCTATAAGCTGTGGTCGTCAGTGTGATGGGGTGACTGATTCTGCCTCCGAGAATATGAAAGGCTTCTTCTGGGAGTACTGCAAACAGCCTTTTGACAAGCTTCTGCAGCTCATGATATACGGCTCCAGTACAGATTACCTCATAATACGACAAAATTTGCTTCAAAATAATTTTCTGTACTGCAATCAATATCATTGAGACATGTAAATATGACAGGAACAAATATAACATTTCCATGGACTAATGTGTTTATAGACGTACAAGGCCGAACTTTAAAATCTAAATTATCTGATGATTTTTTAAGTGAGTCACAAAATTCATTGTTATTCCAGAGAGAAATAAATATCTTAGATAGTGAAATAACAATTACATCCCTCAAGCTTCAAGGAAATATTTCAAAGGTAATACTAAGTGGTATCAGACTGAAAGCAGTAGAGGAAGGCACGTTTAGCAACATTGCTGGCCTGATACATTTAGATTTGTCAAACAATGATTTGAAGGTTATGGAAGAAAACGCTTTTCAGATGCTGACAGAGCTAAAGTACCTATACCTGGGAAGAAATCAAATAGTGTCTCTAGCCCCAGGTTTGTTTGACAGCATGCACAACCTGTTGTTTCTTGATTTATCTAGAAACAGAATAAAGATCTTTGAGCAAAGACTTCTGAAGCATGTTTCAAAGCTAGAAGAGCTTATACTTGAACGAAATGAGTTAACACAATTACCAGATGATTTTCTGAAAGATCAAGTTAATTTAGCTAGAACTTTCCTGGAATCCTTTACAAACTATTCCTGTTTATCCTTTTTACAGTGCTCAACTTTCAAGCGTATCCTTAAGCCACTGCAAAATAAATACTACAACTTTAACATATTTCTTTAAAAATTTGAATATCAAGAAATTACAGGAAGCCATCTCAAACCATGATCTGGATGCGGAAACTAAAACCTTCTTCATAAATTTGAATATATCTTACTGTGAAATAGAAAATATTAAAATACCATTTAATTCTGTAATAAAGATGATGGTCTTCCAACATCTTTTATCACATTTCTGTATTGATCTAAATGGAAATCCTATCGACTGTACGTGTATGTATAATTTGTCAGCTTTTATGTCAAACATTGTCAACGAATTTGGTATCCGAATAACCTGGGTTTGCATGTTTCCTCACGAGTTGAAGGGTAGGCGTTTCATTAGTTTAACACCTGCGGACAATTACTGCCCCACTGATGTAGACACTTGTCCAAAACACTGTTCTTGTTTTGAGCGGATGAATAAGAAAATTACGTCTAATTCTATTGCACAGACAGGTAGATTTATTGTTGACTGCAGGAATTTGAACATCACCAAAATGCCGGAGAAAATGCCGACAGGAATATTGGAACTCTGGTTTAAGAATACAAGCTTGACAGAAATAAGTGCCAGAGAATATTTTAGAAATACGGATTACTTCGATGTGTCGCACAACAGAATAAATGATTTCACTACAAAAGCAGCTTTAGAAATGATGAATTTGACTACCCTAAATTTAGATCATAATAATTTAACCCAACTACCGATTCAAATTGCTTCGGCAAAAATTAGTACATTGGCATTAGGGGGTAACCCGTATCGTTGTGACTGTCACTCGAAGTGGATGAAAAACTGGCTTATTCAGAGAACAAGCCCAGTCAAGGATTGGAACACGGTTGAATGTTTCTATAATACAAGCAAAGTAAAGAAAATGACAGTAGTTCCTGGTAAGTTTTTTGTTTGTCCGGCTTCTGTACCAAATAGTATAGCAGAACATGTTGTTTTACCAGCAATTGTAATAGGATGTGTTTTATTTGTACTCGTTACAGTGTCACTTCTTATTTATTTTCAAAGGTTTACGATCAAAGTTTTACTCTTTATGTACTGTGGTATTCGTCCGTTTGATAAACGAGTAAAAAATGAAAACAATATTGAGTACGATATTTTTTTGATTTATTCACATAATGATTCAATCTTTATTCGAACACATATTTTGGGCATGCTTAGAAGTAAAGGATACAGAGTGTGCAATTTGTACGAGGATTTAGTTGTTGGTTTTTCGTTTCTTGAAAATATTAAAATGATAATGAACAAATCAAGAAAGATGATATTTTCATGGACAGAAGACATGCTTACAGACGAATTTCTAATGGCTGCCTGGAACTTAGCTGTTGAAACAGCGCTGAAGAATTTATCTGACTCGATTCTTATAATAGTGGATAGTGAAGTGAGCAGAAAGTGTGACGATGAAAATTTAAGAACCTATATAAAATGTGGAAAGTTTGTCGAAAGGAAATCAAAATTTTTACTCTCAAGTGTACTCTATTTAATGCCGCAGTTGGATGAAAATCAAGGGCACAGACTTACCGAAGAATACGGTATGCCGATGCTAGCAAACGATATCGTAGCAAATAACTATCAAAATAATTTAGTGTTTATAACATATCCTGGAGAACTTGATCAGGAAATGAAAAGGAAGATTTTTCCTGATTTGCATCGGGAAAACATTGACATAAGACTTTTCGATCACGAGTTTTTACCTTGCGCAGACATTCGTGACGAAGTTGATGACAAGTTGAATATTCCTGGATATTTTATATTTGTATTTTCAATGAAAATACTTAAAGATGATGTGAAAATGTTTATACTGTCTAGTGTAATATCAAAATCTATCTTGAGTAGTAATAATTATCTATTGTTATTGACGCATGGAGAGATCAGGGCTAGAGATATTCCGAATGAGATGGCACATTACCTAAACATGTACGTTTCAGCGAGTTATAATGATTCTAACTTAAATTCCCGTCTTTTGAAAGCATTAAAGTACTGAGATGACAAATTTCCATTCACAAAGGCGTAAATTTGTCTTTAATATAACAACCTTACATAATATTACATTTATCATTTACCTTTATTAAGGTGGCTTTACCTTTATTAAGGTGGATTGTCATTATTCTTAAATGATAATATATACTTAAAATTAGTTTCAGTCAAATCTGTAAGAAAACAATAAACATTTGTGCATTTTTTTTCATTTTTAATGCTTTTTAATTTCTTTCTTGTTTGTTGTATATTTACGTATTTATATATGCATCTAAAACTTAACTGCAACTCAGCGCAAAGATACTTCCCCTATTTTATCAATTACAGCTGCTTCACCAAACTCTTCGAAGACATATCATTAACCAAGGGAAGCAACCGCTGCGATAGGTTTGACTCTCACTTGCAACACACTACGCACACTTTTAATCTTCTTAAACGTTGCTGTATATGAAGGAACCGCTGTCTGGAATTTGCAAAAATAGATAGGAAAACAGATTAACCCTTTCTCCCTTAATATTTTAGAGCGATGTGTATCAATTGAAAGGATTTATTATGTGTTTTGCTCAGTCAGAATGAGGGAATTTTATAAGTGAAAAATAATTATGAGTTTCTTATTTAGAGCTAAACCTTTCATTTATAAGCACCTGTTTTAACAGAAAGGAAGTCAATACATATGGAAATCAGAACAACTTAAAAACTCCTAACAAAACTCAGAAAATTTTGCCATAGCTGCATCAAAAGGAATTAATAAGAACATTTCAAGGAGAGCTAGTATGTGTTTTAAATTTTATTTTTTTAATTTTTGTAATATTGTGAATATATAAACTGAGCTTTGTTTAAGAGATACTTGTATTTTGCTATTCAACGATCATACATTTATTTTATACATTTATGGTTTCATAATCACTTTCGGTCTTTACAAGGTGATGAATGATAATAATGTGTCACCATGCGTAAATTGATATATAAATATGTACATTCATACAAGTTGGTTTTTAAACCGACAAAATGTAGTTATCAGTACTATTAGAATGTCTAAATAAACTCAAGTTAGCCAAGTATTTCTTCATTCATTATGCATTGATAAATCAATTTAAGATAGCACAAATATCATTTTTTTCCATAGCATCACATATTATAGAATTTCATTATTTAATGAACCTTTCTAACAAAATCCAGAATAATTGAAAATGTAATGAGGAAACTTGACTTCCTTTCCATAAAGGAAGTGTGTTCATAACAATATTGGTAAAACGGTTAACATTTCTAAGGAAGAGGAGAACTTCTCTGAAAACCTCAAAAATTGGGTTGTCTTCTCTTCGATGTACATATCATTATGTAAGAAATAAAACTGAAACTGTTTCTGGGTTTGCCGATTTTTTAAATATGTATACAAACAGATGCCATTTTATACTTTCATTCATTAGCATTTGACCAGTTTGTTTCACTTTTCAAAGCCTCTCATTAAAGTGTAATTTGCTGATTGATAATCTATTTTGTTGTAAAATGATATGAACCAATTTTTTTTTTTTTCGTAAATTAAAGAATTTGACACCAATCTTTGGCCTCTGGTTTTTCATTGCACATATTTTCTTTTCTATGGCGTACAATATAAGAATTTGTGTATAACGTTAAACGTATGATTTTCTGTTTCATCCCTTTTCAGTCAACTCCAACTTTAACATCTATTTACATATTAAGGCGAGTTTGTCAGCCATTCAATGAATCCATTTCAAGAAATTACAAAAATAACCACAATGTCTGGTTTTTCCACGTATTTGGGAACTGCCTAATAATTTCACGAATTAACCCTGAAAGAGTCCAATTTTTACCAGAAATAATACAGTGTAATGCATCCCAAGAATTAGTAGTGTCTTTATAAAAATAATACAAGTAACGTATTCCTTACTTCCAAACATTTCTTAATCTGGTGTGCATTATTTCGATTGGAGGTCTTGTTAGTTAAACAGATGAATCCATTTAAAATGTCGGAAATACTACCACCCCGACGTATATTTTATTCTCTCTCTCTCTCTCTCTCTCTCTCTCTCTCTCTCTCTCTCTCTTTTTAGGGGGGGGAGGGGGTAAGTTTTGTAGGGTACTGTCTAGCTTTTACGTGTAAACCGCGAAAGAAATTTCAACTTTCACCTGATATAAAACAAAAATATAAATAAAAGTAAAACACCACGTAAAATTCAGAGAGTAGTGTTTTTAAATTTAGAAACATGTAATGTTATCCTTATTCTAATACATTTCTACGTCAGATTTGCCAGATTATCTCGATCGTAACAGTACCTTTAGTCCTTTACCACACGAAAACGGACATGTTAATCGCTAGACGCAACCGCGACCCTTTAGCTGTTGTTGTTACTGGTTTTGTTAGTGATGTTGATTGACAACTTCATTAAAAAAAAATTGTCTCTCGATGTTTTTCATCTTTTACTGTAAACATCTTCCTAATGTGAAAAAAACATGGAAACGTAAGTTTTATCTGAAAGGGACACTTCTTTCCTCGAGATCTTACCAGCAAATTGAAATTAAAACTGCTACATACCGCACACTATTTTTTTCTAATTTACAATTTACATTGTTAAAATATGTTCTTTGGACCTGTTTTCCCTAAGAGGCAACTTATCATTTACTTATTTAACATTTTTTGTTGGTCACGAGAAATGGCAGTCGTGCCAAATCGTTTATATCCGGAATTTTCCGTAAGAACAATTCGGAGAAAATCGCGAACGACAGAGTGAAGAAATGTACTATATTCGAGCATTAGTCATAATTAGTCATTGTCCAACTTGTAGCGCATGCCCTTTATTGTTATACATTATTTGATTTTTCTGCTCTTTTAAAACATGTAAATTTGTCGCTTCTATGCATAAATAAGAAACAGCAGTCTCGAAATAAGTATGGTGAATGGGCTAAATCTCAAAGCACAATACTGCTTTAAGTTTATTTTCACTTTCAAATTAAAACAATATGTTAACATGTGCTTTTAACTTAAAAATTAACTTGTGAGAATTCTTAAAGATATATCAGCATGCCGCTGTACTGATACAGACATAGTGACCAGCTGAACTAGCCCAATACACTGATTTAAGATTTCTTATATATGTAGAGAAAGAACAATGTTATATTTTTATTTAATAAATGTTTCCTTTACAGTTTAATTTTCATTTTTTTTTTATTTTATCTGTGTGATCTGCAAGAACAATCAATTATGAGTCAGTAGTATACATTACTTTACATTAATGAGTTTTTTTCATACAAGTTAGAAATTATTTTACTTTCTTTAACTCAATGTCTGCCTCTTTCAAATATTTTTAATAAGCCACTGTTTTGCAAAGTAAAAAATCAATTGTTTTATGTACTTTTTATTCATTTATAAATAAACATATAATAAGCATATTCATGCAGGCGCGGGAACACGCTCAATTAGTTTTAGTTTGTATTTGTCAAAGATAAGAGGAATCGTTGCCTTTGATGTTCCGTTTATATTCAGAACCCACAGCAGGGTGTCTCTCATATCAGCGGGAGAGAGTCCAACCTTGACTTAAATAAAATTAATAAATCCACAAGTCGCTTCCTGACATTTAAAATAAGGCCTTATTTAAGGCAGTGTATCGCTTAAAATAGCCGACATGATTATCCACTCTCAATTTTGCATTTCACTGAATAAAGCTTGTTCCGGGAAAAAAGGCTTTATTGTTGTAATCCCGGAATATCGCCGACATGAAAACGTGTAGCACAACTGAATATACCAGACAGTTATTTATGAGTATTGTCTGTTTTCAGTTAAAGAAAGACAGTTTGCAAATAAACGCAGTTTTGACTAAAAAGTATAGAAGTTTTAAAATATAACTGCGTTAAGAGCAAATTAAGGACAAACATTAAATACAAAACTGATTTCATTATTTACACAAAGAATGAAATTATGGCTATACATATTAAAACAAATTTACGTACATCTGTTTAGTACGTAACAAAATAATGACGAAAAAAAGGTAAAAAAATAGCAACTTCCCCTATTGTAATGCAGCGCAATTCAACTTCAGCCATCACAACGGAAGTTTCGTCAGACAGAAATGGATGCTTGGATTGAGTCATACACATTCACAAAGTTACAAACTTCACCCGAAGTTACTTATACCTTAGCGGAAGTTACTATGGAGTTTGGGTAAGTGAAAGCGTCCACTGACCCAAATGTGATTCTGGGAGCCTACGATATCTGGACAACCTTTACAAACCATAGGCACTTGGTTTCAACTCAATTGCCGTTATATTGACGATCTGCCATACTACTGATTACCCCCGTTTACTAAAAAAAAGTAAAGGAAGTTCAGCTGCCATTTTTGTCCGCATCGGAAGTGATGTCTTAATATGAACATTTTACCGTACCCTTACCATTCCTGATCTGGTTCTCGGTTTATAATTTTTGTCAACGGGTTTCGCGAGTACCAGATCCGGACAAAAATGGCAGCTGATCTACCTTTACATTTTTCCAGTAAACGGGGGTAATAAGTAATATAGCAAATCAGCAATATAACGACAATTGAGTTGAAAAAATGTTAAAAACCGGGCAAACAATGTAACAGCATTCTTGTGTCTTAAACTTCCGTCTTTTTAACTTATACGGAGTTATTGTTGTGCTGTTTACAAAGTGCTTATAGGATGATCTTTAAATACAACAAAAGCTCCTGTTCTATGTCTGCCGTGCTATTATTAATTCATCGGACAGCTGCTGATTTTAACGCGACTTTTGTACAAATGACCGAAAATTTCTAAATAACTAATTTGACAAAGTAAACAGGAATGGCAATTGTATGCAAATACTCAACTCGATGGTTTTATCAGAAAATTACCAGTCTAATAATTTCATGCTGGAAAGGTTAATACGTAAATGAAAGCCATTTCGTTTTACGCAAATTCAAATGTTGATTTATTGGAATACGCAGTTTTAGAACGTCCTTGACCATTGTTTTCATAAATAAAATAGGCTCATACTTCATTATAAAGAAACTGCTTGTATAATTAAATTTCTATCTTAAATGTGTGCCTTGTTAAGAAAAAGATTGTTACACTGTGTTAATTGTGTCTATTATTTTCTTATAGTCAGAAACACACAACTGTAATAGGCAGTTACGCCCGGAGAGAAAACAAAACAGAACAAAAACATGTGACCTTAAATAGATCCCCAGTACAACACAGATTCGCGTTTACGGATTTTAACCTACCCGCTTCATCTAAATTCAAAATTTAGTAAAAAGACATTCGTTCTCACTTAACTTGGAAATACGATCCTTTAGTAACCTTGTGCTGGCAGACATGCAATCATCGTTCCATTTTGTGTAGGCAGGCATTTGCCCCTGATTCAGATTGTTCATGTGGACACTTTGCCTCTCATTCACTTTTTTGTGCGAACATATTCCTCTCAGTAACATTCTTTAATCGTTCGGTCCTCGGTCGCTTTGTCTGTTCGTCAACTGGCCCTTGGTTATTTTGTTTGTTTGTTCGTTCAATTGGTCCTTTGTCACTTTGTTTGTGCGTTCATTTGGTCCTTGGTCACTTTGTTTGTGCGTTCATTTGGCCCTCAGTCACTGTATTTTTGCGTTCAATTGGCGCTTGGTCACTTGGTTGTGTTCATTTGACCCTCGATTAATTTTTTTGTGCATTTATTTGGCACTTTGTT
Source organism: Cyclina sinensis (assembly GCA_012932295.1). NCBI lineage: Eukaryota > Metazoa > Mollusca > Bivalvia > Venerida > Veneridae > Cyclina > Cyclina sinensis. Next base: position 5,180,607 of record JAAONU010000015.1, read on the forward strand.
TGTAAAATCCTTTGCCTCCTAGCCAATTTGTTTAGAACAATGATTTAAAGTTATTTTGTTCAGACGAACGTTCGCGTCATAAGGAGATCTTGCGTTTTCGGACAAAATATATCAGCAATAACTCAAATTTATTACTTTATCACTGAACCACTTTAATTTGGTAACTCCACGGGAAGTTATGTGGCAGCCTTGGCGGTCAGAATGTTGAAACGTGAAAGAACGATGAACTTATTGCCTCGTTATTCGTCCTACAGAAACACGGATTTTACGTATTATTTCATAGATTTACTTGTTTTATCTGTAATCAGCTAAATAACGAAACGACCAGCTTTTCGTCTGATTATCATGATTATGATCGGTCATTGTGGAAAAGACACAACTGCATATGAGAGTAGATATGCAAAACACAGAAAAACTAGATTGCAAGCAGCTTTGGCTCTATTAAGACACAAATTTCACTCCAGAGGATCTCTTAACCTAATAAAGAAATACTGCACATTTTTGTAATCACAAATACCGCAAGAAACGCAAGTCAAGAAGAACTAAATGCCAAACCAGCCTTTTTTTAGTAACAGCTACTGCAGAAAAATATGGACTTTGCTAGTTTATAATGATTAGAGAAAATACTTTTTATTTTGACATCTACTGCCTGAAAACGTTCGTATTTTACCGTGATACGAACTGTAAAATACTGAAAAGAATCTGTAGTAGGTTGTCATGCTATAATTGGAAAGTATTGTGATAATGACAAGGACAATCTGCAATGTATTTAAATTTGAATCCTCTTTCAAACTAACCTTGAAAATGCTGGTATTCAAAGCCAAGCAACAGAAAATATTATCGATTTGGCTATCATAGTTAAAAGAAGAACTACCTATTTACATAAATGAGCTCTTCAATGATATCATAATTGAAACTAGAGAAGAGTGTCTTTTGTAACCACGCTATTGATTTGAGCAAATTTAATGAAATTATAACCATAATACCACATAAAAGAGTAAAGACATACGGATTGACACTATGTTTGTAAATAGATATGATTATATCACAGCCTCGTACAGCCTCACAAACTGCTAATTTATAACTATTTTGTTACGAGCAAAAGTGACAGAAATTCAAAGAAGTTTTTAATCAAGTAAGTGATATTAAGAAAATATGTTAATGTCATTATGTAGTAGAAGATTGACTAAAGGTTACATTCAACAATGTATTCTAAAGTCTTTAAGTGAACGCCGTTGAAATGACAATTTTCTTCATTTGTATTGTACTATGTAAAAAGGTTAATCAAAATTGTAAAATAAAAATAAAGTAAATTACATTTAAAATGAATTTGGCATTATTGAAATATAAAACTAAATGCCAATTAAGTGCTACATAATATAACTTACATTTATCCCACGCTTAAAGCTTTAGAAAAAATATAATGCTGGAGCTATCTTTATCTATTTACGATTGCATGATAAATGAAGAAAAACAATCCCCTTTTGTTTCGACATTCAAATATATTTGACAGTATTGATAACACTGATTATCTTGTTTGGTTTAAAACCATCCTTAAATGAGTGTGCATATATGCATTTTATTATGTAGAGTGACAATTTGTTATTATCATTTTATAACAAATATGTGAAAAATATAAAGCTACAAAGATCTTGGTGCTTATCAATAATGCCGTCCACTTGTTGCAAAACAAAATAAACTTCATCTTTTCATTTGTATTCCTATAGAAAACTTATACAAATAGATATCCAGTCACATTTTAGGTTTTTGATCGCAGTCTAGTCTTATTATTGATATAAGAGAATATATCATTGAAATGTTTCTGATACGTATAAGAGAATATATCAGTGAAATGTTACTGATACATATAAGAGGGTGTTTCTTTCTTTAATATTTGCAAACGAAAAAAGACTTTGGTAATCTGGAATATTATTGTAAAAAATGTAAAATGTTCTCTTGCAAGGATATTATACAAAAGATAGATAAATATCAAAGATATAAAGATAAGTTTACACCTTTGTGAAAACTGGTCATTTAGTACTTAAAGATTACAGAAGATGGGACTTTAAGTTCGGATAAGAAAATCTCGTAAAGTTACTTGTTAAAGTTATTTTCCACCTCATTCGGAATATCTCTGGACACGATCTCTCTGGCATATAACAGTAGATGATTATCATTACCTTGGATAGATTTTGATATCTAACTAGGCAGTATCAGTATACTCATATTATCTTTGAGTATTTTTCACCGAAAAGACAAATATAAAATGTACTGGGATACACATTTATTATTAACTTTGTTACAAAGGTCTGAGCCAGGTAAAAGCCCGTTATCGAATGGTCTCATATCAAAGTTTTCCCGTTGCAAATCGGGTAAAATCTTCCTTCTGATATGCTGATCAAGTTGGTCTGAATTTGTAATACACACTTAATTATTTTGATAAATATTTTTCACAGTTACGTCTGCATTCAATTTGCATTCATCAGTAAGTATGTGGTTTCCCCGAACCAACTGTTGCATTAAGTAGATTTCAGTTGAGCTTAAAAGTGTTTGTTACCTTTTGACAAAATTCAGCATTTTATATAGGTTCTTAATGTTTCATTTTCACATTTTCTTCTTACTTCACTATCTGTGAATAAAACAATTGAGTAAGATAAATAGAGAAAAGCTGCTTCAACAGCTCAACAGCAAATTTCAGGACAGCTATTACAAATGTCTATAAGCAAGTCTTTAGTTCATGAAAATATTATTCATTGATTCATTGATTTTAATATGTTCAAGAAATGAAAATCCTCGTTCAAGTTACGCTATATCCTTTGTTTTATAAATCCTCTTTATATAAATAAAAAATTGAAAAAAATAAATGAAGACAGTATAAAAAAAGATATTTTCTTTTTATATATTTCCATATTTTTGTATTAAACGAACAAATGCTACAGTACACATGGAACCTCTTCAGAGCAGTGTCGATTTTTAATGGACCGCAGTTCGGAACAGATAAATAACACGATGTGAAAAAAAGACGAAGTGTTGTGATAATAATGTTATTTTCTTCAGAGAGATAAACCCATTAATCAATTTTTATATAATATATGATAAATATGTTAAAAACTACATTATAAAACAATAGTTTCCAGTGGTTTTATTCGTACCAAAATTTAATTTCTTTGCTTACAAAAAGGATTTGTATTGAGAATAAATCAGTTACTGGTCGTCAATATTGAAAATCTTCAAACTTAAATGTTTTTCTCGGTATAAGTCGAATGATAGTGTACCGCTTTGGAAAAGACTTTACTTATTTCTGTCCTTTTGCTATTGCCAGTGACTATGAATAGGAGAACTGTTGAGACCAATTTTGCTGAAATAATCTGTTATGTTGTTTGTGATTAAAAGGATAGCTGTGATAAATGTCTGTTAGCCTGTAATTTTAGGTGGGGTTTTACTTTTGAAAATTGATCTTTGTTAGACATTTTACTCATAACTTAATTATACCATTTTAAGGAAAAAGAATGTTTTATCACAGTATGATAGTACAGATTGTCTCATTACTTATCAGGTGTTATAATATGTCATAAGTACAAACTTAATAACTTTATGTCAAGCTGTCTACTCTAGCATTTAGCTAGCAACCATTTGTAAAAAGTTATTTTAGCACGGCAGCTGTTGTATAATGCTGTATTTTCGTCTATTGTTTTATGAACACCCCAACCAGTATCACAATAGGAATAACATATATATATATATATGTTATTCCTATTGTGATATATATATATATATATATATATATATATATATATATATATATATTGTATTGGTATTGAGTTGCCAAAAATCTGTTCATGAACAGGTATAGAAAAAAGAGGTCTTGACGGTCTTCCTTTTACACACACTTTTAATTGTTAAAAATATTCTATTAAACCTTTGAAATATCAGAAATTTTTTATCACTTATTGAAATTTGTCAAACAAGTTGCTTAACCTCTCACTGTAAAACGGTCATGGGCTCGAGTCCTGCTACCAGTCAATTAATTTTGCAAATTGGCAGTTTCCTACTGGAAATTGGAGTATAGTATGGGTCATTCCAAGGATGGTTATGTAAGCTGTCCGTTTGACTGTTAGAGCCAGTTAAACTCATTTAAACCAAACCAAACTTATCACAGCGTGCGAATGACGTGGTCAGTCACACCAGCTTGTCAAAGAATACTGTGTTGACAAAACAGGTGGAAAGAAAAATAGTTGAAAATGTTAATTTTGGTTTAATTTTTTCAGTAGGTTATTGAGTTACCTGATACTTAAACTGTTGCAAATTATAGGAGGTGCAGGAGCAGAACAATTGGGGGATTACCTGGTAAGGTTTCCCTGATATAGTAGGAGTGGGTATCATAACGGTTATAAACTTCCGTTTAATTTTGTCAATACAATGTGTAGACGAGATATTGAATGGGTTAACTTCAAAAGCTTGAAATGCTCAGAATGATAAATGACAGTAGAGGAATTAAGTTGGTAAACCGTTAGGGCCTCTTCACGGTTGACTGTCGGACTAAGTTTGTGTGTGTGTGTATGTATATATATATACTGATATTGTCCTACACCTACTCCTAGTAATAATATATTTCGCGGTATACAAAATGTGAATTGATTACTTACCACTAAATTTTAAGGGATTTAATATTTAGCTGCAATGGATTCAAGCGTTTTTAAAACTGTAATTGGCTTTCCTCTACTGATATTCATTGGAGCACACCTAGTAACTGGTTACGAAACAAATATACCGTGTAAATTTTGTGAAAGAAAGTACAGTAGTTCTACTGATGCAGAAGTATATTATATATTTAAGGAAAATCAGTCTGGTTGTGAAATGAATTTAGATGAGGTTTATCGGAACTTGAGTGACAAATTCTCCCTGAACCGTGCAAAAGTGAAGTTTGTAACATTCAAGTTTTACTGTGAAGGAGCGTCGGAAGGAAACTATATCCGGTTTACCTCATCAGCAGATGGCAACTATAGTCAGGGAAATATGTATGTGGAAACAGAAATTGTAACAGGATTTTGTAAAATATCTGTTCATGAACTACATCTTTTTCAGCGCTACGGAAGAATATATTCTATAAAAGCATCGATGGATGAAATTTCACCAGATAAAAATTGTTCCAGTCTAGAGAATGTACTTGCTATACGCTCTGATTGTCGATGTGATGGGGTGACTGATTCTGCCTCTGGGAATATGAAAGGCTTCTTCTGGGAATACTGCAAACAGCCTTTTGACAAGCTTCGGAAGCTTTTGATTTATGGCTGCAGTCCAGACTACTTCAAACTACGACAAAACTTGCTTCAAAATAAATTTCCTGTACTACAATCTTTATTAATGAAACATGTAAATATATCAGGAACTAATATAACATTTCCATGGACTAATGTGTTTATAGACGTTCCAGGCAAAACTTTAAAATCTAATTTATCTAGGGGTTTTATAAGTGAGTCACAAAATTCATCGTCATTCCAGAGCAAAATACAAATCTTTGATAGTGAAATAACACTTACATACCTCAAGCTTCGTGGAAATATTTCAAAGGTAAAATTAAGTGGCACCAAACTGAAAGCAGTAGAGGTAGGCACATTTAGCAACGTTGCTGGCCTGATAACTTTAGATTTGTCAAACAATGATTTGAAAGTTATGGACGAAAACGCTTTTCAGATGCTGACAGAGCTAAAGTACCTATATTTGGGAAGAAATCAAATAGTGTCATTAGCCCCAGGTTTGTTTGACAGCTTGCACAACCTGTTGTTTCTTGATTTATCTAGAAACAGAATAAAGATCTTTGAACAAAGACTTCTGAAGCATGTTTCAAAGCTAAAAGAGCTTAGACTGGAACAAAACGAGTTAACACAATTACCAGATGATTTTCTGAAAGATCAAGTTAATTTAACTACCCTTGACCTTTCCGGGAATCCTTTACAGACTATTCCTGTTTATCCAATTTACAGTGCTCGACTTTCACGCATATCCTTAAGTCACTGCAAAATAAATGATACAAGTTTAACATCTTTCTTTGAAAGTTTGAATATGAAGAAATTACACAAAGCCATCTCAGCCCATCATCCGGATACGGAAAATAAACCAAACCGCATTATATATCTGAAAATATCTTACTGTGAAATAGAAAATATTGAAAAATCATTAAATTCTGTAATGAACATGGTGATCTTCCAAAATCTTTTATCACATTTCATTATTGATCTAAAGGGAAATCCAATCGACTGTACGTGTATGTATAATTTCTCAGCTTTTATGTCAAACGTTTTCAAAAAATTTGATATCCTAATAAACTGGGTTTGCATGTTTCCTCACGAGTTGAACGGGAGGCTTTTTATTACTTTAACACCTGCGGACAATTACTGTCCCACTGATGTAGACACTTGTCCAAAACACTGTTCTTGTTTTGAGCGGATGAACATGAAAAGTACGTCTAATTCTACTGCACAAACAAGTAGATTTATTATTGACTGCAGGAATTTGAACATCACCAAAATGCCGGAGAAAATGCCTACAGGATTATTGGAACTCTGGTTTAAGAATACAAGCTTGACGAAAATAAGTGCAAGAGAATATTTCAGAAATACGCATTACTTTGATGTGTCGCACAACAGAATAAATGATTTCACTACAAAAGCAGCTTTAGAAATGATGAATTTGACAACCCTAAATTTAGATCATAATAATTTAACCCGACTACCGATTCAAATTGCTTCGGCAAAAATTAGTACATTGACACTAGGGGGTAACCCGTATCGTTGTGACTGTCACACGAAGTGGATGAAAAACTGGCTTATTAAAAGAACAAGCCCAGTGAAGGATTGGAACGCGGTTGAATGTGTCTATAATACAAGCATAATAAAGAAAATGACAGTAGTTCCTGATAAGTTTTTTGTTTGTCCGGCTTCTGTACCAAATAGTATAGCAGAACATGTTGTTTTACCAGCTATTGTAATAGGATGTGTTTTATTTGTACTCGTTACAGTGTCCCTTCTTATCTATTTTCAAAGGTTTACGATCAAAGTTTTACTCTTTATGTACTGTGGTATCCGTTCGTTTGATAAACGAGTAAAAAATGAAGACAATATTGAGTACGACATTTTTTTGATTTATTCACATAATGATTCAATCTTTATTCAAACACACATTTTGGACAAGCTTAGAAGTAAAGGATACAGAGTGTGTAATTTGTACGAGGATTTAGTTGTTGGTTTTTCATTTCTTGAAAATATTAAAATGATAATGAACAAATCAAGAAAGATAATATTTTCATGGACAGAAGACATGCTTACAGACGAATTTCTAATGGCTGCCTGGAACTTAGCTGTTGAAACAGCTCTGAAGAATTTATCTGACTCGATTCTTGTAATAGTGGATAGTGAAGTGAGCAGAAAGTGTGACGATGAAAAATTAAGAACCTATATAAAATGTGGAAAGTTTGTCAAAAGGAAATCAAAACTTTTACTCTCAAGTGTACTCTATTTAATGCCGCAGTTGGATGAAGATCAAGGGCAAAGACTTACTGAAGAATACAGTATGCCGATGCTAGCAAACGGTATCGTTGCAAGTAACTATCAAAATAATTTAGTGTTTATAACATATCCTGAAGAACTTGATCAGGAAATAAAAAGGAAGACTTTTTCTGATTTGCATCGGGAAAACATTGACATAAGACTTTTCGATCATGAGTTTTTACCTGGCGCAGACATTCGTGACGAAGTTGATGACAAGTTGAATATTCCTGGACATTTTATATTTGTATTTTCGATGAAAATGCTTAAAGATGATGTGAAAATGCATATACTGTCTTGTGTTATATCAAAATCTATCTTGAGTAATAATAATTATCTATTGTTATTGACGCATGGAGAGATCAGGGCTAGAGATATTCCGAATGAGATGGCACATTACCTAAACATGTACGTTTCAGCGAGTTATAATGATCCGAACTTAAATTCCCGTCTTCTGAAAGCTTTAAAGTACTGAGATGACAAGTTTTTATTCAAAAAGGCATAAATTTGTCTTTAAAATAACAACCTTACATAATATTTCATTTATCATTTACCTTTTTTAAGGTGGCTTGTCATTATTCTTAAATGATGATATATACTTTAAATTAGTTTCAGTTAAATTTGTAAGAGAACAAAAAACATTTGTGCATTTTCTTTCAGTTTTTTTAAATTTCTTTGTTGTTTGTTGTATATTTACGTAATTATACATGCATCTATAACTTAACTCCAACTCAGCGCAGAGATACTTCTCCTATTTTATCAGTTACAGCTGCCTTCACAAAATTCTTCGTAGACATATCATTAACTAAGGGAAGCAACCGCTGCGTTAGGTTTGACTCTAACCTACCACACACCACGCACACTTTTAATCTTCTTAAACGTTACTGTATATGAAGGAACCACTCTCTTGAATTTTCAAAAATAGATAGGAAAACAGATTAACCCTTTCTCCCCATGAAGATTTTAAAGTGATGTGTATCAGTAGAAATGATCTACAATGTGTTTTTGCTCAGTCAGAATGAGGCAATTTTTATAAGTGAAAACTAATTATGAGTTCTTATTTAGAGCTAAACTTTTCATTTATAAGCACCTGTTGACAAAAATTAAGTCAATACATTTGGAAATCAGAACAACTTGAAAACTCCTAACAAAACTCAGACAATTTTGCCATAGCTGCATCAACAGGAATTAATGAGAATACTTCAAGGAGAGCTAGTGTGTGTTTTAAATTTCATTTTTGTAATTTTGTAATATTGTGAATATATAAACTAAGCTTTGTTTAAGAGATACCTGTAATTTAATCAATTATCAGTACTATTAGAATGTTTAAACAAACTCAAGTTAGCCAAGTATTTCTTCATTCATCATGCATTGATAAATCAATTTAATATAGCACAAATATTATTTTTTCCATAGCATTTGCAAAAAGGAGTAAATTTTGTTTAGTTGTATCTTTCAATAATTTCAACTGCATTTTACATGTTATAGAATTAACATTATCTAATGAACCTTTCTAACAAAATCCAGTACATTTGAAAATGTAATGAGGAAACTTAACTTCCTTTCCATAAAGGAAGTGAGTTCATAGTAATATTGATAAAACGGTTAACATTGCTAAAGAAGAGGAAGACCTCTCTGAAAACCCCGAAAATTGGGTTGTCTTCACTTCGATGTACATACCATTATGAAAGAAATTAAACTGAAACTGTTTCTGTGTTTGCCATTTTATACTTTCATTCATTAGCTTTTGACCAGTTTGTTTCACTTTTCCAAGCCTCCCATTTACGTGTAATTGTCTGATTGATAATCTTTTTTGTTGTAAAATGATGTAAACCTAATTTTTGTTTTCGTAAATTAAAGAATTGACACCAATTTTGGGCCTGTGTTTTTCATTGCACATATTTTCTTTTCTATGGCGTACAATATAAGAATTAGTGTATAACGTTAAATGTATGATTTTCTGTTTCATCCCTATTTTCAACTCTAAATTTAACAGCCATTTCAATTTTAAGGAGAATTTGTCAGCCATTCATTTAATCCATTTCAAGCAAAAACAAAAATAAGCACACTGTCTGTTTTTTTTCCACGTATTTGGGAACTGCCTAATTATTTTACGAATTAACCCTGAAAGACTCTAATTTTTCACCGGACATAATACAACGTAATGCATCCCTAGAGTTAGTAGTGTCTTTATAAAAATATAACAAGTAACGTATTCCTTATTTCCAAACATTTCTTACTCTGGTGTGCTGCATTATTTCAATTTGAACAGTACTTTTTAAGTCTTGTTAGTTAAACAGATGAATCCATTTAGAAAGTCGGAAATACTACAACCCTGACGTATATATTACTGATATTTTACACTCTCTCTATGTCTCTGTCACTGTCTCTCTCTTTTTTTTGGTGGGGGGGGGTAAGATTTGTAGTGTACCTTCTAGCATTTTACGTGTAAACCGCGACGCGAAAGAAATTTCAACTTTCACCAGATATAAAACAAAAATATAAATAAGAGTAATACACCACGTAAAATTCAGGGAGTAGTGTTTTTAAATTTAGAAACCCGTAATGTTATCTTTATTCTAATACATTTCTGCATCAGATTTGCCAATTTATCTCGGTCGTAACAGTACTTTTAGTCCTTACAATTCAGGAAGTAGTGTTTAAAAATATATTTAGAAACACGTAATGTAATCTTTATTCTAATACATTTCTACATCCGATTTGCCAATTTATCTCGATCGTAACAGTACTTTTAGTCCTTTACCACAGGAAAACAACTAATAGCAATAGAAGTTTTTAGATAGAGAATCACACTTCCTCTACTGTTTGCCAACAGCCACTGTTAGCTTTTAATTGGCCTGTCATATCCAAACCTTTATAAATTCTGATCTACAGTGATTCTTGTAAACAATTTGTTAGCCATAAATAGCCGCAATGAATTGATTTATGAGAAAAAAAATCTGTCCATCGCTGTGTTACATTGATTTGTATCGAAACAATTTGGAAGGCTCTGAAAAATTGGAAAAGCTTGATGCTATAAATAACTTACCTTTGCGCATAGAAAGAAATGGTCATTGGAAATAAAGAGACTAATTCACCTTTTGATTTCCAAAAGGTATTAGATCAAGAAATTCAAAAGACTATATATTTGGATTTCAGATGATGGCATTAAAGCACAGAAAAATGAAAACGACTGAGATTAAACTATATCAAATAAGATCTATTATGAGCAAAATCTGATGAATGAATAAACCTTATATTGAAAATATGTGCGCATTACATTCAAAAATATACTGTATAATCCATAATATAAATTCAAAAAAATAGTACAATAGGCAAACAATGAATAAATGACTGAACTGCATAGGGGTTATAAATAAGAAATGAAGGGAGAAAGTGGAGAAAGTTTATTATTATTATTATTGAATTCTGACTATATCTTCATTTGAATTTTTAAATACATCTAAAATATAAAAAAATGACCATTTTTATTTCATGCTGGTGAACTTTTTTTCGATATGTGCTGTCTGATATTTATCATTTTTCCTAATGATTAAAAAATGGTTTAATATGTAAATGTAGGAATAGCTGTTTCCATTTTACTTTTGTATATATAATAATTGCCTAAGATGTGGAACGGAATTACACCCTCTTTTTTCATGGATTAGTATTTGCTCAAACCTTTTAAATTTAAAGGGCAATTCAATATTTATATTTTCTTTTAAAGAGCGTTATGCACATATGTCAAGAACCTTTAACTGAAATACTTTCTTAGAATAGGTAAAATAGGTAAGGTGCAAAGTAAAATGCAAAGTATATTTCTAAAAAAATATTCGAAAAATAGAATAACAACAACAAAGGAAAAAGATTCATTATGTAAAATATACGATTGTCCCGAAGGTTTATTTGTGTCCATATAATTTCTCTCACTTAAAATACCCGTTTTTACTTCTTTTCCATTTGCCTCTATTTAATTCAATAACAAAACGTTTGTATATGATATTTCCTATTTTTTAAAGTCAAAACTATAGCACCCGGATATAAAAAGAGCCTCATCCAAAATTATTCCCGACATTATCCTTCTCATATCCAACACAGGTCCGTAATATTTTATGATTCAAAAGCGAAGGTTATTGGGAAAGTTGGTTTTTGCATCTTATGTTCAGAACAAAGCAACTATGTTTCAAATACAAAATATCTACAGTAAAGTGTCTACCTTTTAATGTTTGCGAAAAAATGATAATCCTAGACAATTATTGCAAACAGATGGTTTTCAGTTTTTGGGTTCTATACGGACCCAATTATGCACTGTGCAGCTCTTAGAAATCGAGACCAGAAGGACATGTTTAAATGATTAGTTCTTGTTAGCGAGAATATGAAACATAACGAGTAAACAAAAATACATCGGTCAACAACTTTTAGTAAACAAAGCGTAGTACATTAAGTCACTGTAATTTTTCGCAGCACAGCAAACAATATTCTTTCGTATTAGTTGTGTGCTGAATTGTGAGCATTTGCGAAAATGTAGTTAATAATGATAAGTTACGAAATGCACATCTAATCTTTCTTCAGCCCGTCCAAATAAAGAAAATCTTCTAGTAAAGGTTTTGATCTATCGAACAATTTCGACGGTCTATCATCATATCCAAAAAGCAAACAGTCTTTAAGTAGTAACAACCTCAGTTTCTCCATGTCATCTATTGGTACTTGTCTTTACGCTTGTATAAGAGCTTCTTCTCGTTGTTTTCTCATCTCTGTTTTATTTACTGGAATTTCTAGAGCTTGTTTAATTGCTTCTGTGATGTCCTCTTTTGTTATTCTATCTGCATCAGCGTCTTTAAATGGAAATTCCACATGTTTTGACATAAATCCCCTTATTTGTAAATCTCTCCATGTTCGTAACATAAGTTTAACAAAAGGAAAATCTATCTGAGTATTTTCTTGGTGTCAAACAGAAACTTTACATGCCCTCTAGCAGTGTCAAGAACTGTTTCTTTTTCAAAATCGTCAAAGTGTAAATTAAAATCACTATATTGTTCCCGCCATTTTGAAATCAGATACTCAGAATCATCCCTGAATGTTTCTAACTTTCCTATGTACTGAAAGAGCATCGAACAAGGGTCACACTGATCAGACATAGGTGAAAAATGATTGTCCATACCTTTCCCCGATTCTTTCAGGTACAGTAAATATTTAATAAACTCCGGAAATGTCACGTCAAATCCATACTTTTTGTAAACAGTGTCTTGGCTTTTTCTAACAACATGGACCACATTTCTGCCTAGGTTTCTCCAGTAAAGTAAATTTGGGTGAAATATCTTATTTTCATAACCAGAAAATAAACGTGCGTAAGGATCCCTTACAAACAGAAAAGAGGTTCCGTTCTTTCTAAAACTTCTATATTCATATGTCATAAGTTCGTTGAATTTTGACAATTTGATTTGACTCAAAGTTAGTTCAAATGGTGAACTCAGTTTTCCTTGACTCGACATAACTGTTAACACTCTTTTCCAAAATGTGGAGCTGACCTTAGGTATTGGACAATAATAAATTAAATGTTTTCTCTCAAAACGTATATTAGGTTTATTATACGGAAATCTGTTTGAAACTGTAAGATTAATTTTCTTGCAATTTTTTATCACGTCTTTGCGCCGTTCTTCGTAAAGTTTTTCTCTGCTAGCTGACATGGTATCAGGTAGAAGGTTTACTGTGAGCATTTTTGTGGCTCCATGCTTATTTCCGTTCAGTATTCGTTGCAATAGCCAATCACTTCTATCTGTCCCTGAAAACTAGATAAAATATATTCAAATGCAAATCAAGTATACACAATCAGGGAATCTGTGCCTTGTTTAATTTAAAAGAATAACTTGTATGTATAAAACATTATTTGCAAAAAAAATCCTACGCGACTATTTCTTATAGTTTATGTGTCCGAAATCAATCAAGTATTTGCTCATAATACTGAAGTTTCAATAACAGCACTCTTTTATTCCCGCATTTATCCGTTCTAATTTTCAAATGGGACAAAGTCCAAAATCTTCAATATGTTGTGTTAGATAGTCATCCAAGAGATTCTTTACAGAAATAAACAAAATGAAAGAAATTTACTTCATGTTTAAAACAGCAAGGCCGATAGCTTTGGTAATGATGCTGTGGCATTGTCTTATTCAAACACTGTACAAAGTTGGAACCCGTATTTTGCACTGGGTTACAGGTTGTGTGAAAAACTGGTGTGAATCGAATGAAAAATATATAATTTCCATGTTATAACACTATGACGTTTATAGCGATGTTAACATGGAATGCTAAAATGTACAAACTAAACCTAATCGAATTCCCCGCTTTCTCACCAAGGTGCCTTGCGATACAAATGGATTTATGTAACGATAGCGCTATTTCTCAAGTAGCACAATACAACGTATTGGTGTTATTGAAGTAGGTGTTTTGACCTGCTTGGTATTAAATCTATCGAAAAATAAGAATGTGATTTCAGTAAATGGCAAAATATTCCGATAATGCTTGAGCAAGTATATTAATCATGCTGAAAATAAACGTTGAAAGAAGATTAGATGAAAACGTGCAGATGTGTACATTGAACGAATTGTCACATTCTTAGTAATGAGATTATATCAGGGAAATAAGAAAATCTAGAATGAACAAAACAGAAAAATAATGCAGCGGCATAGAAGTATTCACTACTTACGCATGTTACACCTGATTGCTATTGACGCGTCTACGTCTTCGGTCTAGAATCGAATAAGCTCATATTGCTTTCAATCTTTTCCTTGATTATCTAACAAACAGTTGATCTAGGAAAGACTTTGTTTTGCAGACAAACAAAGATACCCAAAATAAAACGACAAAAGATAGACAACATAAAACACTTTACCCAGACATTTTAATGACTTGACAGTATCAGGTATTAATTCCAAATCTCGCACAACCAAGTTGTTACCAAACATTTCAGTATGTCCATTAAGGCGGAAGTTATAAAATTTGAAATAATGTACAGTTATAAAAACCTCTTGCCTACTGAGAATAAAACGCAAAAAGTTAACCAATAGTAGGAAATACATCTTAAGTACAAATTTCACCACCGATCTGATGATGTCGGTAAGTTATCAATGAACATTTTGGAATATATCAATTCGGCTTCAAATAACCTTAAACGACTTGTTCTGAATTTTGATGTATTTACCATGTTTAAAGGCGGTATAGTATTCGGATTAAATAACGAAATAAACTCCGTCTAATTCCAATAGAAGGTAAGGTTTTAAAACCAAAACTTTAACAAACAAAAAATCAAACACTAATTAAACAATTACTCGAGTGGGGACTGAACCTACGGCCTTTAGTGAAACCAGACATACCAACACAAATGAACGAACATGGTTCACTTTAGTGAGGAGACAATGCACACTCGCACTTAACAGTGTTATAATTTCAAACAGAATACAGATAAATAGATAAAAAAATACTTACGGTAGAAGACAATGCAAATAAATACACCTATAAACACTATGGCTGCGCATGCACATTTTGCCAGTTTAACTGCAGAAACTGTTTTAGAATACATCAGTTTGCCTTCATAAACACAACATATTTTAACAAGAGCAGTCTCAATTAAGCACCTTAATGCTACAACCGGAGAGCTTTTCAACACTTAAAAAGTATACAATTATATAAAAACAGCCTTATATAAAAGTATGTTAAGTAGAATAAGCCGATAATGCTGCATCTGTTGGAGTTGCCGGCTGTAGCTATGGAAACGAAATAACGACAAAAATTATTTCAATCAAACTGAAATGCTACTTGCAACAGCTTGGTCAGTATACCAAAATATAATTTATTTTATGCATTTTCGAAAGAGATATGTCTGCAGTTGTTACTTCTTAATTGCTTGATACTGAGTCCGTTCGCCTGTGTTTCTCCGAGTTTGTGAACGTGGTTCATATTAGTTATTGCGTTGCCATCTTCACAGTCTATGCGATTTCGATTGTGTTATTAAAGGATCACGAAAGGACTCTTACTTGCAATTTTCAGTATGTTTGTTTTGTTAAAGCTCTTCACGGTGGCATCTGTGAGAATGAGAGTCTTGTGGTGCACAAATGTATTTATTTAGAAAAATATCAACACTATATCAATATCAACATTTTAAACGACAACATTTTACTCATATATCAGATATTTGTTTTCTGAAACCGGTTGGGGAGGCATTTCTGAAACTGAGTCTGCGTGGGAGCATTCCCGTTTTTAGGCATTTGTTTTATGAAAATCTGCATTCGAAGCAAAGACAAGCCAACATAAAGCAATGAATTATCTAAACATCAATCGGTTTTGCTTTTGTTATGTGAAAAATGTTTTACAACGAAGTTTCAATCTGATTTACGGTGATGTTTTACCAGAGTCCATCTGGGAGCATAAAACTGTCACCCGTTTTCAGGCCTTAACTGAAATTTTAAACTATAAAAAATCTTCATGTATCTACTAAGCACACCAGCCAATATTCGGTGAACAACATATTTTGTAACTCTACAGATTTCTTATCGAAAAAAAAAAAACATTTTAAGCGAGGAATCGGTCCGCATGGAAGCAAGGAACAGGTGCGCGATGACGTAGTATCCCAATATTGACAGTACAGTACCCACGGTGCCTATTTAGTGGGCATCAAACCTGAATAGATATGGTTTTTACAATTCATCCCATTGTTTATATTTATTTTCTTGGATCAAGTATCCTTTATAGCATTATATCATTATTTAGGTAACTAGAGCTAGTGTTACATCTTTGTAGTAAAAAGTTATTATATAATTCCTTTGAATGGTTGTATGATGCAAAGCCACCCTCATTATTACAAAGAGTTTGCGTATATATTTATGTTATCCTTTGATCTTTCATGTGTGTTTATTTCTTGTATATCATGCATACTATATATGACGAGAAACTTATAAAAACAAATTCCTTTTTCTACTTCTTCCTGTTAAACTGAGCAATTGCTTAGCAATAATTCAGTGTATTTCAGGTAAAAGGTGTAAACATTTTTTGTTTTGTGATCCCAACCAAGCAGATCATTAACAATACAAAACATGATTGTGTTGACTATTGTGACTATATGTGTTAAAATATTTTTTTTCAAAATATTAATGTCCCTAAATTTCAACTTTCACAAAGTATATTTCAACTGATAGATACTATATACCCTAAATTAAAGAAATTGAGGTGGTGGTATTTCTAAGCATTTGAAATGTATTTTCATTATACTCAGTATTTGTTACATACACATAAATGTGTACTTCGTCCGGGTGTAATCGAAAGTAATCGAAAATGTGACAGACGATTAAACCAATAATCGTGTATATTACGATAACATGTAATCAAAAGTGGCATCGATTACTGACTACTATATTGACTAATGGACAAAATGTAATTGATTACGATTGATTACTGATTACAATTATCCCAACCCTGAATACTACACGCCAAATTACAGAGCTCTTGCCCGGTTTGTATTAGACAAGAGGATTATGTTTATGCTTTCGCTGTCACACTGTCCATACGTAGACCAGTTTGTATCGCGAGTAACTCCAGCGTATAACTGCTGCAGCCAATGAAACTTTCTAAGAATATTTGGCAGCATGTGAACTTAGGTACCTTGTTATTTTGACGCACATTTGTTGGAGATCGACAGGTTTATGCCCCCTGATTAAGCAAAACATATCATTTTTTATGCCACCACCACCACTTAAGGGGCAGGGGCATACAGATTTGCCCTTGTCTATGCGTCTGCTGTCCATACGTAGACTGATTTGTTTCGCGTGTTACTCCAAACGTATAACTGATAGAGCCATGGAACTTTCTAAGAATAGTTGTCAGCCTGTGTACTTATGCACCTGAGTATTTCGACGCAAATATATTTGTGATCGACAGAGTCATACCCCTGATTAAGCGAGAATTGTGTACGTACCTGTAATTGTACAGGATTATTTTTGCCAAGAATATGGGGGCTACCGTGTCCTTTGGATACATCTCTAATTAATTTTGTGTCGCGTGTAACCCCAGACGTTTCACTACTAGAACCATGAACCTTTCTAAGAATAGTTGACAGAATGACTGTGAACTTACACACCTGGGTATTTCGACGCAAATTTATTAGAGATCGGCAGAGTTTTGCCCCATGATAAAGCCAAACTAGCATTTTTAGACTTGAGTCGCGTGTTTGTTTGATTTTGATCAACTGTGCCAAGTTATTTGAACTAGTGAAATGTCAGAAAGAAACAGACTCTAAATGAACCATGCATGCAAGAAAGACGTGTCTAAGGTAAACCATTGTCGGATATCCACGGTTGTTGATCTTCAGGTGTTGTATGAAGATCAACAACCGTGGGTATCCGACGATGTAGGTGAACCAGATGAGACACCTTTTGGTTGAAGGTAAGAAATGGTTGTCGTTATGAACTGATCTTGTTTACTGGGAGAAAAATAAACCTGAAAGTTTTCCAGTTTAATGGTACAACATTTCTTTGTCTCATAGTTTATAATGGATGTACTAATCAGAGCCAATCTGGTCTTTGGTACGAGATATATGTTTGAAGGACTACAAACTGTATTCTTTTACTGTCAAGATCAGTGTAAATGTGGTCAACTGTTGTATAGCCATTAGTTGCTGGCTCAGTTACAAGTTGTCCCTGGTTGACAGGAACCTTGGCTGTCTGGAATGTGTTGTCTTAATGTTGAAATCTCCCATTATAAGGGGTACATGGGGGCCTGGTGGATGTCCCGTGCTTTAACTGTTTTAGCCACTGCCCTCCTCTCACTCTTCCCAGTCTCTACACATGAATTCAGCAAAAATACTAATTCTCATTGAATTATGCTTCAGAAAAAGAATAATGGAAATAATTGAAAAAGAAACCCTTACTACACAGTTATGTACCAATACAGAAACTTTTGCTTAATGTCGCGTATATTTCAACAAGGTCTCTTTGAAAGATTTTGTGTAATGCACTTAGGAATGAAAAAAAATAAAAGGAAATAATAAAAACTCAAAGCCTGCAATAAACAGAGAAATTATGGTGCTTAAACAAAGAGCCATCATAAACATTTTGACCTTTCAACTGTCACTATGACCTTGCCCTTTCAACCCAGAATGAAAATGCTATCTCGTCAAGATGAACAATTTAAAGTGCCAAAGTGTAGTAGACCCATTTAAAGTGTAGTAGACCCATATTTTTAGTATTTCATGTCCAATGTTATTTTATACATTTATAGTGCAAGGGAAGCAATCATTATTATATTTCAAGAGAAACTATTCTTCTGGTCTTAATAGTATTGCTTGCTTGCTTTATCTTTCCCTTGTTCATTTATCCATTTCGACGGGAAATCCGTGTAATTTGATTGGTTTTTGCAATCAGCTGATTGTGACTTTTTCTTCACAAGACTGAGTTGTTGTTTTCACCTTGAAGAAGACAGTCATGTAATTTTTGTACTCAGGTGTGCTTTAGAGTTTATTAGCTCTCTTGTTCAGTATTTTGGATATGGAGGTTTTTATTGCACATAATTAACAACACTGGTGTCAGAGATAGATGGAAAGTGTGAGAGGAGTACAGTTCCACAAACTTGTATTCGTTTACCACCTTTACCATGTTTGTTTAGAAGAGTTATGCTCAGACTTGTGAAAACTGTATACCATTATTATAGAGCAGTAATAAATTTGAAAGTAGCTGACAAGTACTTGAGTTAGTCATGGCATCCCTATTTCTTCGGTATAAGCAAGGGAATAACACCAAGGTTTTTAAAAATCCGTCCATGCATCGAGAAGTAATGGCCTGGACAAGCCAATCCATATGCACATAGGCATACACGTACATGCACCGACTGAGGAGTCAGTTGTGACAGCTATGTTCAGCTATCTTCCAGCAGGCTAGAAAACAAGAAGCTAGATCTACTTCTCAAAAGCCTTGAAATAATGAATACAAGTAAAAACTTTTTAAGTCATTATTAAACTTTGTTCTTAACGACCATTCAAATAATTCAAACATCGAAATACGATAGCATATCTACAATCTGCAGAAAGCACGGATTATTTCACTAACTTGATGATACAGCACCTAATTAGATAATTCTGAATTATACAATGTATTTGCTAGTTCCCTATATGCCTTATCAGGTCGTGCTAAACCCAGTACGAGATACGTGCAATTAAGTGAAAAGGAGAAAAATGTGAGCAAAAGCGTCGAGCGACATGTGAACGTGGTAGAAAGTGGTTGTGTCTAATTAAGAAATGGAAAAAAGAGGAAAAACAACTAATGTTTAAGAAAAGTTTATTGATTTTTTACTATTTCTAACATAAATGTGGTTTCCACAATATGAAGTATATATAATTATTAGGGAGAAAATACCACTCTCTCTTCGTGCGTGGGTGCATGTGCGTCTGTGTGAAATTTTACTGCGTATTCTTTTTCTTTCTCCGTCTCTGCGCGACGATTGCATGCGAGAGGAAAAGGGGGATTTAATCTTTCCTTAGCCAGTCCAGATATAGAAAATCACTTTTTAAAGACTTTGATCTATCAAACAATTTCGACGGTCTATCATCATAACCAAAAAGCAAACAGTCTTTAAGCAGGAACAATCTCAGTTTCTCCATGTCATCTATTGGTACTTGTCTGTACGCTTGTATAAGAGCTTCTTCTCGTTGTTGTCTCACCTCTGTTTTATTTACTGGAATTTCAAGAGCAGTTTTAATTGCTTCTTTGATGTCTTCTTTTGTTATTCTATCTGCATTAGTGTCTTTAAATGGAAATTTCACATGTTTTGACAAATATCCTCTTAACTGTAAATCTCTCCATGTTCGCAATACAAGTTTAGAAAATGGAAACTTTATCTCTCTGAGAACTTTTTTAATCTTAAAAAGGGTATCTATTTTCCCTCTGGCTGAGTCAAGAATAGTTTCTCTTTCGAAATTATCAAATTGCAATTTTACATCTTTAAACTGACTTCGCCATTTCGAAATAAGATACATCGAATCTTCCCTGAATGTTTCTAGCTTTCCTATATACTGAAAACGCATTGTACAAGGGTTACATTGATCGGTCATTGGTTTAAAATGTCCATCTATATCTTTTCTTGACTTATACAGAGACAGTAAATATTTTATCATCTCTAGAAAAGTTACATCAAATCCATAATTTCTGTAAACCATAGCACTATCATTTCGCACAAGATGAACTACATTTCTTCCAATATGTTTCCAGTAAAATAAACTTGGCGTATACATTTTGTCAACATATCCGGAAAATAAGCGCGCATAAGGATCCCTCACAAACATAAAGGAAGTTTCATTGTTTTCCAAGCTATTTCTTCTTTGTTTATAGAGATTTTTCAATTTTGTTATTTTTGTCATTTCCTTTAAACGCATTTCGAATGGCGATTCTAGTTTTCCTTGAGACGCCATTACTGTTAAAACCCTTCTCCAAAACGTTGAACTGACCTTGGGTATGGGGCAATAATAAATCAGATGTTTTCTCTCAAGAAGTATTTTTGGTGTGTGATAGGTAAAGATACTTGTAACAGTTCTGTTGATTTTCTCACAGTTTCTGACCACATCTTTGCGTCGTTTGTCATACAGTTTCTCTCTATTAGTCATTCCCATTGCTTCAGGTGTAAAGGTTGTCTTAAAAGCGTTTGTATCTTTGAATGCATTAGCAAATACCAACGGGCGAATCAACCAAAGACAAAATGTTGTGCCTGAAAGAAAATGTAAAGCACTGGATGATTCTACATGTCGGCCATTAGCATCACATGTGTTTCATTAACAAATGTTTCATTCTTCCAGTAAACAATCATTCGGTTTTCGTCTTAAAAGAAGTAAAAATGTCGATGACAATTTTGGTTCTTGTATAGGAATTATCTGATACTATTTCATCAATAATCTTATCTGACATTAAAGTAGGGTTTCTCTATCCGTGTACCGTGATCAACCTTACCGGAAGTGGATCTTTTACTCATTCACCAGTCACATCCAGTGAACATCGATCCACCCCCATATTCGATCAACATGTCCCGTCGATTTATTTTTTCTTTGGAAAGTATTTACATGGCACTAGTGTTTTAAAGACTCTATTCGTATACAATGTATAAATTCGTTTTAACTGATCTCTTTTCTCTATACTTTTTGACAGTGTAGCGAGGCTGCGTTTCCCGACTTTGGTTTTTCCTGATATGCGTTTTAATTTTTTTGTAGTAGTGAATTTATTTTCCTTTGTTTTGACCTGATATTCAAATACATCTTTGAATTTATATTCCCATGTTTTGACATGATATTCAAATACATCTTTGGGGGTGGGTGGGGTGGGGGTGGGAGTGAGAATTCTTCTGACATAGAGTGATTTTCCGACGTGACAAGCACAACGCCATTTCAAGATTCGACCACGCATTCTTATGCTGTAAAAAAGAAATTTATAAGAAACCTTCATGATAAAGTGAACTTGAAAGACAGTTTTCTCTTACGGAGTAGATGTTACAATGCTACATGTTGTGACTGTAGCGTTGAGTAACCGTTGCATGTGCAAGAGACCTTTTCTACTGCTTTACTGGAAGTGAATTATGCTGTGTTTCTTGATGGCTGACAGTGATTCAGACACAACCTTGCAGATAGCGTCACTATATGTTCTTTTTAAATGATATTTATATAACAGATACAGCAACAAAACATCTTTCTGTAAAATTTCTTTTGGTCAACCTGCTAACATGGTTGAGAGTATTGGCTACAGAGGTCAACAAGCAGCGACACTAGGTCTAGTTATTTATTCAGCAAAGGTTGATAAACCTGCTACAGTTTGTACAGTCTGAAGAATTAAATAAAGATAAATAAGTTCAAAAAGTGATAGACATTTCAAACACGTCCACTAAGAGCCTTGATCAAATAGATAGAACCAGGTCTTGTAATAATTTCAATAGGCGATTAGTTGCAATGACATATGTCGCTTGGTTTGAGCAGTCTGTCGACATTGAGAGTTATTAATTACTACTCACTGGTGATCGTGTAGGTTCAAAATATTATCAGTATTGGATTACCTTCGAATACATGATTTACGGAGGGCAAGTTGTTAAGACGACCAAGAAATGCTGTAGGTCGCTTGTCTTAAAATGGCACCCACGGTCTTTGGGATTGAAGATGCTCTAATACCTTTTTAGATACACGTTGAAACTGAGTAATAAAACACATTCACGAAAAAACAATTTGAGGCAAATTTCGTCAGTTTACTAGTTCAGTAAAAATATTTACATGATAAAATGGAACAGAAAAATAATACATCTTTATACAAGTAATTTCTAAGTAGTATTTGCGCAGATTCTGTTTTTGGAACCTTGTGCATGCGTGCCGGAGGTCATAAACGATCAAATAGAGCACACAGAACTTCTTGCAAAGATCTGAATTATCTCTATCTTCCTTTTATATGTTCGGAAAAACTTTTGGCAAACAGTCGACTTCAGCAAACGAACAATGACGGATTAACAAAGCATATTAAGAGCATGTTTGAAACACGACGGTTAACAAAAGCGACCGAGAATTTATGTATCGAAAAGCTTATCATAGAGCGTGTTTTGATCTATTAGTCAGGTGAGCTAAAATTATATGTATTTTACTACAAGACAGCGTGATCAAAATTCATTTGATTATAGACAAAGTTTCTAACTTCGCATCATTTCATTTGTGTAATATAAACTAATTAGAAAAGAACACCTGTATATTTGAGATGTTACACGTTCCTTGATGAAATACGTAAATCGTATCAATATACAAATAAGGATATCGAATAACTGTAAACAATCAGACAACATCTTGTGTTGTTAATCTGAGGTTTTACATTTCCTTCTATCTGTTTGTCACATTCTTGGAATATGTACAAAATCTTACAGCTACAATGATTTAACTTAAAACTGTTCAGTCTCAATGAAGTAGCAAGGGGCTTGAGTTTGTTTGATGTTTGATTGTTTGATGTCAATCCTACGCCCTCAAATTCAAAGTCATATTATAGTTTGCTATAATGGGGAGTAATGTCAAATCCATTACTTCAACGTTCCATCATGTTTTGATAAATCCTTATTCGGTTTTTCACTTACTGTAAAGAAAATATTTCAGGATAATCATGTCATATACATGTAGTGAGAAAATGAAATCCCTTACATATGACAAACAGATAAGGTAAAACTCTTGCCATTACTGTTCTGTTGTATAAATAATCTTTAAAACACTTTAAAAGAATGGATTGATTTCTAATATCTAAAACAACTTCTGTATTTTTATTGTTTTTTATTTATTTTTCATCTATAAAACTAAAATGATTTTAGTGTCTGCTTCAGCCATATCAATTCTTAAATGTGCCACTTGTAAATGGATTAGGCCGAGCCAGCAAAGTGCATTTACTTTTAAGAAATACTCTTCCTTTATCTGGAAAATCATGAATTATAGCAGTTTAATTTTGCAACGTTAAGATTCGAAAGATAAACACAGGGTAAGTACAGAAAATCTACATTTTCTTTGTAACTGTCCAGAAAAATATACAGAACTTTCAAGCAAATTTTAACGTCTAGACGAGATCTATCAAAGGATGGCAAATGTACGCCTGTGTTTACAATATTGAATATCAAAATTCTCTTTTGTGGATTTTGTTTGAAAAAAATGCTTACCATATATGAGATATTGTGCATGTTTGTCCCGTAATATCTCAGTCAATGATAATAAGTGGTTATTCATTTATGATTGTTATTTTTCTTTCTATGGACAGTTTTCATGTTATAAAAGTTTTTTTCCGGATCTTATTCCAGCATTTCTTGAAGATACTCGCTTTGTTAAGTGTCTCGAAGGATTAAATCAGGACAAAAACTTCACTTACATTCTTACAAATCATCATCAAACATTTTTCTCAAAACAGCTGCTCCAAGGACTGTGTCATTTTCAATAGCAATCACATTTTAATGTTTGTTTCAAGGCAACAAAATAAACATTTAGAAAACAAATAAAGCAATAATAACTGATTGTTTTAATTTAAATCTATTTTAAAATAATTTTCTAGAAAAGTTTTCTATTAAAAAAAGACAGCTTGTCGGCTTGTAGTTCAATAATCCTAAATAAGATTGGCTGGTTCAGGGATTAAGTGAAAAGGAGATAAATAGCGTTAAGCTAGAGGCAACATGTACAGAAAATGGTTGCGTCTGATTAAAAATGGATGTGTAAGAAAAGTTAACTGATTTTATACTTGAAAATGAATGCAGTTTTTTCCCTATGTGGTATATACAAAATTAAAGAGGAGGCTCTCTCTGCGTGCGTGCGTGCGTACGTGTGTGTGTTTGTGACAAAGAGAGAGAGACAGAGAGAGCGACCCGAATTCTTTCTTCTTCTACGCGTGATTGCATGGGAGGGAGAGAAACAGGGGGGTTTAATTTTTCTTCAGCCCGTCCAAATAAAGAAAACCTTCACGTAAAGACTTTGATCTTTCAAACAATATCGACGGTCTATCATAATAATTAAAAATAGAACAGTCTTTAAGCAGGAACAACCTCAGTTTCTCCATGACATCTATTGGTACTTGTCTGTACGCTTGTATAAGAGCTTCTTCTCGTTGTTGTCTCACCTCTGTTTTATTCACTGGAATTTTTAGAGCTTGTTTAGTTGCTTTCATGAAATCTTTTGTTATTTTTTCTACATCAGTGTCATTAAATGGAAATTCAATATGTTTTGATATATATCCTCTCATCTGTAAATCTCTCCATGTTCGCAATATAAGTTTAGAAAATGGAAACTTTATCTCTCTAAGAACTTTTTTAGAGTCAAAAAGCAAATTTATTTTCTCTCTGGCTGAGTCAAGAACTTTTTCTCTTTCGAAATCGTCAAAGCGCAAATTTACATCTTTAAACTGACTTTGCCATTTGGTAATAAGATACACAGAATCTTCCATGAATGTTTCTAACTTTCCTATGTACTGAAAACTCATTGTACAAGGGTTGCATTGATCGGCCATTGGTTTAAAATGTATATCTATATCTTTCGTTGACTGATGCAGAGATAGTAAATATTTTATCATCTCTAGAAAAGTTACGTCAAATCCATAATTTCTGTAAACCATTGCACTATCATTTCGCACAACATGAACTACATTTCTTCCAATTTTTTTCCAGTAAAATAGATTTGGCGTATAGATTTTGTCAACATAACCGGAAAATAAGCGCGCATAAGGATCCCTAACAAACATAAAAGATGTTTCATTCTTTTTCAAGCTATGTTTTCTTGGTTTATAAATCCTTTTCAATTTTGACATTTCTACCATTTGTGCAAAACTTATTTCGAATGGTGACTCTAATTTTCCTTGCGTCGCCATTACTGTTAAAACCCTTCTCCAAAACGTTGAACTGACCTTGGGAATCGGGCAATAATAAATCAGATGTTTTCTCTCAAGAAGTATTTTTGATGTGTGATAGGTAAAGATACTTGTAACAGTTCTGTTGATTTTCTCACAGTTTCTGACCAAATCTTTGCGTCGTTTGTCATACAGTTTCTCTCTATTAGTTATTCTCATTGCTTCAGGTGTAAAGGTTGTCTTAAAAGCGTTTGTATCTTTGAATGCATTAGCAAATACCAACGGGCGAATCAACCAAAGACAAAATATTGTGCCTGAAAGAAAATATTAAGCACTGGATAAATCTGCACGCCGCCATAAATTTCATATACAAAAGTTTTATTCTCACAGATAATTGTTACTAACATATATATTATATATTCAGTTTTCATCTCATAAGAGAGATAAGTGTTAATTTAATTATTATATAAGCATAATCTTCTTTTATGTCATCAATAAACTTACCTGACATTACAATATAAATTTCTCTATCCGTGTGCAATGATCTGCGTTTGAGCATTGCCGGAAGTGAAACGTTTATCCATTCACCAATGACACTGCACATCCATATTAAATCACCGTGGCTTGAATCATCGTTTTGGCATTTTTAAGCCTCTATTACATTCGTGTGTATTCTTTATAGTAATCTTATCTAGTTCGATCGTTTTGACGAATATTTCCTTGAGAAAAAGGGATATCTTTACTGATATAGAGTGATTTTCCGACGTAAAAAAGCAGAACGCCATTTCAAGATTAGACCATGTAGTCTTTTGCTGTTAAGGAAGACAAAAACTAACCAACTTTCAAGATAAAGTGAAATTGACCGACAGTTTAATCTTACTGTGGAAATGTAACAAAAATGCTCAACAATATTAATCAAGGGGAACAAATTCCAGTACTTTAAAACAGAAACAGTAACTAGACCAGAAAAAAATGTCACAAAACAAATCCTCGTGAGTGACTGATATCTTCCAGTAAGAAGGACTTGTAAGACTTTGAGTGTAAAATTCAGACCGTAAAGTATAAACAATTGTCTCTGAAGAAGTTTTCTAAAGCATAAAAGAAAGAAATGCCGTTTTTAAATATCCGATGAGGAAGCATTCGTGAAAAAGAGTGACAAAATGTAGGCATTATGCTTGACAAGTCTCAAACTGTAAAGTGGAAGAACTGTAACAGTACATGGAGCCTCCTTTCTGACTGCTTAATAGAAAAAATAATTCTGTTTTTCTTGACAGTAATTCAGAGAAAATTTACAAATACCGTCACTAGATGCCTTTTTTTGAATGCTATCTTTCTAAATACAGCAACAAAGCATCTTTTGTTAAAAATACAGATTCTTTTTGGCAACCAAATTTTCGCAATCTTCGCGGTGACATTCCATCCTCGAATTCATGTTTAGCTCGAATATTTCTACACCAATAATTTCTTAATAGTCATATTTTCGCGCTTCTATAGAACAATGTATATCAGTGTGTTATATGCTTTTAATTCATACGATTTTATTAAAATGCTGTATAACGTTACTGGTAGGTGAAAAGTTTAAGGTCTCATTCAGTGCTGTGTAAAACTTCGTAAAACTGAGAAAAATCATGCACGTTAAAGGGCATTCTTTTGTTTGCCATAATCTGTCCGCTAGACAATGTCTTAATTCTGTACAATAGCGTATTGTTTGACACCAGATATTGAAAATAACTGTGAACTCCCGCGATAATTACAGTAAAACCTATGTAAAATGAAGGCTGTTTGCGAAAACCAGTGCCTACTCCTACCGCTATACATTGTGTTTTGATTTGTAACATCGTCTGCATTC
Organism: Cyclina sinensis; assembly: GCA_012932295.1. Lineage (NCBI taxonomy): Eukaryota > Metazoa > Mollusca > Bivalvia > Venerida > Veneridae > Cyclina > Cyclina sinensis. Next base: position 5,208,353 of record JAAONU010000015.1, read on the forward strand.
GTCCGTATTTTACACCATTCCAAAATCTTTTAAGAGTAAGTTCCCTTATTTTTTTAACCTGGGCGGTCTAGATACGCGAATTTATGATATTAGGCAGTTACCTCCGCGAATTCAAAATAGCCCGAATATTTGTATGGACCCCCAAAATGGACCTTTCCGTGAAAATTTGCCTCCGCGAATTCAAATACACGTACAGTATATTTAAGTGCCAGTAGTGACTACTTATTGGTTAACAACTAATTCTGTGATTTTAGCTCTTTCAAACTGACAGCAATTCTTACGAGTAAAGATATCATGCTCATAAATTTGAAAATTAAAGACTTGCTAATAAATTATCAGTAATTTTAAAGACCCATTTTCCCATGGAAAGATAACATACATTAAATAAAAGGAATTTCAAATGTGTTACAATTTTGTTTCTAATGACCATGATTAAAACATTGTTACAGTAAAATGATTAAAATTATTAAAACATTGTTACGGTCTAGTGCATACCTTCCTAAAATTGTGTAAATACAACTTCTGACAACTGCGTCAGGGAATTGTCTCTTTGGCTCAGTGGTTAGGGTGTTAGCTCTCGGTGCGCTAAGATCAGAGTAAGAATCCAATGCATTATTCTATTACGGACTTGCTTGTTCGTAAGATAATAAAAATACCATTGCGTATCTACAATCTGCCGGAAACACGGATTTCACTAACTGGATGACACAGCACCTAAATGCGAATTTGCGGCGGTCTTATGTTTTTTAACTATGTAACACACACACAATGTGAAAGTTTATCTTATTAAAACCTTCCAGGAACCATGTTGTAGTGCTGATGGAAATATATATTGATTCCAACGTGCAAAGCCGATCGATCAAGAGTTTCATTGAAAAAAGTTGAATATATAGCAATAGTTTGTTAATATCACTGTTGGCTTAAAGGTAGTGCATACACATGTAGTATGGTAGAACTGGTAAAAACAAAAAGATAATAAATGACTATATATTTCTATGTATAAGTACAGACAGATGACACAAACTGCCTAAATGCATTAAACATTTGTCTGTAATTAATTATTCTGTTCTAAGTTTTCAAGAGGATGCAAATAATATTTCTACTGTTAAGTTTTCTATATAAAAAACTTACGGTACAAAACATAGCAAAGGGTTATGCACGATAGTATCGAGAAAGCTAAAACAATCTTCCTTCCGAACAAAACACGTAAAAATGTTTTCCAAACATTCAAAACTGCGCCTTTCCATTCCATGATAGAATTTGTTTCTAAGCATTAGGTTATGTCATTTTGTTAATTGTTAAACAAAAGGACAATAAAATCCCTTGTCGCTCGCCTGATAAAAAAACTTACTAAAAGTACACAATCAGTCCGATTTTCATCAGTTTAACCTTAAAAGGAAGCATTTGATAAAAATATATATTGTTGGATACATGCAGGAAGCGCCCCAATCTCACTAAAGACAGCTGTAACAAAAAAGTCATTGAAAGCGTATCGATTTTCAGGACATAATTTTAATCAGATTGGATGTATCCCTGTCATTTGTTGAATATTTTAAGAGTTATTCGAGACGGTTTAGCCAAGAAAAAAACATCAATGAAAGTTGATAATGAAAAACTATTATCACTTGAAAATGAAAGATAATACGACTTCATACACGGAGCAGTTTTTAATTGAAGAAGTATTTGAATAGATGTTGTTTTAGGAATTCAATCTGATGTTCCGTTAGGAATATTGTGCGGCCGTGCTGGTGGTCATAAACAATCGACAAGAGCCCACATAGCCTATGCAAGAATCATCCATGCCGGTTTCCACTATCTTCCACGTTCTTTATGTGTGCAGGAAAACATTTTTGAGGCAGACAATCGTGTCAGGTTAACGGCAGAAGACAAATTTAAAAGCTATTCAGGAGCATGTTTGGCACACGACAGTTGACGCAAGTACCCGGTAGACTGTAGATCAAAAAAGCTAATCAAAGCGAAAGTTTTAACCTCAGATGAGCTAACATTATTAGTGTTTTACAATTAGACAGCTGCATGATTAAAATTGATTTTGATATAGTCACAGTTAACAACGCCGTAACAGGTGTCATATTGACCATTTAAAGAAAGAACATAAGACTGTATTTGAAATGTGACACGTCCTATGATAAGATATACGCATATTGAAAAATTCATTTCAATTAAGTTTTCAAATTAGAACTTGATCATTTGAAAACAGAATTATCGTCATGATAGTGTTATAAAATGTGATGCGTCATTAAAAAATTATTATCAAGCTCTGCTTGGACAGTTTACAATTAAACCAAGACACTTCAAGTGGAAATACATTGTATTCTTTATTCATACTGTTTGACACTCTAAAGATGTTTCAGGAAGCTAAGAAATTTAAGGTTAAAAGAGTATAAGTTATAACGCAAGCTATTGAAATTAATTTTAAGAAAATGTAACGTTAAAATGAAAGCTAATAAACGTAATAATATCAGGTAACCGGGTTTCCATGAAAGATGTGCCAAAGTCAAATATGATGACCTTTTAACGAGGCTTATTATATGCCTGAAGGGGGCATATTATGTTATGGTCCTGGGCGTCCGTCCGCCTGTCCGTCCGTCCGTTAGCACTTTGGTTTCTGGAGGATAACTTGAATACTTATTGGCCTACAGTCTTTTACTTTCATATGATTACTGCCCACATTGAGTGGATTGATTTTGGAGTAGTAGCTCAAAGGTCAAGGTCACGTGACCTTAACATTGAAAACCATCTCCGAAATGTAACTTGACAATCATTTGTTATAGAGACTTTAAACTTTAGATCATGATTGCACACATTGAGTGGTTAACCCCTATACATTTTGGGGTCAGTATGTCAAAAGTCAAGGTCACAGTGACCTAAATGTTTAGAATCATTTACACTTTGTAACTCAACAACCATTTGTCATAGAGACTTCTGAATTTATACAGTGATTGCACACATTGAGGAAATGACTTCTGTTGATTTTGGAGTCAGAAGCTCAAAGGTCAAGGTCACAGTGACCTAAGCACTGAAAACTATATACGCTATAAAACTTTATAACTAATTATCATACAGACCTCAAACTTCATATGACGATTGAATACATTAAGAAAATGACACCAGTACATCCAGTTGGTCAGATGTCAATATCACAATGACCTAAATAATGAAAAGCATTTCTGCTGTATAACTTGGCAGCTACTTCCCATACAGACTTCAAACTTCTTAGGATGACTGCCATCATTGATTACATGACCCCTATACTGTTTGGGGTAAGTACATAAAAGACCAAAGTGACAATCAACTAAACAATCAATATTTCTGCACTATAACTTGATAGCTCTGCGTCACAGCATGAACATCATAACTTCTGAAAGACAGACATTTATAAAAATTATAAAATCTAAAATTCAGATATGATCCCATATATCACAAATGCATCACTTAGAAAAAACACCCTTCGGGCATATAATGCACCGCCATGCTGTGCTCTTGTTTTATAATTTATATCAACATTTAGGCTTATGTATTTCAGAAAACTGGATTAATCTTAAGTTTAAATAAATGACTTCAGGAAAGTTATAAATCTGATAAATCGGTCGATTTTCCTGTTCAGCAGGACAATGTTATTTGTCAAGATGACTGAAATTAAATCTGAATTGAAGCTGTTATATCGACGCACAAAAGAAAAACGCTACACCTCAATAAAGAATGAAGATGTAAATTTTTCAGCACTTTTGATTGCCAACTCCTTGATAGATTCTTTTTATTGTAGACCAATCGATAATTGATCATTAGCCCCGGGGTGCCGGAAATATAAAGGTCACATAACCCGTCCTGCATTGAATGTATCAAACACTTTGCTTCGTGTCCATTTACGATATTGCATGAATTATGTTTCTTAAATAGAATTATCTTTTAGTACTACTAGTATTATGTTGGATGTTTTTTTTTTACTAACACATACTATAACTTTCTTTGTGTATCCGCCTCCTTCTCATGGTGGTGAAAAACAAATTCAAAAGCATGGGACTCGGGCAAAATCAGTGACAATCATTGAAAAAATTCTAATTGGTGTTTCGTTACACGCTTCATATTGTCGTTCGATAGAACAGATTAAATCGTTTTGCAATTCATTGTTTTCTTTACCTTAATCAAGATAGAAGCTTATTTTCTCGTCACCTTTTTTATACAAGACTTACAATATTCAACAAGTGAACAACTAGGGGAAAAACTGATGACTGTTCAAGATAGAAGCTTGAGATGTTCAATACATATTAAGAAGCATTCTTCTCTTTTAAAAGTTGAAATTATGATTTCAATTATTTGAATAACTCGTACAGAAAAATGACAAAATTTTATGTTAAACATCTCGCTTTGCATTCTAATATTCTGTTTTAACAAAAAGCACCTATTTTATTCTTTAATACAGTTTCAAATAATACATGGGAACCAAGTGTACATTATTTAGCCCTTAATTATTATGAAACTCCTTTATGTCTTTCGTCTAGGCTTGTGGTATCAGAAATGTCGTCAATAATATGAAGGTGACATGTTGTCTTTGTTTTGATAAAGCTTCGTGAATTAAAATCGTCAGTCTTCTTTAACTTTTTACTCACAAATAAGACAGTCCAGAACTAATACAATTTAGCCCATAGGTATTGTCATATGAATAGTTTTTGTTTTCGATACTTCATTTCTTTTCGGAAATTTATTCTAGAATGTATCGATCAATAGCATTTGAAACTTGCAACAATATAGCTTGTTTATGCATAAAGAAAAGAAATTATTTTGTAATAAGGTCATGTTTACATACGTTTTTAAGATATTTATCTGAGAATAATACATTCGCTTTCCTTCTTCTCATTATTGTTATCAACCTTATTGTTACCATAATTATTTCCTGTAATCAGTCAATCAAGACTATTATTATTATCATCGATATAACGGTAATTTTCCGTCAGATATTTTAAAGATAGATACGTGTACTGCCTTTGTATAGAAAATATAGTTCTGTTTCACTTATACCACACAGTTTTACCTAATTATATCACAAAATTAATCAATAAAGCAATCCAAATTAACAACAACAAAACAAACAAACCCAACAAAAGAAATATCAAACAATTAAATTCATAAATCATTCAAATCTCCAAATGTAAGAATTTGCATAAGAATAATTTGGTTTATTTGCAGAATTTCTAAATTGAATAATTTTAGCATAATAAAGAATTTAACCACAACACACCAAAATTTATATAATACTTATTTCCCCCAGCCGATAGGCCAGACGGATATGGTAATGATAATGCATGTTCATCTGCCCTTCCGTCAGTCCATCCATCCTTGAGCATAACTCCAAAACCTTTGATTAATCATGCCACTATGATTAACGGTATTCAGTAGAAATGCAATTAACTAGCGCCATAGCTTTACCTTGCCCAAATCTTAAATCATATCCCTTTTTATATTTTATTTCTACTCATATTAGCTCCAAAAGGTATCGGGGGAATAAATTTGAATTGAACAGCATGATAGACAATCTAAAGGAACAGTTCAGTACATAAGAACCATAACTCTTTCTCTGCTCGTTCTCAAATTATGCTCCTTTACAATTTTGCAATATTATGTCCCAAACGCAACTGAAAAACTTCTCTGAGGGAAGGGCAGTTTGCATGAACCAAAACTCTCCCTCGTCCATTTTTCATCTCCCTTTGCTTTTCATAACGTTCATTTATGAAATATCTGGAAAACTGTAAAAATCAGTGTTTAATTTTTACACACTGATAGAGAACAATTAGAGGAAGTGCAGTGTGCAAGAACTGTCCCATGTTTTAATGATCTCTTTTTATTACCTTATTGAATGCTTTTTCAAGAGCTTAACAATTAAAGTGATTCAGTTTTATTTCACACAATGAAGGATAGCATTGAAAGGAATTACATACGATATTATTCGTTCGTGACACATTTATCCGGGGCAATCACTCCAAATACTATTTAAGATAATTTGTTGAAACATTACACAATGATTCAGGGGATTGATAGTGCATGATGAGAGTTCTAACATACAAAAGCAAAGTTTTCCACCCATTCTTTCTTATTCACTTCAAAAAGGTTATCCCTACATGCATTGTATCTTCTATGACAACTTTCTCTGCACCACTCCAAACTTGAGTTGTTTTACCTTTCACTTCGATTGTCCAATGTGTAAAATCACAACTTTCTTTAGTCGCATTTCCACTTGCTCTTGTTTTGTTTAAACTCTTTTTTGTGGATTTAAGACAGCAATATATTATGCTGTACTTTGATATTTGTTGAAAAGATACCTCTTGTATATATACATATGATTATTTTGTTTCTGATACAACATAACATGAATTTTGTATTTACCCAGCAAAATATATGTTTTGCCCCATAAAAACTGTGCCAAAGATCATAATTCGCTATTCATTTGTGATTTTTTTCTATGGACAGTTTTCTTGCTGTAAAGGTTTTTTTAAGGAATTTTATTCCACCATCTCCTGAAGATACTAGCTTTGTTAAGTTTCTGGAAGGATTGAACAAAGACTAAACACATTCCAAAACATCATCAATCAATTTTGCCAGAATAGTTGCTCCAAGGACTGTGCCATTTCCAGTATCAATCTCATTTTGTTTGTTTCAGGCAACAAAATAAACTCTAAAAACTAATAGAGCAATGACAACTGATTTTTTTAATGTTTATCTATTTTAAAGCTTTTTTTAGAAAAAAACGTTTCCATTTAAATCACTAAGGCAGCTTGTCTACTTGTAGTCCAATAACCTGAAATTAAATTAAAGAAAACTTTTCTGCAAAGACTTGGATCTATCAAACAATTTGGACAGCCTATCATAATCAAAAAGCAGACAGTCTTTCAGTATAAACAACCTTAGTTTCTCTATGTCATCTATTGGTATGTGTCTGTACCCTTGTATAAGAGCTTCTTCTCGTTGTTGTCTCACCTCTCTTTTATTCACTAGAATTTCTAGAGCTTGTTTAATTGCATTCATAAAATCATCTTTTGTTATTTTATCTGCTCAGTGTCTTTGAATGGAAATTCAACATCTTTTGCTAATATTCCCTCATCTGTAAATCTCTCTATGTTCGCAATAAAAGCTTAGAAAATGGAAACTTTTTCTTTCTAAGAACTTTTTCAGAGTGAAAAACATATTTATTTTCCCTCTTGTTGAATCAAAAACAGTTTCTGTTTCGAAATTGTCAAAGTGTAAATTCACATCTTTACATTGATTTCGCCGTTTCGTAATAAGATACAGCGAATCAACATTGATTGTTTCTACCTTTTATTGTTTTAAAATGTACATCTATATCTTTCATTTACTGATTCAGAGATAGTAAATATCCTATAATCTCTAGAAATGATACGTCGAATCCAAAATTTCTGTAGACCATTGCACTACCATTTCGCACAACATGAACTACCTTTCTTCTGATTTTCCCCATTACATTAGATTTGGCGTATAGATTTTGTCAACATAACCGGGAAATAGGCGCGCACAAGGATCCCTCACAAACATAAAATATTATCCATTCTTTTTCAAGCTATATCTACTTTGCTTATTAATATTTTCAAATTTTGACATTTCTGCCATTTGTGCAAAATGTTTCTCGAATGGTGACTAATTTTCCTTGAGTCGCCATAACTGTAAAAACCCTTTTCCAGAACCTCGAATCGGGTATCGGGCATTAATAAATCAGATCTCTCTTAACAAGTATTTTTGACATGTGATAGCTAAAGATGTTTGTAAAAGCAATTATATGACAGAGATATCAAGGTTGTAGGTTGTGCAGATCAAGCGTGCTAGCGCCGTGGTTTCAAAGTCTAAAAAGCTCGAAGCGAATAGTTTTAACGTGTATGTAACGTATATGCCTTATACAAGTCTACCGGGATATAGAGAAGCCGACCTGTTGTTAATGTATCGACTTAAAACAGTACGAAATGTTTGAATATGAGCTTTGAACAGTGTGTGGGCTTGACGTCTTGACCTGGAAGTTTTGCTTTTTCGTATCTACTGCCTGTTTGGGCGCAAGATTAAAGGGCCGGTTCCGGCTCGAACTTTATTCTGCTAACTTATGTTTTGAAATCCCGTATAGAAATGTGCAGTCATGCCAGTCATTCCTTTTGAAGTAACGAACAGAGAGCAAAGTGAAAGAATCGTGTCAGAAACATTATCCAGAAACATTAATTCCGTCGTGCGTAGGTAATGGTGTACAAGCAATTTCGTGTCTATTAGGGCACTCACTTATGTTGGCGTTCTGCCGGTCATGCCTAAGCCGATTTTAAAGCGAAAGGTGCCGTTTAAAAATTGACCCTTCAAGCAATCGTTTGCGAACTTTTGCACGATTGTACGTCGAGCCGATCAGGCGTTATAAGCGCCGTATTTTTTACCTTTCAGACACACGAAGGCTATTTTACCGCGAAAACGGTATTTTCTAGGCGATTTCCTTCGTTTGGGAGCACTAAATTCTGCAGGTTATCGCTCAGTAATACCTGGACCGATTTTCATGCAGGTGCTATCATTGGAAAGTTGACTCTATAAGCAATCATATACGATAGACCCGAAGATTATGATTGTACAGGCCAAGCGTGGTAGCCTAGCGTTTTTATTTCTCAAAAACACGAAGCAAATATTTTCAACTTATATATAACGTATATGCCTTATACAAGCCTACCGGGATATAGAGGGGACGACCCGTCGTTAATGTATCGACTTGAAACAGTAAGAAATGTTTGAATATGAGATTCTGACAGGGTGTAGGCTTGAAGTCTTGACCTGGAAGTTTGTTTTCAGACATTTTGCTTTTTCATATCTACTACCTGTAAGCGCGCTAGATTCAAAGGCCGGTCAGGCTTGAACATTATTCTGCTAATATTTAAAATTCTGTATAGAAATGTGCAGTAATGCCAGTCATTCATTTTCAAATAACGAACAGAGAGCAAAGGGTAAGAGTCGTGTCCGAAACATTATTCCAGAAACATTAATTCCGTCGTGCGTAGGTAATGATATAGAAGCAAATTCGTGTATTTTATGGCACTCACTTCTGCTGGCTCTCTGCCGGTAATGCCTGAGCCAATTTTAAAGCGAAAGGTGTCTTTTGAAATTTGACCCTTTCAGCAATTGTTTGAGACCTTTTGCACGATTGTACGTCTAACCGATCAGGTGTTATAAGCGCCGTGTTTTTGAGTTCTCAAAAACACGAAGGCTACTTTACCGCGAAGACAGTATTTAATAGGCGATTTCCTTCGTTTGGGAGCACTCAGTTTTGCAGGTTATCGCTCGGTAATGCCTGGACCGATTTTCATGCAAGTGCTATCATTGGAAAGTTGACGCTACAAGCAATCATATGAGATAGACATAAGATTAAAGGTTTTGCAGTTCAAGCGTGGAAGCCCCGTGTTTTTGAGTTCTCAAAAAAACGAAGCGAATATTTTCAACGTTTATGCCTTATACAAGCCTACCGGGATATAGAGGAGCCGACCCGTTGTTAAAGTTCATGCTACTCAAATTTTTGACCTCGAAATTTTCATTTGGGCGCAAAATATATATCTATGACAGTTTAACAAAATTCCGGAGGTGATTTTCATCTTAATGATGTTTTTATTGCAAATTAAAATCCTTATTTTACGTCTAAAATTTTATCAAAGAGGACCCATAGATCTAACATAATTGAACAATAAAACTCCACATAATCAACCAAATATAAGAAATAACGTTGAAATCTTCCCTCATTGCATAATAATTGGTACCCACGTTCAACAACGCCAGACAATCGCTGGTACTTCACTATCGCTGTAAATGTATATCTAAAGCCGGATACATTATTGAAAGAGATGTTCAAAAAGTTTATCTGTCGTCTAACGTTAACTGGGACATTTTCCCATTATAAACTAATGTTTCTATTTACGTAAATTTCCAAAATTAATAGGTTTTATTAATACAATTAACATTCTCTTGGAAACTACACAATTTTCAACATCTTTTTATATCACAAACACAAGAGGCATATTTTCCTAAAACAATGGTACTTTTTTAGTAGCCCTCATGTCTCTCTTGGGTGGGAATAGATGTACGTTGTAAAGGCTATCTAGTAATAGTTAATAGTACTTTTGATTTATGACCCATAATTCGTCCAGAAAACTGATACTTTCAAGTTACATTGTATGAAAAAAGTGTACATTTTGTACATGTGTTTCATAAAATGTGTATGTTATATGAATAAGAATATTACATTGAAACAAACAAAAAATACTGAACTAATGTAATTTGATTGACTTGTCCATTTTTCTTATCAAAATACTGAAAAAAAATAGAAAAAAAGTTCAATTGGTTTTATATTTTTGTTGCCAATATTTTTTGAACTCCATGTATTAGATGAATTATGAATTTTAAACTTGAATATAAGCATGCTTTATGTGAAATTTCATAGGGACTATTTGTCAATTTATAATTTGTACAGTTCTCAGCAGATGAATAAATTATCTTGATTTTTTTTGCATTTATATCTGAGTATTAAAGATTTATAAAGTTGTATATCATCTTGTTGTCTGTTATTTGGTAATCTGTGTTATAACGAATGCAACAAAAGGCCCAAAAATGCACCAGAATGCACCATTTTAGACCTTCATTTTTCAAATTTTCCGGGGGAGGCCGGTACCTCCACATAACGGGAGGGGACGCCCCTCCCATACCCACCCCAATGTGGTTCTACCCTTCATGTCAGCCCCCCAAACCCCCTCTCCTCCCCCAGGCAGCCCTATTCTGTATCCGCCCCTGCTAACATCATGAATATAAATTGAAGATTGTTTGAATAAATCCTTTGAAATTTTGATGGAATTACGAACCCAATGAGCAAAATTTATATAGAGGCTAGTTCAATTAGGGTTATAGAATTAAAAGATACATCAGTGAAAATATCTAGAGATATTTTCCAATTAACTGATCCCAAAAGATTTTGAACATGCTCATTTTAATCCGATACAGTTTTTTGGAAGACTTGATTACGTAACTCCAATCTAGAGATTTTTCCATAAAACCATTCTCCTTAAAGTGATGTGTTTCTTATTTGTCTGTGATATATTTCGCTTAAGATACGTGTAAGAAATCTTTAACTAGATCTATGATTTTTTTTCATTATATAAATGCATATTTTTTTTCGCTTATTCATTCTAGATATTTTTGGGAAACAAAAAAAGTAATGATCAAAGAACAAATAATATGGTCAGAAGAAGCTTTAAAAACTATGTCAAAATCATAACACTAACACATTTTTTTTAGAGGTCGAATGATTTTTATTTTCATCATTAATAGATCTATTACATTTAATAATCTAATAAAATTATTTTACTGCATAGAAGCTACTTAAGTAAAAATCATTAAGACATGTTGATTGGAAGCAACTTTTACATAATGTTTTCACAAGTGCAATTGATCAAAAGTAATTCAATCAATTTAGAAGATCACTTGCCATAAAATTTTGCTAATTGTCTCAACATTGATTGGGTCATAAAAAAAGTTAATTGCTTTGTTTTGACAGCTATGCAGAATATACAAAGGTCCCATTTGAGTAGGTTATAAAGGAATTTGCATAAATCTCACAGTATAAGGGGTGATTTAAGGATCTTTGACATTTCACTGGATATTAATTTATAAGCAGACACAAATTTCTTGTTGATGGACATGCCATATTATTATTTTTTTCAAACAATATCCCAACGTGAAAATACACAGTAGTGTGAATTAACATTCCAGTGAAACAAATGTTAACACATAAGGACAACTAAATTCACTTCAATTGTACTACACTTAAATGACAAAGAATTTGTTTATGACGTAAACATCAAGTGAGGAAGTGTTATACAACATGTTAAAACGTGGAGGAGATAGTTTTATTTAGAACCAAAACTTGGAAGAAATTGAAATATTTATAAATTACATTCTCTGCTAAGGTAAAATTACAACCCATTCTCCCGGCACAAAAGTTGAAATTAATTTATAAAAATTGAGAAGTAATCAATGTTTTTTTTTTAAATTTACAATTTATAGCATGGTATTTTTATAAGCGTGTCTTTATTGTTTTTCTTGCACTTGTGGTTTAATGTTATGTTTGCATTTAAAAGCATATGCGTTATGACAGGGCATTAATTAAGGCTCTGGTTATGAGCAGTGTTATTCTGCACTACTGCCTCGTACAGTAGGGATAAATCTACGTCACAGCCTAAAATGCGTTGGAAATTACCGATGTCGAAACGGAAACAGCAGATCATCAAAAACACGTTTTATCTTATAAACAGCAATATTTTCATAATTTCGTGATGAAACCATTTTAATCAGTACAGTATGATTATTTTGAATAGACAAAGTTGCTATAGTCGTATCACATGACCTTTAATGTATCAACTTGAAACACTACGAGATGATTGAATATGAGCTTCGAACAGTGTGTGGGCTTGAAGTCTTGACCTGGAAGTTTGTTTTCAGAAATTTTGCCTTTTCGTATCAAATACCTTTAAGCGCGCTAGATTAAAAGGCTCGAACTTTATTCTGCTAACTTATGTTTTGAAATCCTGTACAGAAATGTGGCGTAATGGTAGTCATTCCTTTTCAAATAACAAACAGAGAGCAAAGGGAAAGAATCGTGTCCGAAACATTATCCAGTAACATTAATTTCGTCGTGCGTAGGTAATGGTATACAAGCAATTTAATGCCTGATCAGTTTTAAAGCGAAATGTGTCGTTTGAAAATTGACCTTTCAAGCAATCGTTTGAGACCTTTTTACATCGTAAAAATACGTAATGCTTCGGCAATAATCGGATTTTGTAACAGCCAATCAAAACATAGAATTACATAATACTGGAAAACACTAACTCTGCTCCAATTGTACATATAGGAATATAATACTGGCAATTGTCCGTACAGAAACATTAAGCTGGCGACAAGTTCAATAAAAGATCGTTTAAATTGAACGAAATACGCACGTCTTTCTTCGACTGAAAGCATAAGGTTACAGGTTCAAACCTCCTTCGCATTGATAAGGAAAATGTCTCGAATGCGGTGTTTATAAAATTATAGTTCTACATTAAGCGTTACTAGATAGAACGCCCAAGATCCGATAACACGATAGAATTGGCATTCAAGGGGAAACACGTTAACCCTGACAAGCCAGGAAATACAGGTTCAATGCATTAAATTGCCGAGTATCGGCGCTTTATACTGAGCATGTAAACTGAACATCTCTGTATCTTGCACTATTTAACCAGGGCCATTATTGAGACCCTGATTTAACTAAACCAGAGATAACTACACTCTGAAGGGCGCTAAGTATACGTTAACACCAGTAGACACTTCGGCCCGACAGACACAATATTTTCGATATTTGCCCGACTATCAGGTAAGGCAAATTCGGCCACTTATTCATGTACCGAAATATGATTATAAATTTTTTCATTTTTACTAAATGTTTCGGCAGTAACATGTAGCTTCGGCCCACCACATTAGCCTGGAATTGTTCTTTCTGGCATTTTATCGTCTTTCAAAGCAATTAAAAAAAACTTCTAAGCATTCTAACTACATTGTTTTCCAAATATTTTATCATTCGGAAGACAGAGGAAAAAATCTAGGATTAAATTAAAGTCAATTAAAAAAAAAAACATCGTTGGAAACACACATCGCTGTTGTATTTTTACAAAAACTGCGCTTTTACGATGTTTTTAAACAAAGTAATGACATATTATCTCTTTTAACATCACAACTTCAAAGAACGTTTACCGCAATGCAACTCATAGCAGGAAACCTAAAACACTTGATAATTTACTTCCCCTTTTATATCAGTTCACCCCTTTGAAGTTTAAGACCATGATTCCTTACGGCAAATTTTGTTTATGTTTAATAGTTTCCTGAAAGGATGATTTTTATAACCCTAAAAATCGCGGTAACGGAGAAAAGCCGGGGTGTATCCAAACGGTGGGAATTGTATTGTTCGTCTCACAAAAATATTGTGTTTGTATGGAATAAGGGAAACGAAACTCAGTCCGCTGTAAAGGGTCTTAAACATTTCCGTAGCAACAGCAGCCAAGCTGTATTTCTCTTTGTTACAACGATTTTTTTCACCATGATTAAAATTCCCAGGATTTCCACAAACATACAGATGATGGAACGACTACTATTACTAGCGCGTTTTATCTTTCTGTGATCATAAACACTCGCAGCCATTTTATCATCAATCTACTTTTAACCCCTACATCTCATCATCATTCATGGAACATCATGATCATCATCGTCGACGTTTTTAGCATCATCATCACAATCATAACAATAACAAATTCGTCAGCATCATAATCTTAACATCATCATCATCATTTTAACAATCGTCATCATCAACATCATCATCGAAAATCATCTTCAAAAAAATACATCCATTAGTCGAAAATTCTTTCATCTTAATCTTAAACCTTGATATTTTTATATTGTTTGCAGTAAACTTTTGGCAGACATACAAGCGATCATAGAGAGAGACTAAATTCTAAGGTATTTTATAAAAGTAAGCGGTGCATATGAAAATTAGCTGTTAGTGATGTCTATCATCTTCTTCATGTAATTCCTGCTTCGCCATTCAGGCGCGCGGAATTAGTCGGTTTCATCGAAACGCATTAAAATGCATGCCTGGGCGCTTGTTGTTATGAATGCAAATCTCTCAATGTATCTCTTCTAAATCCGAGCATCTTTAAGAATGAAAAACTGTAAGATACAACGCAATAAACACACATTAGAGATAGACATTTGTTCAAGTGGTTTGATTGGTTACTGAGTTTAGCCTAATCACCACATTCTTGCACAGGTAAATTACCTCTTATATCCGTATGTCCTACCTATATTTATGCACAGCAAAGAGCAGAAGATAAAAAGATCTGTTTCGTCATTGCTTAAACTACCCTGTCTTAGATTTATTCCAAACATCTCGAGACAACAATTGGAATGGGAACAACTTACCAGAGAAAGCAACAGAAACTTATTTTTACCGGTCAAAGCCATTTGAATATCTCGGCTATGAAACTACGACATCTTAAAACAATTACGCTTCTTTATAAAGAAACATAAGAGAGGTCAATCAGAGTACTCTGAAATTATGTCCATCTTATTCAGTATATCAACTATTTTCAAACTTGCAATTTGTCTCTCTCACGAGTTAAAACACAGTACTGTAATTATTCAAGCAGTCAAATATCTTTGCAAGGTCATTTAGACGAAAATTTTGACATATAATGATAATTTTTCGTTTTCCTGAATTGGTATTTTGAAGCAAACGGAGCATGCACTCTAAGATTACTGTAGATTGGTTGTAAAGATAATGGCTTTAAATCTTGAGGTTTAACTTCAGTTCGATTCGCAAAAATGGATGCCGCACTATGGAGAGGTCTGATGTCCTCTCCAATTACCCGAGGTTTTCCAATTGTCAAAGTGTGGAAATGAGAAACGTTATAGTTTTGGATACCCTTGTTAAGCGCAATCCTTAAGAAAAGACTGGGGTTATGCACCGGCTATCACAGTAAAAGACATCAGAACATATCAATAAAGTGCAGTCTTACCCTTAACCAGTTTCTATATGGAAATGAAAGGACTTTTATATGTTTTTGTTTGAAAAATCAACGCACTCATTAACTTGTAATATGAGCTTTCCAAGGGCGATAACTTCCAAATCCTGTTGCGTCAATGCAAAAACTGCTTTGTACGGATATATATTAAGATTTTTACATACAAGTAATTTAAACGTTTCAACTTGTTTATAGTCCAATCATGTAAGACAAAAACAAATGTTTCCTTTTAGAAAAATAAGAGTGTGTGTTTTCCAGTAACATGAGAAAATCATGATGAATTTGTCCAATTTTTTCAAAAACGAAGTAAGTTTATTTTGTAGAGATTAAACTGTCGTTTTAAAGGCCACTAAATTATACACATGATTTATGATTAGTGTCACAATTTTATGGTAATCTGGTAAACTCTGCACCGACACAAACTAGGTATGTATGTCATTAGTGTATTGTTTTTAGTTTCAAACGAAATAATCACCACCAATGTTCATTTGACTTGACTGGTTGGTGAAAGTGAATTAATCTTGCAGTACACTGACGGGCCTTCGGCTACTACTCTAAAAGTATTTGCTTTCTAAAGGTTACACAATGTCCCGGAGGTGAGTTTGAACAACAAATCACCGGCAAGTTAAGGTTCTCTCGTCGTGACAGTTGGCCTCTTCAAGGTCGTCTGTGGGCCTTAGAGCTTTTAAAATAAATTTTCTTGTCAGCATTGATTACATATTGTTTGATAACAAACGACTGAATATTAAACAATTATAAGTCTGTATATTTTTGTTATTTGGTTTCGAGTGTTTTTTTCTCAGTGCTATCTACAACTGTTGCCCAAAGGATTGATTGTTTTATCAGGGAAGTCAAACAGGTGTGTATTACTACTGTGTGCTCCCAAACTCGCCAATTGCTGTTTGTCATACAAGTTCTTGCATGTTACAGACCTTCTCTAAGAGACTGCCCGTTGGGTTTTTGACAATGTTTGGAAACGAAAATGTGAAAGTCGTGGACATAATATATTATTCCATAGTCGAGATTCGAACCGCTGTGGACATGTTAATCGCTAGACGCAACCGCGACCCTTTAGATGCTGTTGTTATTGTTTTTGTTAGTGCTGGTGTTCTTCTTTTCTTTGTTTCTGTCGTCAATAAGTAACAGATTATCTGAAACCACTTTACCAGTAATTTCTACGCAATGGAAAAGAATAATTTCTGTTAATAGTATATAACTGTTTTACTGTAGCAACTCACTGACGACAAAAAAGGCGACTATACGGTTTACAAAACGGTGTGCTCGGGTATAAAGTCTAAGTTCAACTCTATATAAATATATTCGCTTGATAATTATTCTTAGAAATATGATTAGTAAACCAGACATGCACACTCGAATTAAGTTTGATTGACAACCACATTAAAGGAACATTGTCTCTCGTTTTCTTTCATCTTTTACAGTAAACAACTTCCTAATGAGAAAATCATGAGAAAAACATGAAAACGTAAGTGTCTTGTCAGAAAGGTACACCTATTTCCTCGAGACCTCACCAGCGAATTGAAATTCAAACTGCTACATACCGCACATTATTTTTTTACATTGTTAATTCTGTCCTTTAAGTTGACCTGTTTTACCTAAGAGGCAACTTAACATTTATTTATTTAACATTTCTTGTTTGGTCACGAGAAATGGCAGTCGTGCCAAATTGGTTATACCGGGAATTTTCTGTGAGAACAATTCGGAGAAAATCGCGAACGACAGAGTGAAGAAATGTACTATATTCTATATATGTACTGTATTAGTCATAATAAATCATCATTCAACTAGTAGCGCATGGCACTTGTTGGTACACATTATTTGATTTTTCTGCTCATTAAAAACATTTAAATTTGTCCTTTCTATGCATAAATAAGAAACAGCAGTCTCGAAATAAGTATGGTGAATGGGATAAGTCTCAAAGCACATTATTACTTTAAGTTTATTTTCACTTTCAAACTAAAACAATATGTTTACATGTGCTTTTAACTGAAAAATTAACTTGTGAGAATTGTTTAAGATACATCAGCATGCCGCTGTACTGATACAGACATAGTGACCAGCTGAGCTAGCCCAATACACTGATTTAAGGACTGCCGTTTCTTATATATTTAGAGAAAGAACAAAATTATATTTCATTTAATAAATGTTTCCTTTACAGTCTAATTTTCAATTTTAAAAAGTTTTTCTGTGTGATCTGCAAGAACAATCAATTATGAGTCAGTAGTATACATTACTTTACATAAATGAGTGTTTTTCATACGTTAAAACTTATTCTACTTTTAACTCATAGTCTGCCTCTTTCAAATATTCTAAATAAGCCATAGTTTTTCAAAGTACAAATGAGTTCTTTTATGTACTTTTTATACATTTATACACCAGCTGTGATAAAAAAATTAAGACAGATACAAAAATACTTCAGAAGTAGTTTGAATGAAGAATTTTCGTTTCTAAGACAGAATAAAGGGGCTATGATCATTAGTGGTTAAAAATGCATTCATTATATACACTGACTTTTTATAGGATCGACAATTGCGTGCACAAGAGTTGTTGTTTCAGATGATGATTATTATGTTGTTGTTGTTTCAGATGATGATGATGATGATGTTGTTGTTTCAGATGATTATTATGTTGTTTTTTGTTGTTGTCATTTCAGACAATGATGATTGTGTTGTTGTTGTTGTTTCAGATGATTATAATAGTCGTAATAACGATGTTGTCTTTTTTGCTGCTGATGATGATGCAAAGAAAATAAAGGTAATGATGATGGTGATTATGATGTATTTTTCGCCACCATTGCTGCTGATGATGATAGTAAGTACATTACAAGCATCACATGGTAAAAGATGGACAATTTAGTGGCACAGACTTCTTTCATAACATTCACTGTATTAAAAGTAATGAAATATTTGTTCCTTTTATAGAGGCTAATATTTTGGGCAACTGCTTGGCTCTCTGTGATTTACCAGCGGCGACAAGATGGCGTCTCCTGACAGCATGATGGTAAAGGCTATTAAATTGCGTCCATACATAAATGTTTTATGATTTTTAATCTCGAGAACTGAAATTGCCAGAATAAAACACACACACTCTCTATACAGACCAATACTTTTTTATTTTTTATTTTTTTTTATTATTTTTATTATTTTTCTTTGCAAGCCGGCATATAATATGACACGGTTGTATTGAACATTATTTTCCTGCAAAGTTTAACTAGTTACAATACTTTTTCCGGGTTACAGCTGAAGCATAATGAAAGATATGAAGCACAAACGCATGTAAATATTAACTTCTGTTAACCTCGCTGTCTGTCTTACATAATCTTCTTTCAATATTTGCCAATTTTCAATTTATCTCCTAGAATGTTAAACAACCATATTTATGCAGACGCGGAAACACGCTCAATAAGTTTCAGTATGCATTTGTAAAAGATAAGAGGAATCAATGCCTTTGAAGTTCCGTTTATATTCAGAACCCACAGCAGGGCGTCTCTCATACCAGCGGGAGAGAGTGCAACATTGACTTAAATGAAATCAATAAATCCCCAACTTGCTTCCTGACATTTAAATAAGGCCTTATTTAGGGTAGTTTGTCGCTTTTGGTAAAATAAGCGACATGATTAGCCACTCTGCATTTTGCATTTCACTGATTAAAGCTTTTTCCGGGATAAAAGGCTTTATCGTTGTAATCCCGGAATATCGCCGCCATGAAAACGGCATGAATATACCAGACGTTTATTTATGAGTATTCTCTTTTTTCAGTTAAAGAAAGACAGTTGGCAAATAAACGTAGTTTGACCAAAAAAAGTATAGAAGTATTAAAATATTACTGCGTTAAGAGCAAATTAAGAATAAACACTAAATACATAACTTATTTCATTATTTACACACTGAATGAAATTATGACTATACATATTAAACAAATTTACGTACATCTGTTTAGTACATAACAAGAAACTAACGGAATAAAGGTACAAAAACAGTTACTTCCCCTATTGTAATGTAGCACCAATCAACTTCAGCCATCACAACGGAAGTTTCGTCAGGCAGGAATGGATGCTTGGATTGAGTCATACACATTCACAAAGTTACAAACTTCACCCGAAGTTACTAATAGCATAGCGGAAGTTATTATGGAGTTTGGGTAAGTGAAAGCGTCCACTTACACATATGTGATTCTGGGAGCCTACGATATCTGGACAACCTTTACAAACCATAGGCATTTGGTTTCAACTCAATTGCCGTTATATTGATGATTTGCCATACTACTGATTATCCCCGTTTACTAAAAAAAGTAAAGGTAGTTCAGCTCCCACTTTTGTTCGCATCGGAAGTGATGTCTTAATATGAACATTTTTCCGTACCCGTACCAGTCCGGATCTGGTCCTCGGTTTTTTTCAGTAAACAGGGGTAATAAGTAATATGGCAAATCATCAATATAGCGACAATTGAGTTGAAACGAAGTGCCTATGTTCAAAACTGGGCTAACAATGTAACAGCATTTTTGTGTCTTTAACTTCCGTCTTTTTAACTTATACAGAGTTAATATTCTGTTGTTTACAAAGTGCTTATAGGATGATCTTTAAATGCAACAAAAGCTCCTGTCTGCCGTGCAATAATTTATTCATAGGACAGCTGCTGATTTTGACGCGACTTTTGTACAAATTTCTAAATAACTAATTTGACAAAGTAAACATGAATGGCAATTGTATGCAAATAATCAACTCGATGGTTTTATCAGAAAATTACCAGTCTAATAATTTCATGCTGGAAAGGTAAATACGTAAATGAAAGCCATTTCGTTTTACGCAAATTCAAATGTTGATTTATTGGAATACGCAGTTTTAGAACGTCCTTGACCATTGTTTTCAGAAATAAAATAGGCTCCTACTTCATTATAAAGAAACTGCTTGTATAATTAAATTTCTATCTTAAATGTGTGCCTTGTTAAGAAAAAGATTGTTACACTGTGTTACTTGTGTCTATTATTTTCTTATAGTCAGAAACACACAACTGTAATAGGCAGTTACGCCCGGAGAGAAAACAAAACAGAACAAAAACATGTGACCTTAAATAGATCCCCAGTACAACATAGATTCACGTTTACGGACTTTAACCTACCCGCTTCATCTAAATTCAAAATTTAGTAAGAAGACATTCGTTCTCACTTAACTTGGAAATACGATCCTTTAGTAACCTTGTGCTGGCAGACATGCAATCATCCTTCCATTTTGTGTAGGCAGGCATTTGCCCCTGATTCAGATTGTTCATGTGGACACTTTGCCTCTCATTAATTTTTTTGTGCGAACATATTCCTTTCAGTAATATTCTTTAATCGTTCGGTCCTCGGTCACTTTGTCTGTTCGTTCAACTGGCCCTTGGTTATTTTGTTTGTTCGTTCAATTGGTCCTTGGTCACTTTGATCGTGCGTTCATTTGGTCCTTGGCCACTTTGTTTGTGCGTTCATTTGGCCCTCAGTCACTGTGTTTGTGCGTTCAATTGGCGCTTGGTCACTTGGTTGTGTTCATTTGACCCTCGATCAATTTTTTGTGCATTTATTTGGCCCTTTGTTTGTAAAATCATTTGCCTCCTAGCCAATTTGTTTAGGACA
The DNA here is from genome assembly GCA_012932295.1 of Cyclina sinensis. Lineage (NCBI taxonomy): Eukaryota > Metazoa > Mollusca > Bivalvia > Venerida > Veneridae > Cyclina > Cyclina sinensis. The sequence goes on from JAAONU010000015.1 coordinate 5,229,613, forward strand.
ATGATTTAAAGTTATTTTGTTTAGACGAACGTTCGCGTCTCCAGGAGATCTTGCGTTTTCGGACAAAATATATCAGCTATAACTCAAATTTATTACTTTATCACTGAACCACTTTAATTCAGTAACTCCACGGGAAGTTATGTGGCCGCCTTGGCGGTCAGAATGTTGAAACGTGAAAGAACGATGAACTTATTGCCTCGGTATTCGTCCTACAGAAACACCGATTTTACGTATTATTTCATAGATTTACTTGTTTTATCTGTAATCAGCTAAATAACAGAGTTTGAACGAAACGACCAGCTTTTCGTCTGATTATCATGATTATGATCGGTCATTGTGGAAAAGACACAACTGCATATGAGAGTAGATATGCAAAACACAGAAAAACTAGATTGCAAGCAGCTTTGGATCTATTAAGACACACATTTCACTCCAGAGGATCTCTTAACCTAATAAAGAAATACTGCACATTTTTGTAATCACAAATACCGCAAGAAACGCAAGTCAAGAAGAAATAAATGCCAAACCAGCCTCTTTTTAATAACAGCTACTGCAGGAAAATATGGACTTTGCTAGTTTATAATGATTAGAGAAAATACTTTTTATTTTGACATCTACTGCCTGAAAACGTTCGTATTTTACCGTGATACGAACTGTAAAATACTGAAAAGAATCTGTAGTAGGTTGTCATGCTATAATTGGAAAGTATTGTGATAATGACAAGGACAATCTGCAATGTATTTAAATTTGAATCCTCTTTTAAACTAACCAAGCGACAGAAAATATTATCAATTTGGCTATAGTTAAAAGAAGAACTGCATATTTACATTAAAGAGCTCTTCAATGATATCATAATTAAAACTAGAGAAGAGTGTCTTTTGTAACCATGCTAATAATATGAACAATTTTTATGATATTATAACTATAATACCACATAAAAGAGTAAAGAAATACGGATTGACACCGTTTATGTAAATGGATATGATTATATCACAGCCTCGTACAGCCCCACAAACTGCTTATTTATAACTATTTTGTTACGAGCAAAAAAGACAAAAGTGACAGAAATTCAAAGAAGCTTTTAATCAAGTAAGTGATATTAAGAAAATATGTTATTGTAATCATGTAGAAGACTAAAGGTTAATTCACAATGTATTCTACAGTTTTAAAGTGAACGCCGTTGAAATGACAATTTTCGTCATTTGCATTTTACTATGTAAAAATGGTTAATTAAAATTTAATATGAAAATAAAGTAAATTACATTTTAAATGAAATTGGCATTATTGAAATATAAAACTAAATGCAAATTAAGTGCTACATAATATATCTTACATTTACCCCACACCAAATGCTTTAGAAAAAATATAATGTTGGAGCTATCTTTATTTATTTACGACTGCATGATAAAGGAAGAAAAATTTAACCCCTTTTTGTATATTTCGAAGTTCAAATATAATTGACAGTATTGATAACGCCGATTATCTTGTTTGGTTTAAAACCTACCTAAATGAATGTGCATATATATATTGTTATTAACATTTTATAACAAATATGTGAAAAATATAAAGTTACAAAGATCTTGGTGCTGATAATGCCGTCCACTTATCGCAAAACAAAATAAACTTCATCTTTTCATCTGTATTCCTATAGAAAACTTATACAAATAAATATCCTGTCGCATTTTACGTTTTTGATCGAAGTCTTATCTTATTATTGATATAAGAGAATTCATCATTGAAATGTTACTGATACATATAAGAGGGTGATTCTTTCTTTATTGTTTTCAAACGAAAAAAGACTTCGGTAATCGGGAATATTATTGTAAAAAATGTCCTATTGCAAAGATATTACACAAAAGATAGATAAATATCAAAGATATAAAGATAAGTTTACGCCATTGTGAAAACTGGTCATTTAGTACTTAAAGATTACAGAAGACGGGACTTAGAGTTCAGATCAGGAAATCTCGCAAAGTTACTTGTTAAGGTTATTTGCCACCTCATTCGGAATATCTCTGTACCCGACCTTTCTACTATATAACAGTAGATGATTATCATTACCTTGGATAGATTTTTATATCTAACTAGGCAGTATCAGTATATGTATTTTCAAATCATCTTTGAGTAGAAGAACATAAAATGTACTGAAATACATATTTGTTATTAACTTTGTTACAAAGGTCTGAGCCAGGTAAAAGCCCGTTATCGAAAGGTCTCATATCAAAGTTTTCCCGTTGTAAATCGGGTAAAAACTTCCTTCTGATATGATGATCAAAATGGTCTGAATTTGTTATACACACTAAATTATTTTGATAAATATTTTTCATAGTTACGTCTGCAATCAATCTGCATTCTTCAGTAAGTATGTGGTTTCCCCTAACCAACTGTTGCAGTAAGTAGATTTCAGCTGAGGGTAAAAGAGTTTGTTTCCTTTTGACAAAATTCAGCATTTTATATAGGTTTTTTAATGTTTCATTGTCACATTTTCTACTTACTTTAATATCTATGAATAAAACAATTGAGTCAGATAAATAGTGAAAAGCTGCTTCAACAGCTCAACAGTAAATTTCAGGACAGCCATAGGAATGTCTATAAGCAAGACTTTAGTTCATGAAAATATTATTCATTGATTCATTGATTTTAATATGTTCAAGAAATGAAAATCCTCGTTCAAGTTACACTATATCCTTCGTTATATAAATCCTCTTTATATTAAAAAAATAAATAAAAATAAATGAAGACAGTTTAAAATACAATATTTTCTATATATATATATATATATATATATATATATATATATATATATATATATATATATATATATATATATATATATATTTCTATATATTTTATTAAACGAACAAATGCTACAGTTCACATTGAACCTCCTCAGAGCAGTGTCGATTTTTAATGTACCGCAGTTCGGAGCAGAAAAATAATAGGATATGAAAGAAAGACAAAGTGTTGTGATAATAATTTAATTTTTTCAGAGAGATAAACCGATTCAGCCGGCGACATTACGGTCACCGTCGTGCAAAACCTATAAATGTTCTGATTATTCATAAAGGCTTAGAGTTTTGATATTTGGTGTGTAGCGTTGTCTAGTTGACCTCTACCATGTTGCTTCAAATCATGGCCATAGGGTCAATATTCGCCATGCTCTTGGGCTTACATATAGTTATTTAAGAAAGTCTTTGAAAATCTTGCATGTGTATATCATCTTTGGCTGCAGCTAAAATTGATTTTGTACTTCAGACGTACTTACTGTAATTGAAGCTCTGTCTATGAAGTAAGTCAAGATGTACACTTTTGCACACAAACGAAGTTGGGTTGATATGTGGTCACTATGTGGGTTTGTCGGTTGGACCACATATCGTTCCATATTGCCTTGCATGAAGGGATTTTGAAATAAGTTGACACAAATGTTAAACACATTGAGACCATGTATCGCATACAGCTCTAATATCTAATTCCTGACTAGTTATCCCCGCCCCCCCCCCCCATTAAATGAGTAACAAATTGTGTGCATTACATGAGTTTTTACGCAGTAGGAGTGTTACTATGAACAATTTTTATTTTTATTAAGCCCACCTTCGGAGAAGATTTTGTTCGGTTGGTTAGTAGACCACATCGTTTCTGTTCAATACTCGTGTACCATTTGACCGACAACTTTCAAACTTCATTGGATAGTTGCACTTATTGAGTACAAGACCTCTGTTGTTTTCTAAGTCAGTAAATCAAAAGTCAAGGCCACTGTCACCTTCAATTTGAAAACCATTTACGATCATTTAACCGTCAGCGTTCACGTTTCAAAGTTCCTATTGTGTCAAAGACACCTATTGTTTTGGAGATCAGAAGCTCAAAGGCCAAGGTGACATCAAATAAGTCAAGTACCGTATGACCTACAGCCTTCAAACTTCATAGGGTAGTTGTTTTTATTGAGTAGAAAACTCCCGTTGTGTTAGGGTCATACGGTTCTTAGTCAAGACTACGATCAACTTGTATTTGAAAACATTTTCCGCTCAGTAATTTGAGTATTACCTGACCAACAGCCTTCAAACTTCATGGGTGGTTGTCCTTACTGAGTATAAAACCCATTAGTTTTTTATCATGTCATTACATCGATTTCTGCTGATAAAGTGCCTACCTGATAAATTTAGCTTTATCAGTCACCCCAAGGCTTATCAGACACCTCATAAATACACATTCTGACCTTGGCGGAAATACTTTCATTTTGCAAGCAAGACATTAGCCTAAACGACAGATTAAGCTTGTTCAACATTTGATTCCTTGCATCGGTAAATTAAAGAAGGCGAAATTATGACACCTAAGATCTTGAAAATGCGAAATAAAATTAAAAAGTTTACGTACTACTTGTTTGAAAATATTGAACTGATAAATTTTGAATCGAACAGTTTTTTTAAATATTAAAGTCTCTCTAACTTTTGACTAAAAACAGTCGGGATTTTTTCTTATCGATTTGACCTTTGACTATAATTCACATATTAATGCGCGCTAGTTGAACTTGGGAGGCTCTGGACATGTTTTTGATTTAAGTAGATTTTTTTTTTAAAAAAAAGGAACGCAAATAAAGTTGAAAACATGATAAATAGAATACCAAACAAGTGTATGATGTTACAGTGCCTCGCCTTCATTCTTTTTCTAAGCCTTCCCTGATAAATTTTATAATATCAGACACTTGCATGGTATTGTCTATAAGATCGGTAGGTCATAGGTCAACGTCACAGTCTTGAATTTGAAAACTGTTTCTGCTAAATAATTTGAGTAACACCTGATACATAGTCTGCAAACTTCAAACTTCAAGGTAGAGATGGGGCATAAATGTCATTCTGACATCTCTTATTATCTTTATTTTTAGAATCGGTACTTGCAAAATTGAATATCACGTGAGAGCTGAAATTAAATCGAACGGGTCATCAACTTATATCAGTAGTTCGCCTTTTTTTAGAGAAAAAAAGTCGGCAGAATAAAAGAGAATAGATTTCATATTTGAAAAGTCGTTACAGTGATTTTTTAATTAATTTGTTACTGTCGATATTTTAAGTGGATGTTTATTGTAAGCAGGTCGTTTATAACATACTCAGTATATTTTTATTTTTTCCAGTTTCATATATACTTTTGTATTATACCAATTAAGGTTGTGGATTCTTTGGATTGCAAATCTCCGTAATTCGTATTGAGTTGCCAAAAAATTCTGCTCATGATGTAACAGGTATAGAAAAAGGAGATCAATTTTCTTAAGCCTTGTTCTGTGATGAATTATTGATATTTTTCCTTTTGCACACAATTTGAATTGTTAAAAATATTCTTTAAAGCTTTGAAATATCAGAAAAATTATTACCACTTATTGAAATTTGTCAAACAAGTTGCTTAACCTCTCACTGTAAAACGTTCCTGGGTTCGAGCCCTGCTACCAGTCATTTAATTTTGAAAGTTGGCAGTTTCTTACTGGAAATTAGAGTATAGCTCGGTTCCTTCCAAGGATGGTTATGTAAGCAATCCGTTTGACTGTTAGAGCCAGTTAAAATCATTTAAACTAAACCAAACTTATCACAGCGTGCGAATGACGTGGTCAGTCACATCAACTTGTCAAAGAATGCTGCGTTGACAAAACAGGTAGAAAGAAAAAATAGGTGAAAATGTAAATTTTGGTTTAATTTTTTCAGTAGGTTATTGAGTTACCTTATACTTTAACCTGTTGCAAATTATAGGAGGTACAGGAGCAGAACAATCGGGGGATTACCTGGTAAGATTTCCCTGATATAGTAGGAGTGGGTATCATAAAGGTTATAAACTTCCGTTTAATGTTGTCTGTATAATGTGTAGACGAGATGTTGAATGGTTAAAACAGCACTGGTATTGTGTAACTTCAAAAGCTTGGAATGCTCAGTATGATTTATGACAGTAGATGAATTAAGCAGGTAAACAGTTAGGGCCTCTTCACGGTTAACTGTCTGACTAAGTGTGTGTGTGTGTATAAATACCGATATTGTTCTACACCTACTCCCAGTTATAATATATTTCGCGGTATTCAAAATGTGAATTGATTATTTACCACTAAATTTTAAGTAACTGATTTAGCTGTAATGGATTCAAGCGTTTTTAAAACAGTTATTGGCTTCCCTCTAATGATATTCTTTGGAGTATTCCTAGTTACTGGTTACGAAACAAATATACCGTGTAAATTTAGTGTTTTCACGTCAGACACACCTACAGAGTACAAGAGTTCTATGGATGCAGAAGTATTTTATATATTTAAGGCAAATCCGTCTGGTTGTGAAATGAATCTAGATGAGGTTTATCGGAACTTGAGTGAAAAATTTTCCCTGAACCGTACGTCACATGGAAAAGAGAAGTTTGTCGCATTAAAGTTTGACTGCAAAGGAGCGTCGGAAGGAAACTATATCCGGTTTACCTCATCAGCATATGGCAACTATAGTCAGGGAAATATGTATGTGGTAACAAAAATTATAACAGAAAGCTGTCGAATATCTGTTCATGAACTATATCTTTTTCAGCGCTACGGAAGAATATATTCTATAAAAACATCAATGAATGAAATTTTACCAGGTGAAAATTGTTCCAGTCTAGAGAATGTACTTGATATAAGCTGTGATCGTCGGTGTGATGGGGTGACTGATTCTGCCTCCGGGAATATGAAAGGCTTCTTCTGGGAGTACTGCAAACAGCCTTTTGGCAAGCTTCGAAAGCTCTTGATTTATGGCTGCAGAACAGACTACTTCATAATACGACAAAATTTGCTTGAAAATAAATTTCCTGTACTACAATCATTAAGAATGAGACATGTAAATATGTCGGCAACAAATATAACATTTCCATGGACTAACGTATTCATAGACGTACCAGGCAGAGCTTCTGGATCCTCTGAGGGTTTTTTAAGTGGGTCACAAAATCAATCGTCATTCCAGAGAGAATTAAAAATCTTAGATAGTGAGATAACACTCACATACCTCAAGTTTCAAGGAAATATTTCAAAGGTAATATTAAGTGGTACCAGACTGAAAGCAATAGAGGAAGGCACATTTAGCAACGTTGCTGGCCTGAAATATTTAGATTTGTCATACAATGATTTGAAAGTTGTAAAGGAAAACGCTTTTGAAATGCTGACAGAGCTAAAGTACCTATACCTAGGAACAAATCAAATAGTTTCTCTACCCCCAGGTTTGTTTGACAGTCTGCACAATTTGTTGTTTCTTGATTTATCTGGAAATAGAATAAAGATCTTTGAACAAAGACTTCTAAAGCATGTTCCAAAGCTAGAAGAGCTTATACTTGAACGAAATGAGTTAACACAATTACCAGATGATTTTCTGAAAGATCAAGTTAATTTAACTAAGCTTGAACTTTCCTGGAATCCTTTACAAACTATTCCTGTTTATCCTATTTACAGTACTAAACTTTCAAGCGTATCCCTAAGTCACTGCAAAGCAAATTCTACAAGTTTAACATCTTTCATTGAAAGTTTGAATATCAAGAAATTAAACGAAGCTAACCTTGACCGTGATCAGATTCCAGATAAGATAACTGGTCGAAACGCTTATGTATATCTGAATTTATCTAACTGCGAAATTGAAAATATTGAAAAATCGATAAATTCAGAAATGAACATGTTAGTCTACCAAGAAATTTTAAAATATTTCTTTATTAATCTAAATGGAAATCCAATTGACTGTACGTGTATGTATAATTTGTCAACTTTTATGTCAGACTTTCGCAAAAAATTTGGTGTATCAATAAACTGGGTTTGCATGTTTCCTCACGAATTGAAGGGGAGGCTTTTTATTAGTTTAACTCCTGCGGACAATTATTGTCCCACTGATGTAGACACGTGTCCAAAACATTGTTCTTGTTTTAAGCGGATGAACATGAAAAGTACGTCTAATTCTACTGCACAAACAGGTAGATTTATTGTTGACTGCAGGAATTTGAACATCACCAAAATGCCGGAGGAAATGCCGACAGGAATATTGGAACTCTGGTTTAGGAATACAAGCTTGACGAAAATAAGTGCAAGAGAATATTTCAGAAATACGGATTACTTTGATGTGTCGCACAACAGAATAAATGATTTCACTTCAAAAGCAGCTTTAGAAATGATGAATTTGACTACCCTGAATTTAGATCATAATAATTTAACCCGACTACCGATTCAGATTGCTTCGGCAAAAATTAGTACATTGACATTAGGGGCTAACCCGTATCGTTGTGACTGTCACACGAAGTGGATGAAAAACTGGCTTATTAAGAGAACAAGCCCAGTCAAGGATTGGAACACAGTTGAATGTTTCTATAATACAAGCATAGTAAAGAAAATGACAGTAGTTCCTGACAAGTTTTTTGTTTGTCCGTCTTTTGTACCAAATAGTATAGCAGAACATATTGTTTTACCAGCTATTGTAATAGGATGTGTTTTATTTGTACTCGTTACAGTGTCACTTCTTATCTATTTTCAAAGGTTTACGATCAAAGTTTTACTCTTTATGTACTGTGGCATCCATTCGTTTGATAAACGAGTAAAAAATGAAGACAATATTGAGTACGACATTTTTTTTATTTATTCACATAATGATTCAATCTTTATTCGAACAAATATTTTGGACACACTTAGAAGTAAAGGATACAGAGTATGTGATTTGTACGAGGATTTAGTTCTTGGCTTTTCATTTCTTGAAAATATTAAAATGATAATGAACAAATCAAGAAAGATAATATTTTCCTGGACAGAAGACATGCTTACAGACGAATTTCTAATGGCTGCCTGGAACTTAGCTGTTGAAACAGCCCTGAAGAATTTATATGACTCGATTCTTGTAATAGCGGATAGTGAAGTGAGCAGAAAGTGTGATGATGAAAAATTAAGAACTTATATAAAATGTGGAAAGTTTGTCAAAAGGAAATCAAAATTTTTACTCTCAAGTGTACTCTATTTAATGCCACAGTTGGATGAAGATCAAGGGCACAGACATACTGAAGAATACGGTATGCCGATGCTAGCAAACGGTATCGTAGCAAATAACTATCAGAATAATTTAGTGTTTATAACATATCCTGAAGAACTTGATCAGGAAATAAAACAGAAGATTTTCCCTAATTTGCATCGGGAAAACATTGACATAAGACTTTTCGATTACGAGTTTTCACCTGGCACAGACATTCGTGACGAAGTTGATGACAAGTTAAATATTCCTGGACATTTTATATTTGTCTTTTCAATGAAAATGCTTAAAGATGATGTGAAAATGCTTATACTGTCTAGTGTAATATCAAAATCTATCTTGAGTAATAATAACTATCTATTGTTTTTGACGCATGGAGAGATCAGGGCAAGAGATATTCCGAATGAGATGGCACATTACCTAAACATGTACGTTTCAGCGAGTTATTATGATCCGAACTTAAATTCCCGTCTTCTGAAAGCTTTAAAGTACTGAGATGACAAGTTTTCATTCACAAAGACGTAAATTTGTCATTAAAATGACAACCTTATACATTTATCTTTCACCTTTATTAAGGTGGCTTGTAATTATTCTTAAATCATAATATATACTTTAAATTAGTTTCAGTCAAATTTGTAAGAGAACAATAAACATTTGTGCATTTTCTATCATTTTTAATGCTTTTTTAAATTTCTTTGTTGTTTGTGGTATATTTACGTATTTATACATGCATTTACAATTTAACTCCAATTCAGCGCAGAGATACTTCCCCTATTTTATCAAATACAGCTGCCTTCACCAAACCCTTCGCAGACATATCATTAACAAAGGGAAGCAACCGCTGCGTTAGGTTTGACTCTAACTTACCACACACTACGCACTCTTTTAATCTTCTTAAACGTTACTGTATAAGAAGGAACCGCTGTCTGTAATTTGCAATTTTATAAGTGAAAAAAATAATTATGAGTTTCTTATTTAGAGCTAAACTTTTCATTTATAAGCACCTGTTTTTAACAAAAATGAAGTCAATACATATGGAAATCAGAACAACTTGAAATCTCCTAACAAAACTCAGAAAATTTTGCCTTAGCTGCATCAACAGGAATTAATGAGAATATTTCAAGGAGAACTAGTGTGTGTTTTAAATTTTAATTTTGTTATATTGTGAATATAAACTGAGCTTTGTTTAAGAGATACTTGTATTTTACTATTCAACGAGTATTCATTTATTTTATACATTGACGTCTTCTTAATCATCTTTGGTCTTTACAAGGTAATGAATGATAATAACGTGTCACCATGCGTAAATATATATATATATATGTACATTCATTCAAGTTGGTTTTTAAACCGACAAAATGTAATCAGTTATCAGTACTATTAGAATGTCTAAACAAACTCAAGTTAGCCAAGTATTTCTTCATTCATCATGCATTGATAAATCAATTTAAGATAGCACAAATATTATTTTTCCATAGCATCTACAAAAAGGAGTCAAGTAAAATTACAGTTTGTATAACCAAATTATTGTGAAGTTGTATATTTCAATAATTTCAACTTCTTTTCACATGTTATAGAATTAATATTGTTTATTGAACCTTTCTAACAAAATCCAGTACATTTGAAAATGCATTGAGGAAACTTGACTTCCTTTACATGAAGGAAGTGAGTTCATAACAATATTGGTAAAACAGTTAATATTTCTAAAGAAGAGGAAGACCTCTCTGAAAACCCCAAAAATTGGGTTGTCTTTTCTTCAATGTACTTACCATTATGTAAGAAATTAAACTGAAACTGTTTCTGCGTTTGCCGATTTTTTAAATATGTATACATACAGATGTCATTTTATACTTTCATTCATTAGCATTTGACCAGTTTGTTTCACTTTTCCAAGCCTCTCATTTAAGTGTAATTTTCTGATTGATAATCTATTTTGTTGTAAAAAGATGTGAACCTACTTTTTGTTTTCGTAAATTAAAGAATTTGACACCAATCTTGGGCCTGTGTTTTTTCATTGCACATGTTTTCTTTTCTATGGCGTACAATATAAGAATTAGTGTATAACGTTAAATGTATGATTTTCTGTTTCATCCCTATTTTCAACTCTAAATTTAACATCAATTTCAATTTTAAGGAGAATTTGTCAGCCATTCATTTAATCCATTTCAAGCAATAACAAAGATAAGCACACTGTCTGTTTTTTTCCACGTATTTGGGAACTGCCTAATTATTTTACGAATTAACCCTGAAAGACTCTATTTTTTCACCGGATATAATACAACGTAATTCATCCCAAGTAGTGTCTTTATAAAAATATTACAAGTAACGTTTTCCTTATTTCCAAACATTTCTTAATCTGGTGTGCTGCATTATTTCGATCGGAACAGTACTTTTTTAAGATGAATCCATTTAGAAATAGGAAATACTACCACCCTGACGTATATCTTACTGATATTTTACTCTCTCGTTTTGTAGGGTAAGTTTTGTAGGGTACTATCTAACATTTGACGTGTAAACCGCGAAAGAGTTTTCAACTTTCACCAGATATAAAACAAAAATATAAATAAAAATAATACACCTTCTAAAATTCAGGAAGTAGTGTTTAAAAATATATTAAAAAACACGTAATGTTATCTAAATTCTAATACATTTCTACATCAGATTTGCCAATATATCTCGATCGTAACAGTACATTTAGTCCTTTACAATTCAGAAAGTAGTGTTTAAAAATATATTTAGAAACACATCATGTTATCTTTATTCTAATACATTTCTACATCAGATTTGCCAATTTATCTCGATCGTAACAGTACTTTTAGTCCTTTAATAATAAACAATTATTGCAAACAGATGATTTTCAGTTCTTGGGTTCTATACGGGCCCAATTATTCACTATGCAGCTCTTAGAAATCTAGACCAGAAGGACATGTTTAAATGATTATTCTTGTTAGCGAGAATATGAAACATAACGAGTAAACTGAAATACATCGATCAACAACTTTTAGAAAAACAAAGCGTACGTTAAGTCACTGTAATTTTTCGCAGCACAGCAAACACTATTCTTTCGTATTAGTTGCGTGCTGAATTGTGTGCATTTGCGAATGTGTAGTTAACAATGATAGGTTACGAAATGCACATCTAATCTTTCTTCAGCCCGTCCAAATAAAGAAAATCTTCTAGTAAAGGCTTTGATCTATCAAACAATCTCGACGTCTATCATCATATCCAAAAAGCAAACAGTCTTTAAGCAGTAACAACCTCAGTTTCTCCATGTCATATATTGGTACTTGTCTGTACGCTTGTATAAGAGCTTCTTCTCGTTGTTGTCTCACCTCTGTTTTATTCACTGGAATTTCTAGAGCGCTTTTAATTGCTTCTATGATGTTCTCTTTTGTTATTCTATCTGCATCAGCGTCTTTAAATTGGAATTCCACATGTTTTGACATATATCCCCTTATTTGTAAATCTCTCCATGTTCGTAACATAAGTTTAACAAAAGGAAAATTTATCTCTTTGAGTATTTTCTTGGTGTAAACAGAAACTTTACATGCCCCCTAGCAGTGTCAAGAACAGTTTCTTTTTCAAAATCGTCAAAGTGTAAATTAAAATCACTATATTGTCCCTGCCATTTTGAAATCAGATACTCAGAATCATCCCTGAAAGTTTCTAACTTTCCTATGTATTGAAAGAGCATCGAACAAGGGTCACACTGATCAGACATAGGTGAAAAATGATTGTCCAAACCTTTCCCCGATTCTTTCAGGTACAGTAAATACTTAATAAACTCCGGAAATGTCACGTCAAATCCATACTTATTGTAAACAATGTTTTGGCTTTTTCTAACAACATGGACCACATTTCTGCCTAGGTTTCTCCAGTAAAGTAAATTTGGGTGAAATATCTTATTTTCGTAACCAGAAAATAAACGTGCGTAAGGATCCCTTACAAACAGAAAAGAGGTTCCGTTCTTTCTAAAACTTCTATATTCATATGTCATAAGTTCGTTGAATTTTGACAATTTGACTTGACTCAAAGTTAGTTTAAATGGTGAACTCAGTTTTCCTTGACTCGACATAACTGTTAACACTCTTTTCCAAAATGTGGAGCTGACCTTAGGTATTGGACAATAATAAATTAAATGTTTTCTCTCAAAACGTATATTAGGTTTATTATACGGAAATCTGTTTGAAATTGTAAGATTAATTTTCTTGCAATTTTTTATCACGTCTTTGCGCCGTTCTTCGTAAAGTTTTTCTCTGCCAGCTGACATGGTATCAGGTAGAAGGTTTACTGTGAGCATTTTTGTGGCTCCATGCTTATTTCCGTTCAGTATTCGTTGCAATAGCCAATCACTTCTATCTGTCCCTGAAATGAAAACTAGATAAAATATATTCAAATGCAAATGAAGTATACACAATCAGGGAATCCCTGTCTTGTTTAATTTAAAAGAATAATTTGTATGTATAAACCATTATTTGCAAAACAAAATCCTACGCGACTATTTCTTATAGTTTATGTCCGAAATCAATCAACTATTTCCTCATAATACTGAAGTTTCAATAGCAGCACTCTTTTATTCCCGCATTTATCTGTTCTATTTTTCAAATGGGACAAAGTCCAAAATCTTCAGTATGTTGTGTTAGAAAGTCATCCAAGAGATTCTTTACAGAAATAAACAAAATGAAAGAAATTAACTTCATGTTTAAAATAGCAAGACCGATAGCTTTGGTAATGATACTGTGGCATTGTCTTATTCAAACACTGTACAAAGTTGGAACCCGTATTTTGCACTGGGTTACAGGTTGTGTGAAAAACTGGTGTGCATCGAATGAAAAATATATAATTTCCATGTTATGACACTATGACGTTTATAGCGATGTTAACATGGAATGCTAAAATGTACAAACTAAACCTAATCGAATTCCCCGCTTTCTCACCAAGGTGCATCGCGATACAAATGGATTTGTGTAACGATAGCGCTATTTCTCAAGTAGCACAATACAACGTATTGGTGTTATTGAAGTAGGTGTTTTGACCTGCTTGGTGTTAAATCTATCGAAAAATAAGAATGTGATTTCAGTAAATGGCAAAATATTCCGATAATGCTTGAGCAAGTATATTAATCATGCTGAAAATAAACGTTGAAAGAAGATTAGATGAAATCGTGCAGATGTGTACATTGAACGAATTGTCACATTCTTAGTAATGAGATTATATCAGGGAAATAAGAAAATCTAGAATGAACAAAACAGAAAAATAAAGCAACGAGATAGAAGTATTTACTACTTGTGCATATTACACCAGGTTGCTATGGACGCGTCTAGGTCATCGGTCTAGAATCGAATAAACTCGTATTGCTCTTAATCTTTTCCTTGATTATCTAACAAACAGTAACTGTTGTTCTAGGAGAAACAAAAGACAAAAAAGATACCCAAAATCAAATGACAAAAGATAGACAACATTAAACACTTTACCCAGACATTTTAATGATATGACAGTATCAGGTATTAATTCCAAATCTCGCACAACAAAATCGTTAGCATACATTGCAATCTGGCCATTAAGGCGGAAGTTATAAAATTTGAAATAATTTACAGTTATACAAAATCTCTTGCCTACTGAGAATAAAACGCAAAAGGTAAACCATTAGTGATAAATACAACCAAAGTACAAGTTTCACCACCTATTTGATGCTGTCGGTAAGTTATCAATGAACATTTTGAACTATATCAATTCGACTTCAAATAATCTTAGACGACTTGTTCTGAATATTCAGGCAAAATATAAAAGAGGTTTACTGTGAAGTTTTGGAAAAATTTGATAACTGAAATCATTGATAATTTCCATGCATTTACCATGTTTAAAGACGGTATAGTATTCGGATTAAATAACGAAATAAACTCCGTCTAATTCCAATAGAAGGTAAGGTTTTAAAACCAAAACTTAAACAAACAAAAAAATCAAACACTAATTAAACAATTACTCGAGTGGGGACTGAACCTACGGCCTTTAGTGAAACCAGACATACCAACACAAATGAACGAACATGGTTCACTTTAGTGAGGAGACAATGCACACTCGCACTTAACAGTGTTATAATTTCAAACAGAATACAGATAAATAGATAAAAAAAATACTTACGGTAGAAGACAATGCAAATAAATACACCTATAAACACTATGGCTGCGCATGCACATTTTGCCAGTTTAACTGCAGAAACTGTTTTAGAATACATCAGTTTGCCTTCATAAACACAACACATTTTAACAAAAGCAAATCTCAATTAAGCACCTAAATGCTACAACCGGAGAGATACGCTTTTCAACACTTAAAAGTATACAATTATATAAAACAGCCTTATATAAAAGTATGTTAAGTAGAATAAGCCGATAATGCTGCATCTGTTGGAGTTGCCGGCTGTAGCTATGGAAACGAATTAACGACAAAAATTATTTCAATCAAACTGAAATGCTACTTGCAACAGCTTGGTCAGTATATCAAAATATAATTTATTTTATGCATTTTCAGGAGAGATACGTCTGCAGTTGTTTCTTCCTAATTGCTTGATACTGAGTTCGTTCGCCTGTATTTCTCCAAGTTTGTGAACCTGGTTCATATTAGTAATTGCGTTGCCATGTTCTCAGTCTATAATTATGTGATTTCAATTGTGTTTTTAAAAGATCATGGAAAGGACTCTTACTTGCAATTTACAGTATGTTGGTTTTATCAAAGCTCTTTACTGTGGCATCTGTGAGAATGAAAGTTTTGCGGTGCATAAATATATTTATCTAGAAAAATATCAACACTATATCAATATTAACATTTTAAACGACAACATTTTACTCATATATTAGATATTCGTTTTCTGAAACCAGTTGGGGCATTTCTGAGGCTGCGTGGCAGCATTCCCGTTGTTAGGCATTTGTTTCATGAAAATGTGCATTCGAAGCAAAGACAAGCCAAAATAAAGCAATTAATTATCAAAACATCAATCGGTTTTGCTTTTGTTGTGTGAAAAATGTTTTACAGCGAAGTTTCAATCTGATTTACGGTAATGTTTTACCAGAGTCCATCTGGGAGCATCAAGAAATAAAACTTTCAGGCCTTAACTGAAATTTTAAACTATAAAAAATCTTCATGTATCTACTAAGCACACAAGCCAATATTCGGTGCACAACATATTTTGTAACTCTACAGATTTCTTATCGAAAAAAAAACATCTTACATTTTAAGCGAGGAATCGGTCTGTATGGAAGCAAGGAGCAGGTACGCGATGACGTAGTATCCCACTATTGATACTACTGTACCCACGGTGCCTGTTTAGTGGGCATCAAACCTGAACAGATATGGTTTTTACAATTCATCCCATTGTTTATATTTATTTTCTTGGAACAAGCATCCTTTATAGCATTATTTCATTATTTAGGTAATAGAGCTAGTATTACATCTTTGTAGTAAAAAGTTATTATATAATTCCTTTGAATGGTTGTATGTTGCAAAGCCACCCTCATTATTACGAAGAGTTTGTGTATATATTTATGTTATCCTTTGATCTTTCATGTGTGTTTATATGTGTATATCATGCATACTATATATGACGAGAAACTTATAAAAACAAATTCCTTTTTTTTCTTCTTCTTCCTGTTAAATTGAGCAATTGCTGAGCAATAATTCAGTGTATTTCAGATAAAAGGTGTAAACATTTTTTGTTTTGTGATCCCAACCAAGCAGATCATTAACAATACAAAACATGATTGTGTTGACTATTGTGACTATATGTGTTAAAATATTTTTTTCAAAATATTAATGTCCCTAAATTTCAACTTTCACAAAGTATATTTAAACTGATAGGTACTATATACCCTAAATTTAAGAAATTGAGGTGGTGGTATTTCTAAGCATTTGAAATGTATTTTCATTATACTCAGTATTTGTTACATACACATAAATGTGTACTTCTTCCGGGTGTAATCGAAAGTAATCGAAAATGTGACAGACGATTAAACCAACTGTGATGCCTATAATCGTGTATATTACGATAACATGTAATCAAAAGTGGCATCGATTACTGATTACTATATTGACTAATGGACAAAATGTAATTGATTACGATTGATTACTAATTACAATTAACCCAACCCTGAATACTACACACCAAATTACAGAGCTCTTGCCCGGTTTGTATTAGACAAGAGGATTATGTTTATGCTTTCGCTGTCACGCTGTCCGTACGTAGACCAGTTTGTGTCGCGAGTAACTCCAGCGTATAACTGCTGCAGCCAATGAAACTTTCTAAGAATAGTTGTCAGCATGTGAACTTAGGCACCTTGTTATTTTGACGCAAATTTGTTGGAGATCTACAGGTTTATGCCCCTGATTAAGCAAAACATATCATTTTTTATGCCCCCACCACCACTTAAGGGGCGGGGGCATACATATTTGCCCTTGTCTATATGCGTCTGCTGTCCATACGTAGACTGATTTGTGTCGCGTGTTACTCAAAACGTATAACTGATAGAGCCATGGAACTTTCTAAGAATAGTTGTCAGCCTGTGTACTTATGCACCTTAGTATTTCGACGCAAATACATTTGTGATCGACAAAGTCATACCCCTGATTAAGCGAGAATAGTGTACGTACCTGTAATTGTACAGGATTATTTTTGCCAAGAATGTGGGGGCTACCGTGTCCTTTGGATACATCTCTAATTAATTTTGTGTCGCGTGTAACCCCAGACGTTTCACTACTAGAACCATGAACCTTTCTAAGAATAGTTGACAGAATGACTGTGAACTTACGCACCTGGGTATTTCGACGCAAATTTATTAGAGATCGGCAGAGTTTTCCCCATGATAAAGCCAAACTAGCATTTTTAGACTTGAGTCGCGTGTATGTTTGATTTTGATCAACTGTGCCAAGTTATTTGAACTAGTGAAATGTCAGAAAGAAACAGACTCTAAATGAACCATGCATGCAAGAAAGACGTGTCTAAAGGTAAACCATTGTCGGATATCCACGGTTGTTGATCTCCAGGTGTTGTATGAAGATCAACAACCGTGGGTATCCAACAATGTAGGTGAACCAGATGAGACACGTTTTGGTTGAAGGTAAGAAATGGTTGTCGTTATGAACTGATCTTGTTTTCTGGGAGAAAAATAAACCTGAAAGTTTTCCAGTTTAATGGTACAACATTTCTTTGTCTCATAGTTTATAATGGATGTACTAATCAGAGCCAATCTGGTCTTTGGTACGAGATATATGTTTGAAGGACTACAAACTGTATTCTTTTACTGTCAAGATCAGTGTAAATGTGGTCAACTGTTGTATTGCCATTAGTTGCTGGATCAGTTACAAGTTGTCCCTGGTCGACAGGAACCTTGGCTGTCTGGGATGTGTTGTCTTAATGTTGAAATCTCCCATTATAAGGGGTACATGGGGGCCTGGTGGATGTTCCGTGCTTTAACTGTTTTAGACACTGCCCTCCTCTCACTGTTCCCAGTCTCTACATATGAATTCAGCAAAAATACTAATTCTCATTGAATTATGCTTCAGAAAAAGAATAAAGGAAATAATTGATAAAGAAACCCTTACTACACAGTTATGTACCAATACAGCAACTTCTGCTTAATGTTGCGTATATTTCAACAAGTTCTCTTTGAAAGATTTCGTGTAATGCTCTTAGAAATGAAAAAAAAATAAAAGGAAATAATTAAAACTCAAAGCCTGCAATAAACAGAGATATTATGGTGCTTAAAAAAAGAGCCATCATAAACATTTTGACCTTTCAACTGTCATTATGACCTTGCCCTTTCAACCCAGAATGAAAATGCCATCTCATCAAAATGAACAATTTAAAGTGCCAATGTAATAGACCCATAATTTTTAGTATTTCATGTTTAATGTTATTTTATACATTTATAGTGCAAGGGAAGCATTAATTATTATATTTCAAGGGAGACTATTCTCCTGGTCTTAATAGTATTGCTTACTTGGTTTATCTTTCCCTTGTTCATTTATCCATTTCGGCGGGAAATCCGTGTAATTTGATTGGTTTTTGCAATCAGCTGATAGTGCCTGTTTTCACAAGACTGAGTTGTTGTTTTCACCTTGAAGAAGACAGTCATGTATTTTTTTGTACTCGGGTGTGCTTTAGAGTTTATCAGCTCTCTTGTTCAGTATTTTGGATATGGAGGTTTTTATTGCACATAATTAACAACACTGGTGTCAGAGATAGATGGAAAGTGTGAGTGGAAGACAGTTCCACTTGTATTCGTTTACCACCTTTACCATGTTTGTTTAGAAGAGTTATGCTCAGACTTGTGAAAACTGTATACAATTATTATAGAGCAGTAATAAATTTGAAAGTAGCTGACAAGTACTTGAGTTAGTCATGGCATCGCAATTTCTTCGGTATAAGCAAGGGGATAACACCAAGGTTTTTAAAAATCCATCCATGCATCGAGAAGTAATGGCCTGGACCAGCCAATCCATATGCACATAGGCACACACGCACATGCACCAACTGAGGAGTCAGTTGTGACAGCTATGTTCAGCTATCTTCCAGCGGGCTAGAAAACAAGTAGCTGGATCTACTTCTAAAAAGCCTGGAAATAATGAATACAAGTAAAAAACTTTTTAAGTCTTTATTAAACTTTGTTCTTAACGACCATTCAAATAATTCAAACATCGAAATACGATAGCATATCTACAATCTGCAGAAACTTCCGAACTACATAGAGCTGAGGGTAGAATATATAATTTAATTCTTAATTGCCATTCAATTGTTCTCTTACGGTCTAATGCACACCTTCCTATAATTGTATAAATACAACCTCTGACAACAACATCAGGGACTCAAATTTTTGCTCAGTGGGTAGAGCGTTGGTGTGTTACGCGGAAGATCAGAGATCGAATACCTCTCTGGATTGTGTATTATTAGATGAATTGCAACTTTCTGTTACGAACTTATATTTTCGTAAGATTGGGGTCGTCCGGGATGATCTAGCCTATAGTTAAGTATAAAAATTGTAAATAAAAAAGAATCTTTCAAGATTTCTGTCTGATCTTCTGATTTAAAAATACACAACACCATTCGTCATCATAAATGTTAACTTTCTCAAAAGAGTATGTGTTACGGTCTAGTGCACACATTCCTATAATTGTATAAAAACAACCTCTGTCAGGGACTCGATCCTTTGGCTCAGTGGTTAGAGCGTTGGCGTATCACGCGGAAGATCGGAGATCAAATCCCGCTCTGGGTTGTGTATTATAGAATGAATTGCATTTTTCTGTAACGAATTTCATGTTCGATGAAATGTTTCATTGAAAAAGGTTGAATGAATAATAATAGTATGTTAATATAACTGTTGGCGTATGCACGATAGTACATGTGCATACTAGTAGTACCGGTAAAAAACAAGTAATAGATAGTTTATGAAGTGTATTCTTCAGGAATAATAGCTGCAAAGGAGGGAGCTCATTACTGAAAGATGGTAAAAAGTTCATCTCACTTAAGCCAGCGGTAATAACAAAAAATCATTGATAGCGTAGCGGTTATCAGAAGATAATTTTAATCAGATTGGAAGTATCCCTGCTGTTTGGTGAGCATTTTAGGTGTTGTTCGTTAAACCAAGAAAATATCGTCAATGTAGTTTGATAATGAAAAAGATGATAACATGAAAAATAAAGATAATACACGAAGCAGTTTTAAAGAAGTGTTCGAGTAGATATTGTTTTAGGAATTCGATCTGATCTTTTTTAGGAACATTGTGCAGCCGTGCTGGCGGTCATAAACGATCAATAGGAGCCCACAGATCTTCATGCAAGGATCTGCCATGCCGGTCTCCACTATCTCCGACTGTTTCAAATTAGTGCATAATCATTTGAAAACAGAATAATCGACACGATAATGTGATAAAGTGTGATGCGTCTTTTAGAAAAAAATATTATCAAGCACTGGTTAAACAGTTTCCAATTAAGCCAAGACATTTCAAGTAGAAATGCATGTATTCTTTATTCATACTGATAATACACTCTAAAAACAGTTTGAGAAAGCTAAAAAATAAAGAATAAAAGAAATTAACGCTAAACTTTTATAATAAGAGAATGTGTTATATTATAATGTACTTAGTCTTAAATCATAATTATTCTTTTGAAGTATGTTTTGGGATATTTTTGTATTTTACTGAGGTTGTTTTTTTATCATTTGTTTGATTTGCAGTTAAAGTTAGGTTCCTTCCGCAACATTGCTGCATTCCGCTTATTTAGGTACTTTTATTAACTTATTCTTCTTTGGGTTCTTCTCAAAAATTAGAAATGCGGAAGTGTAAAATATGATGTTATAAGTTTTTGCCAGATTATATCTATTACACTTTTAAAATGGATTCTATATGTGAGTTTACAGATTCTTTATATAGTTTCTGAATGATTAAATGTAGAAATTCATATGTACATGTATTTGGCTAACAATTATTTTAAAAGGAAATCTTGCATGATTTGATCTTGATAGACAATGAGATTCTACTTCATAAACAGTTGATATTGTATTTTTTGGGTAATTATTTGTTCGTGAGAATGTTGTGAGAATGGAAGTTTATGAAAATCTTAGCCTAAGGCTACAAAATGCTGTAGATGCAACAAAAATACTGAAAATATGTAACTGAAATACATAACAATAATATATAACAGAAAATTTCCTTCAATTTCACAGCATAACACTTGTCCAGAGCATCACACTAAAATTATCAATGGGATTAACCTAATATTTAAGATATTGATAAAGAGTGTATACATGAAGTGCAGTGTTGAATAACTGTTACTCTGCCTTGCCAAATTTTCAGTTATCTCCCTTTATTAAATTTTTAATGCTTGTTAGATTTTTCCGGAATATAATTAAAAAACCAATGAAGGGATTAACTTCTAACTTCATAAGATGATAGAGGACATTCAGAGTAATTGCAGTGCTCAAGAACCAAAACTCTTCTTGAGTAGTTTACTCATTATCTTCCCTCAGTAAATTTTGCTTGTCTTGATCACAACTCTAAAACTATTAAAGGCATTCAGTTAATATTGGGCACATAGATAGAGGGGAGTGGCAGAAAGTGCAGTGTTCAAGAACGACAACATTAGCTTCCCCCATTTTGGCTCGCCTGTTTTCTGTAAAAAAGTCAAACTATTATGGTCGCTGATTCAGCCGGCGACATCATGGGCACCGTCGTGCAAAACCTTTCTAATTATGCATAAACTGTAATTACAGCCTTATAAGGCTTAGAGTTTTGATATTTGGTGTGAAGCGTTGTCTAATTGACCTCTACCGTGTTGCTATAAATCATGACCCTAGGGTCAATCTTTGCCATGCTCTAGGGCTTATATATTGTTATTTAGGAAAGTCTTTAAAACTCTTCTAGTTTGCCTGTGAATATCATCTTTGACTTCAGCTAAAATTGACTTTGTACTTCAGACTTACTAACTGTAATTGAAGCTCTGTCTATGAAGTTAGACCAGATGTACAATCTGCACACAAACGAAGTTGGTGGGTATAGAGGAGTCAGTATGTCGGTTTGTCGTTTGGTCCACATATGTTTCCATATTGTCTTGCATGAAAGGACTCTGAAATAAGTGGACACAAATGTTAAACACACCATGTGTTGCATACAACTCCAATATATAATTCCTGACTTTTCATCCCTGCCCCCACCCAACACACCATTGAATGAGTAACAAATGTTGTGCATTACACGAGTTTTTACCCAGTAGGAGTGTTACTATGAACAAGTTTTTTTATTATTATTAAGCCCAACTTCGGAGAAGATTTTGTTCGGTCGGTCGATCGGTTAGTAGACCACATCGTTTCTGTTCATTACTCGTGTACCATTTCACCTACAACTTTCAAATTTTATTGGATAGTTGCACTTATTGAGTACAAGACCTCTGTTGTTTTCTAAGTCAGTAAATCAAAAGTCAAGGCCACTGTCACCTTCAGTTTGAAAACCATTTCCGCTCATTTAACCGTCAGCTTTCAAACTTCAAAGAGTGGTTGTTCTTATTGTGTCAAAGACACCTATTGTTTTGGGGATCAGAAGGTCAAAGGCCAAGGGGACAGTCACCTTCAATTTTAAAAAGATTTCTTCAAAAAATTCAAGTACCGTATGACCTACAGCCTTCAAACTGCATAGAGTAGTTGTTTTAACTGAGTAGAAAACTCCCGTTGTATTAGGGTCATACGGTACTTGGTCAAGACCACGATCAACTTGTATTTGAAAACATTTTCAGTTATTTAAGTATCACCTGACCAACACCTTCAAACGGCATGGGTGGTTGTCCTTATTGAGTATAAATCATATTGATTAAAGATCGGTAGGTCATAGGTCAACGTCGCAGTCACCTTGAATTTGAAAACTGTTTCTGCTAAATAATTTGAGTAACATCTGACACATAGTCTGCAAACTTCAAACTTCAAGTTAGGGTGGGGCATAAATGTCATTCTGACATCTCTTATTATCATTATTTTTCAAATCGTTACTTGCAAAATAAATAAATCATTACGTGAGAGCTAAAATTTAATAGAACGGATCATTAACTTAAATCAGTAGTTTGCCTTTTTTAGACGCAAATTTGAGAAAAGAAATCGACAGATTAAAAGAGAATAGATTTCGTATTTGAAAGTCGTTACAAAAATTATTATCATTCTTATTTTGTTAGTGTTGATATCTTAAGTGGTTGCTTATTATAAGCAGGCCTTTTAATTCAAAAGGGACTTTTAAAGCGTTCCTGTCCAATGTTTTACAGTTTTCAGGCAGTATATCTTTTTTAAAAAATCCAGTTTCATATATACTTTTGTAGTATACCGATTAAGTTTGGATTCTTTAGATTGCAAATCTCTGTAATTGGTATTGAGTTGCCAAAATTCTTCTCATGATGTAACAAGTATAGATAAAAGAGATCAAGAAAAGTCTCGTTCTGTGATGAGATATAGATGTTCTTCCTTTTGCACACAATCTGAATTATTAAAAATATTCTTTAAACCTTTTAAATATCAGTAAAATTATTATCACAAATTGAAATTTGTCAAACAAGTTACCTAACCTCTCACTGTAAAACGATAATGGGTTCGAGCCCTGCTATCAGTCATTTAATTTTGAAAGTTGTCAGTTTCTTACTGAAAATTGGAGTATAAAAAGGGTCATTCCAAGGATGGTTTGACTGTTAGAGCCAGTTAAACTCATTTAAACAAAACCAAACATCAGAGCGTGCGAATGACGTGGCCGGTCACACCAGCTTGTCAAAGAATGCTGCGTTGACAAAACAGGTGGAAAGAAAAATAGGTGAAAATGTTAATTTTGGTTTAATGTTTTCAGTAGGTTATTTAGTTACCTGATACTTCAAACTGTTGCAAATTATAGGAGGTGCAGGAGCAGCCCAATCGGGGGATTACCTGGTAAGGTTTCCCTGATATAGTAGGAGTGGGTATCATAACGGTTATAAAATTTCGTTTAATGTTGTCTTTACAATGTGTACACGACATCTTGAATGGTTAAAATAGCACTGGTATTGTGTAACTTCAAAAGCTTGAAATGCTCAGAATGATAAATGACAGTAGAGGAATTAAGCTTGTAAAAGGTTAGGGCCTCTTCACGGTTGACTGTCAGACTAAGTGTGTGTGTATATAAATACCGATGATGTCCTACACCTACTCCCAGTTATAATAAATTTCGCGGTGTGCAACATGTAAATTGATTATTTACCACTATATTTTAAGTAGTTTAGTATTTAGCTGCAATGGATTCAAGCGTTTTTAAAACCGTTATTGGCTTTCTTCTACTGATATTCATTGGAGTACACCTAGTAATTGGTCACGAAACAAATATACCGTGTAATTTTTTTTGAAAGAAAGTACAATAGTTCTATGGATGCAGAAGTATATTATATATTTAAGAAAAATCAGTCTGGTTGTGAAATGAATCTAGATGAGGTTTATCGGAACTTGAGTGACAAATTCTCCCTGAACCGTACGTCGCATGGAAAAGAGAAGTTTGTAACATTAAAGTTTTACTGCGAAGGAGCGTCGGAAGAAAACTATATCCGGTTTACCTCATCAGCAGATAGCAATTATAGTCAGGGAAATATGTATGTGGTAACAGAAATTATAACAAGAAGCTGTAAAATATCTGTTCATGAACTATATCTTTTTCGGCGCTACGGAAGAATATATTCTATAAAAGCATCGATTGATGAAATTTTACCAGATAAAAATTGTTCCAGTCTAGAGAATGTACATGTTATAAACGCTGCTCGTCGGTGTGATGGGGTTACTGATTCTACCTCCGGGAATATGAAAGGCTTCTTCTGGGAATACTGCCAACAGCCTTTTGACAAGCTTCGGAAGCTCTTGATTTATGGCTGTAGTACAGACTACTTCTTAATACAACAAAATTTGCTTCAAAATAAATTTCCTGTACTACAATCATTATTAATGAAACATGTAAATATGTCAGGAACAAATATAATATTTCCATGGACTAATGTGTATAAAGACGTACCAGGCAAAACTTTAAAATCTAATTTATCCGAGGGTTTTATAAGTGAGTCACAAAATTCATTATCATTCCAGAGAGAAATACAAATCTTAGATAGTGAAATAACACTTACATACCTCAAGCTTCGAGGAAATATTTCAAAGGTAAAATTAAGTGGCACCGGACTGAAAGCAGTAGAGGAAGGCACATTTAGCAACGTTGCTGGCCTGATAATTTTAGATTTGTCAAACAATGATTTGAAAGTTATGGAAGAAAACGCTTTTCAGATGCTGACAGAGTTAAAGTACCTATACCTGGGAAGAAATCAAATAGTGTCTCTAGCCCCAGGTTTGTTTGACAGTTTGCACAACCTGTTGTTTCTTGATTTATCTAGAAACAGAATAAAGATCTTTGAACAAAGACTTCTGAAGCATGTTTCAAAGCTAGAAGCGCTTATACTTGAACGAAATGAGTTAACACAATTACCAGATGATTTTCTGAAAGATCAAGTTAATTTAACTACGCTAGAACTTTCCTGGAATCCTTTACAAACTATTCCTGTTTACCCTATTTACAGTACTCGACTTTCACGCGTATCCTTAAGTCACTGCAAAATAAATGATACAAGTTTAACATCTTTCTTTGAAAGTATGAATATCAAGAAATTACACGAAGCCATATTACACCATGATCGGAATATGGAAAATAAACCAAACTTCTTAATAAAGCTGAATATATCTTACTGTGAAATAAAAAATATTGAAAAATCATTAAATTCTCTAATGAACATGCTGGTTTTCCAAAATCTTTTATCACATTTCTTTATTGATCTAAATGGAAATCCAGTCGACTGTACGTGTATGTATAATTTGGCAGCTTTTATGTCAAACATTGTCAAAGAATTTGATATCCCAATAAAATGGGTTTGCATGTTTCCTCACGAGTTGAAGGGGAGGCCTTTTATTACTTTAAAACCTGCCGACAATTACTGTCCCACTGATGTAGACACTTGTCCAAAACACTGTTCCTGTTTTAAGCGGATGGACATGAAAAGTACGTCTAATTCTACTGCACAAACAGGTAGATTTATTGTTGACTGCAGGAATTTGAACATCACCAAAATGCCGAAGAAAATGCCGACAGGAATATTGGAACTCTGGTTTAGAAATACAAGCTTGACGAAAATAAGTGCAAGAGAATATTTTAGAAATACGGATTACTTTGATGTGTCGCACAACAGAATAAATGATTTCACTACAAAAGCAGCTTTAGAAATGATGAATTTGACTACCCTAAATTTAGATCATAATAATTTAACCCGACTACCGATTCAAATTACTTCGGCAAAAATTAGTACATTGACATTAGGGGGTAACCCGTATCGTTGTGACTGTCACACGAAGTGGATGAAAAACTGGCTTATGAAGAGAACAAGCCCAGTCAAGGATTGGAACACGGTTGAATGTTTCTATTATACAAGCATAGTAAAGAAAATGACAGTAGTTCCTGACAAGTTTTTTGTTTGTTCGTCTTCTGTATCAAATAGTATAGCAGAACATATTGTTTTACCAGCTATTGTAATAGGATGTGTTTTATTTGTTCTCGTTACAGTGTCACTTCTTACCTATTTTCAAAGGTTTACGATCAAAGTTTTACTCTTTATGTACTGTGGCATTCATTCGTTTGATAAACGAGTAAAAAATGAAGACAATATTGAGTACGACATTTTTTTGATTTATTCACATAATGATTCAATCTTTATTCAAACACATATTTTGGACAAGCTTAGAAGTAAAGGATACAGAGTGTGTAATTTGTACGAGGATCTAGTTGTTGGTTTTTCATTTCTTGAAAATATTAAAAAGATAATGAACAAATGAAGAAAGATAATATTTTCATGGACAGAAGACATGCTTACAGACGAATTTCTACTGGCTGCCTGGAACTTAGCTGTTGAAACAGCTCTGAAGAATTTATCTGACTCGATTCTTGTAATAGTGGATAGTGAAGTGAGCAGAAAGTGTGAGGATGAAAAATTAAGAACCTATATAAAATGTGGAAAGTTTGTGAAAAAGAAATCAAAACTTTTACTCTCAAGTGTACTCTATTTAATGCCGCAGTTGGATGAAGATCAAGGGCACAGACTTACTGAAGAATACGGTATGCCGATGCTAGCAAAAGATATCGTTGCAAATAACTATCAAAATAATTTAGTGTTTATAATATATCCTGAAGAACTTGATCAGGAAATAAAAAGGAAGATTTTTCCTGATTTGCATCGGAAAAACATTGACATAAGACTTTTCGATCACGAGTTTTTACCTGGCACAGACATTCGTGACGAAGTTGATGACAAGTTGAATATTCCTGGACATTTTATATTTGTTTTTTCAATGAAAATGCTTAAAGATGATGTGAAAATGCATATATTGTCTAGTGTAATATCAAAATCTATCTTGAGTAACAATAATTATCTATTGTTATTGACGCATGGAGAGATCAGGGCTAGAGATATTCCGAATGAGATGGCACATTACCTAAACATGTACGTTTCAGTGAGTTATTATGATCCGAACTTAAATTCCCGTCTTCTGAAAGCTTTAAAGTACTGAGATGACAAGTTTTTATTCAAACAGGCATAAATTTGTCTTTAAAATAACAACCTTACATAATATTTCATTTATCATTCACCTTTATTAAGTTGGCTTGTCATTATTCTTAAATGATGATATATACTTTAGTTTCAGTTAAATTTGTAAGAGAACGATAAACATTTGTGCATTTTCTTTCATTTTTTATAATTTCTTTGTTGTTTGTTGTATATTTACGTAAAAAAATAGATAGGAAAACAGATTAACCCTTTCTCCCCATGAAGATTTTAAAGTGATGTGTATCACTAGAAAGGATCTATAATGTGTTTTTGCTCAGTCAGAATGAGGCAATTTTATAAGTGAAAACTAATTATGAGTTCTTATTTAGAGCTAAACTTTTCATTTATAAGCACCTGTTGACAAAAATGAAGTCAATAAATTTGGAAATCAGAACAACTTGAAAACTCCTAACAAAACTCAGACACTTTTGCCATAGCTGCATCAACAGGAATTAATGAGAATACTTCAACGCGAGCTAGTGTGCGTTTTAAATTTCATTTTTGTAATTTTGTAATATTGTGAATATATAAACTAAGCTTTGTTTAAGAGATACCTGTATTTTACTATTCAACGATCATACATTTATTTTAAATTATACATTTATGGCTTTTAAATCATCTTTGGTTTTTACAAGGTGATGAATGATAATAACGTGTCACCATGCGTAAATAGTTATACATATGTACATTCATTCAAGTTGGTTTTTAAACAGACAAAATTTAATCAGTTATCAGTACTATTATTAGAATGTCTAAACAAACTCAAGTTAGCCAAGTATTTCTTCATTCATCATCCATTGATAAATCAATTTAATATAGCACAAATATTATTTTTTCCATAGCATTTGCAAAAAGGAGTAAATTTTGTTAAGTTGTATATTTCAAAAGTTTCAACTGCATTTTACATGTTATAGAATTTACATTATCTAATGAACCTTTCAACAAAATCCAGTACATTTGAAAATGTAATGAGGAAACCTGACTTCCTTTCCATAAAGGAAGTGAGTTCATAACAATATTGGTAAAACGGTTAACATTTCTAAAGAAGAGGAAGACCTCTCTGAAAACCCCGAAAATTGGGTTGTCTTCACTTCGATGTACATACCATTATGAAAGAAATTAAACTGAAACTGTTTCTGTGTTTGCGATTTTATACTTTTATTCATAAGCATTTGACCAGTTTGTTTTACTTTTCCAAGCCTCTCATTTAAGTGTAATTTACTGATTGATTATCCATTTTGTTGTAAATGATGTAAACCTACTTTTTGTTTTCGTAAATTAAAGAATTGACACCAATTTTGGGCCTGTGTTTTTTCATTGCACATATTTTCTTTTCTGTAAAATACAATATAAGAATTAGTGTATAACTTTAAATGTATGATTTTCTGTTTCATCCCTATTTTCAACTCTAAATTTAACATCCATTTCAATTTTAAGGAGAATTTGTCAGCCATTCATTTAATCCATTTCAAGCAATAACAAAAATAAGCACTGTCTGTTTTTTCCACGTATTTGGGAACTGCCTAATTATTTTACGAATTAACCCTGAAAGACTCTAATTTTTCACCGGATATAATACAACGTAATGCATCCCAAGAATTAGTAGTGTCTTTATAAAAATATTACAAGTAACGTATTCCTTATTTCCAAACATTTCTTAATCTGGTGTACTGCATTATTTCGATCGGAACAGTACTTTTTAAGTCTTGTTAGTTAAACAGATGAATCCATTTAGAAATCGGAAATACTACCACTCTGACGTATATCTTACCGATATTTTACTCTCTCGTTTTGTGGGGTAAGTTTTGTAGGTTACTGTCTAACATTTGACGTGTAAACCGCGAAAGAGTTTTCAACTTTCACCAGATATAAAAAAATATAAATAAAAATAATACACCTTCTAAAATTCAGGAAGTAGTGTTTAGAAATATATTAAGAAACACGTAATGTCATCTTTATTCTAATACATTTCTACATCAGATTTGCCAATTTATCTCGATCGTAACAGCACTTTTGGTCCATTACAATTCAGGAAGTAGTGTTTAAAAATATATTTAGAAACACGTCATGTTGTCTTTATTCTAATACATTTCTACATCAGATTTGCCAATTTATCTCGATCGTAATAGTACTTTTAGTCCTTTACCACATGAAAACAACTAATAGCAATAGAAGTTTATAAATAGAGAATCACACTTTCTCTACTGTTTGCCAACAGCCACTGTTAGCTTTTAAATGGTCCGTCATATCCAAACATTTATAAATTCTGTTCTGCAGTGATTCTTGTAAACATTTTGTTAGCCATAATTAGCCGCAACGAATTGATTAAGGGGGGAAAATTCTGTCCATCGCTGTGTTACATTGATTTGTATCCAAACAATTGGGAAGGCTCTGAAAAATTGGAAATGTTTGATGCTATAAATAACTTACCTTTGCGCAAAGAAAGAAATGGACATTGGAAATAATGAGACTAATTCAACTTTGATTTCCAAAAGTTATTAGATCAAGAAATTCAAAAGACTATATATTTGGATTTCAGATGATGGCATTAATGCACAGAAAAATGAAAACGACTTAGATTAAACTATATCAAATAAGATCTATCATGAGCAAAATCTGATGAATGAATAAACCTGAAAAACGTAAAATTATGCAGGTGAAAAGTTTTAATTTCATTTATTTCAAATATTTGCCCTTATACAATGATATTGAAAATATGTGCGCACTACATTCAAAATTATACTGTATAATCCATAATATATATTCTAAAAAATAGTACAATAGGCAAATAATGAATAAATGATTGAACTGCATAGGGGTTATAAATAAGAAATGAAGGGAGAAATTGGAGAAAGTTTTTTTTTTTATTATTATTATTATTATTATTATTATTACTATTATCATTATTGAATTCTGACTATATCTTCATTTGGATTTTTAAATACATCTAAAATATAAAAAATGACCATTTTTATTTCATGCTGGTGAACTTTATTTCGATAGGTGCTGTCTGATATTCATTATTTTTCCTAATGTTTAAAAAAAGGTTAAATATGTGAATGTAGGAATAGCTGTTTCCATTTTACTTTTGTATATATAATAATTGCCTAAGATGTGGAACGAAATTACATCCTCTTTTTTCATGGATTTATATTTGCTCAAACCTTATAAGTCTAAAGGGCAATGCAATGTTTATATTTTCTTTTGAAGAGCGTTACGCACATATGTCAAGAAATTTTAACTGAAATACTTTCTCAGAATAGGTAAAATAGGTAAATCAAAAAGATGCCGAAGGTGTAAAGTAAAATGCAAAGTATATTTCTAAAAAAATATTCGAAAAAAAAAATAACCACAACATAGGAATACGATTCATTATGTAAAATATACGATTGCCCGGACGGTTTATTTGTGTCCATATATGGACATTCAAGCTTATAATTTCTCTCACTTAAAATACCTGTTTTACTACAAAAATATCAACTCTTCCTTCTTTTCCATTTGCCTCTATTTAATTCAATAACAAAACGTTTGTGTATGATATTTCCTATTTGTAAAAGTCAAAGCTATAGTATAAAAAGAGCCTCATCCAAAATTATCCCCGACATTATCCTTCTCATATCTAACACAGGTCCGTAATAGTTTATTATTCAAAAGCGAAGGTTATTGGGAAAGTTGGTTTTTGCATCTTATATTCAGAACAAAGTAACTATGTTTCAAATACAAAATATCTACAGTAAAGTGTCTACTTTTTTAATGTTTGCAAAAAAAGAATAATAATAAACAATTATTGCAAACAGATGATTTTCAGTTCTTGGGTTCTATACGGGCCCAATTATTCACTATGCAGCTCTTAGAAATCTAGACCAGAAGGACATGTTTAAATGATTATTCTTGTTAGCGAGAATATGAAACATAACGAGTAAACTGAAATACATCGATCAACAACTTTTAGAAAAACAAAGCGTACGTTAAGTCACTGTAATTTTTCGCAGCACAGCAAACACTATTAGTTGCGTGCTGAAATGTGTGCATTTGCAAATGTGTAGTTAAAATGATAGGTTACGAAATGCTCATCTAATCTTTCTTCAGCCCGTCCAAATAAAGAAAATCTTCTAGTAAAGGCTTTGATCTATCGAACAATTTCGACGGTCTATCATCATATCCAAAAAGCAAACAGTCTTTAAGCAGTAACAACCTCAGTTCCTCCATGACATCTATTGGTACTTGTCTGTACGCTTGTATAAGAGCTTCTTCTCGTTGTTGTCTCACCTCTGTTTTATTCACTGGAATTTCTACAGCGCTTTTAATTGCATCTGTGATGTCCTCTTTTGTTATTTTATCTGCATCAGCGTCTTTAAATGGGAATTCCACATGTTTTGACATATATCCTCTTATTTGTAAATCTCTCCATGATCGTAACATAAGTTTAACAAAAGGAAAATTTATCTCGTTGAGTATTTTCTTGGTGTCGAACAGAAACTTTACATGCCCTCTAACAGTGTCAAGAACAGTTTCTTTTTCAAAATCGTCAAAGTGTAAATTAAAATCACTATATTGTTCCCGCCATTTTGAAATCAGATACTCAGAATCATCCCTGAATGTTTCTAACTTTCCTATGTATTGAAAGAGCATCGAACAAGGGTCACACTGATCAGACATAGGTGAAAAATGATTGTCCAAACCTTTCCCCGATTCTTTCAGGTACAGTAAATACTTAATAAACTCCGGAAATGTCACGTCAAATCCATAATTACTGTAAACAATGTTTTGGCTTTTTCTAACAACATGGACCACATTTCTGCCTAGGTTTCTCCAGTAAAGTAAATTTGGGTGAAATATCTTATTTTCGTAACCAGAAAATAAACGTGCGTAAGGATCCCTTACAAACAGAAAAGAGGTTCCGTTCTTTCTAAAACTTCTATATTCATATGTCATAAGTTCGTTGAATTTTGACAATTTGACTTGACTCAAAGTTAGTTTAAATGGTGAACTCAGTTTTCCTTGACTCGACATAACTGTTAACACTCTTTTCCAAAATGTGGAGCTGACCTTAGGTATTGGACAATAATAAATTAAATGTTTTCTCTCAAAACGTATATTAGGTTTATTATACGGAAATCTGTTTGAAACTGTAAGATTAATTTTCTTGCAATTTTTTATCACGTCTTTGCGCCGTTCTTCGTAAAGTTTTTCTCTGCCAGCTGACATGGTATCAGGTAGAAGGTTTACTGTGAGCATTTTTGTGGCTCCATGCTTATTTCCGTTCAGTATTCGTTGCAATAGCCAATCACTTCTATCTGCCCCTGAAATGAAAACTAGATAAAATATATTCAAATGCAAATCAAGTATACACAATCAGGGAATCTGTGCCTTGTTTAATTTAAAAGAATAATTTATATGTATAAACCATTATTTGCAAAAAAAATCCTACGCGACTATTTCTTATAGTTTATGTGTCCGAAATCAATCAAGTATTTCCTCATAATACTGAAGTTTCAATAGCAGCACTCTTTTATTCCCGCATTTATCCGTTCTAATTTTTAAATGGGACAAAGTCCAAAATCTCCAATATGTTGTGTTAGATAGTCATCCAAGAGATTCTTTACAGAAATAAACAAAATGAAAGAAATTTACTTCATGTTTAAAACAGCAAGGTCGATAGCTTTGGTAATGATGCTGTGGCATTGTCTTATTCAAACACTGTACAAAGTTGGAACCCGTATTTTGCACTGGGTTACAGGTTGTGTGAAAAACTGGTGTGAATCGAATGAAAAATATATAATTTCCATGTTATAACACTATGACGTTTATAGCGATGTTAACATGGAATGCTAAAATGTACAAACTAAACCTAATCGAATTCCCCGCTTTCTCACCAAGGTGCCTCGCGATACAAATGGATTTATGTAACGATACCGCTATTTCTCAAGTAGCACAATACAACGTATAGGTGTTTTGACCTGCTTGGTGTTAAATCTATCGAAAAATAAGAATGTGATTTCAGTAAATGGCAAAATATTCCGATAATGCTTGAGCAAGTATATTAATCATGCTGAAAATAAACGTTGAAAGAAGATTAGATGAAAACGTGCAGATGTGTACATTGAACGAATTGTCACATTCTTAGTAATGAGATTATATCAGGGAAATAAGAAAATCTAGAATGAACAAAACAGAAAAATAACGCAGCGGCATAGAAGTATTCACTACTTACGCATGTTACACCAGATTGCTATTGACGCGTCTACGTCTTCGGTCTAGAATCGAATAAGCTCATATTGCTCTCAATCTTTTCCTTGATTATCTAACAAACAGTTGATCTAGGAACGACTTTGTTTTGCAGACAAACAAAGATACCCAAAATAAAACGACAAAAGATAGACAACATAAAACATTTTACCCAGACATTTTAATGACATGACAGTATCAGGTATTAATTCCAAATCTCGCACAACAAAGTTGTTAGCATACATTTCAGTATGTCCATTAAGGCGGAAGTTATAAAATTTGAAATAATGCACAGTTATAAAAACCTCTTGCCTACTGAGAATAAAACGCAAAAGTTAACCAATAGTATGAAATACATTTTAAGTACAAATTTCACCACCGATTTTATGATGTCGGTAAGTTATCAATGAACATTTTGGAATATATTAATTCGACTTCAAATAATCTTTGACGACTTGTTCTGAATATTCAGGCAAAATATAACAGAGGTTTACTGTGTAGTTTTGGAAAAACTTGATAACCGAAATCATTGATAATTTTCATGCATTTACCATGTTTAAAGGCGGTATAGTATTCGGATTAAATAACGAAATAAACTCCGTCTAATTCCAATAGAAGGTAAGGTTTTAAAACCAAACCTTTAACAAACAAAAAAATCAAACACTAATTAAACAATTACTCGAGTGGGGACTGAACCTACGGTCTTTAGTGAAACCAGACATACCAACACAAATGAACGAACATGGTTCACTTTAGTGAGGAGACAATGCACACTCGCACTTAACAGTGTTATAATTTCAAACAGAATACAGATAAATAGATAAAAAAATACTTACGGTAGAAGACAATGCAAATAAATACACCTATAAACACTATGGCTGCGCATGCACATTTTGCCAGTTTAACTGCAGAAACTGTTTTAGAATACATCAGTCTGCCTTCATAAACACAACATATTTTAACAAAAGAAAATCTCAATTAAGCACCTAGATGCTACAACCTGAGAGATACGCTTTTCAACACTTAAAAGTATACAATTATATAAAACAGCCTTATATAAAAGTATGTTAAGTAGAATAAGCCGATAATGCTGCATCTGTTGGAGAGTTGCCGGCTGTAGCTATGGAAACGAAAAAACGACAAAAATTATTTAATTAAACTGAAATGCTACTTGCAACAGCTTGGTCAGTATACCGAAATATTATTTCAAAAGAGATATGTCTGCAGTTGTTTCTTCCTAATTGCTTGATACTGAGTCCGTTCGCCTGTGTTTCTCCAAGTTTGTGAACGTGGTTCATATTAGTAATTGCGTTGCCATGTTCACAGTCTATGCGATTTCGATTGTGTTATTAAAGGATCACGAAAAGGACTCTTACTTGCAATTCAGTATGTTGGTTGTGTCAAAGCTCTTTACGGTGCCATCTGTGAGAATGAGAGTCTTGTGGTGCACAAAAGTATTTATTTCGAAAAATATCAACACTATATAAATATTAACATTTTAAACGACAACATTTTACTCATATATTAGATATTTGTTTTCTGAAACTAGTTGGGGCATTTCTGAGGCTGTGTGGCAGCATTCCCGTTTTTAGGCATTTGTTTCATGGAAATGTGCATTCGAAGCAAAGACAAGCCAAAATAAAGCAATTAATTATGAAAACATCAATCAATGTTTTACCAGAGTCCATCTGGGAGCATCAAGAAATAAAACTGCCACCCGTTTTCAGGCCTTAACTGAAATTTTAAACTATAAAAATTCTTCACGTATCTACAAAGCACACAAGCCAATATTCGGTGCACAACATATTTTGTAACTCTACAGATTTCTTATCGAATAATATCTTACATTTTAAGCGAGGAATCGGTCCTCATGGAAACAAGGAACAGGTGCGCGATGACGTAGTATCCCAATATTGATAGTACAGTACCCACGGTGCCTATTTAGTGGGCATCAAACCTGAACAGATATGGTTTTTACAATTCATCCCGTTGTTTATATTTATTTTCTTGGATAAAGTATCCTTTATAGCATTATTTCATTTTTAGGTAACTAGAGCTAGTGTTACACCTTTGTAATAAAAAGTTATTATATAATGCCTTTGAATGATTGTATGTTGCAAAGCCACCCTCATTATTACGAAGAGTTTGTGTATATTTACATGTTATCCTTTGATCTTTCATGTATGTTTATTTCTTGTATATCATGCATACTATATATGACGAGAAACTTATAAAAACAAATTCCTTTTTCTTCTTTTTCCTAGTAAATTGAGCAATTGCTGAGCAATAATTCAGTGTATTTCAGGTAAAAGGTGTAAACATTTTTTGTTTTGTGATCCCAACCAAGCAGATCATTAACAATACAAAACATGATTGTGTTGACTATTGTGACTATATGTGTTAAAATATTTTTTTCAAAATATTAATGTCCCTAAATTTCAACTTTCACAAAGTATATTTCAACTGATAGATACTATATACCCTAAATTAAAGAAATTGAGGTGGTGGTATTTCTAAGCATTTGAAATTTATTTATTTTCATTATACTCTATGTATTTGATACATACACATAAATGTGTACTTCGTCCGGATGTAATCGAAAGTAATCGAAAATGTGACAGACGATTAAACCAATTGTGATGCCTATAATCGTGTATATTACGATAACATGTAATCAAAAGTGTCATCGATTACTGATTACTATCTTGACTAATGGACAAAATGTAATTGATTACGATTGATTACTGATTACAATTATCCCAACCCTGAATACTACACACCAAATTACAGAGCTCTTGTCCGGTTTGTATTAGACAAGAGGATTGTGTTTATGCTTTCGCTGTCACGCTGTCCGTACGTAGACCAGTTTGTGTCGCGAGTAACTCCAGCGTATAACTGCTGCAGCCAATGAAACTTTCTGAGAATAGTTGTCAGCATGTGAACTTAGGCACCTTGTTATTTTGACGCAAATTTGTTGGAGATCGACAGATTTATGCCTCCTGATTAAGCAAAACATATCATTTTTATGCCCCCACCACCACTTAAGGGGCGGGGGCATACAGATTTGCCCTTGTCTATGCCTCTGCTGTCCATACATTGACTGATTTGTGTCGCGTGTTACTCCAAACGTATAACTGATAGAGCCATGGAACTTTCTAAGAATAGTTGTCAGCCTGTGTACTTATGCACATGAGTATTTCGACACAAATTTATTTGTGATCGACAGAGTCATACCCTTGATTAAACGAAAATATTATTACTTTCCTGTAATTGTACAGGATTTTTTTGCCAAGAATGTGGGGGCTACCGTGTCCTATGGATTTATCTCTAATTAAACTTGTGTCGCGTGTAACCCCAGACGTTTTACTACTAGAACCATGAACCTTTCTAAGAATAGTTGAAAGAATGACTTTGAACTTACGCACCTGGGTATTTCGACGCAAATTTATTAGAGATCGGCAGAGTTTTGCCCCATGATAAAGCCAAACTAGCATTTTTAGACTTGAGTCGCGTGTATGTTTGATTGTGCCAAGTTATTTGAACTAGTGAAATGCCAGAAAGAAACAGACTCTAAATAAACCATGCATGCAAGAAAGAAGTGTCAATAGGTAAACCATTGTCGGATATCCACGGTTGTTGATCTTCAGGTGTTGTATGAAGATCAACAACCGTGGGTATCCGACGATGTAGGTGAACCAGATGAGGCACCTTTTGGTTGAAGGTCAGAAATGGTTGTCGTTATGAACTGATCTTGTTTTCTGGGAGAAAAATAAACCTGAAAGTTTTCCAGTTTAATGGTACAACATTTCTTTGTCTCATAGTTTATAATGGATGTACTAATCAGAGCCAATCTGCTCTTTGGTACGAGATATATGTTTGAAGGACTACAAACTGTATTCTTTTACTGTCAAGATCAGTGTAAATGTGGTCAACTGTTGTATTGCCATTAGTTGCTGGCTCAGTTACAAGTTGTCCCTGGTCGACAGGAACCTTGGCTGTCTGGAATGTGTTGTCTTAAAGTTGAAATCTCCCATTATAAGGGGTACATGGGGGCCTGATGGATGTCCCGTGCTTTAAATGTTTTAAACACCGCCCTCCTCTCATTGTTCCCAGTCTCTACATATGAATTCAGCAAAAATACTAATTCTCATTGAATTATGCTTCAGAAAAAGAATAAAGGAAATAATTGAAAAAGAAACCCTTACTACACAGTTATTTACCAATACAGCAACTTCTGCTTAGTGTCGCGTATATTTCAACAAGGTCTCTTTGAAAGATTTTGTGTAATGCTCTTAGAAATGAAAAAAAAAATAAAAGGAAATAATAAAAACTCAAAGCCTGCAATAAACAGAGAAATTATGGTATTTAAAAAAGAGCCATGATAAACATTTTGACCTTTCAACTGTCACTATGACCTTGCCCTTTCAACCCAGAATGAAACTGCCATCTCATCAAGATGAACAATTTAAAGTGCCAATGTAGTAGACCCATATTTTTAGTATTTCATGTTTAATGTTATTTTATACATTTATAGTGCAAGGGAAGCATTAATTATTATATTTCAAGGGAGACTATTCTCCTGGTCTTAATAGTATTGCTTACTTGGTTTATCTTTCCCTTGTTCATTTATCCATTTCGGCGGGAAATCCGTGTAATTTGATTGGTTTTTGCAATTAGCTGATAGTGCCTGTTTTCACAAGACTGAGTTGTTGTTTTCACCTTGAAGAAGACAGTCATGTATTTTTTTGTACTCGGGTGTGCTTTAGAGTTTATCAGCTCTCTTGTTCAGTATTTTGGATATGGAGGTTTTTATTGCACATAATTAACAACACTGGTGTCAGAGATAGATGGAAAGTGTGAGTGGAAGACAGTTCCACTTGTATTCGTTTACCACCTTTACCATGTTTGTTTAGAAGAGTTATGCTCAGACTTGTGAAAACTGTATACAATTATTATAGAGCAGTAATAAATTTGAAAGTAGCTGACAAGTACTTGAGTTAGTCATGGCATCGCAATTTCTTCGGTATAAGCAAGGGGATAACACCAAGGTTTTTAAAAATCCATCCATGCATCGAGAAGTAATGGCCTGGACCAGCCAATCCATATGCACATAGGCACACACGCACATGCACCGACTGAGGAGTCAGTTGTGACAGCTATGTTCAGCTATCTTCCAGCG
The DNA here is from genome assembly GCA_012932295.1 of Cyclina sinensis. NCBI lineage: Eukaryota > Metazoa > Mollusca > Bivalvia > Venerida > Veneridae > Cyclina > Cyclina sinensis. The sequence continues at coordinate 5,269,162 of JAAONU010000015.1, forward strand.
GGCTAGAAAACAAGTAGCTGGATCTACTTCTAAAAAGCCTGGAAATAATGAATACAAGTAAAAAACTTTTTAAGTCTTTATTAAACTTTGTTCTTAACGACCATTCAAATAATTCAAACATCGAAATACGATAGCATATCTACAATCTGCAGAAACTTCCGAACTACATAGAGCTGAGGGTAGAATATATAATTTAATTCTTAATTGCCATTCAATTGTTCTCTTACGGTCTAATGCACACCTTCCTATAATTGTATAAATACAACCTCTGACAACAACATCAGCGACTCAAATTTTTGCTCAGTGGGTAGAGCGTTGGTGTGTTACGCGGAAGATCAGAGATTGAATACCTCTCTGGATTGTGTATTATTAGATGAATTGCAACTTTCTGTTACGAACTTTCATTTTCGTAAGATTGGGGTCGTCCGGGATGATCTAGCCTATAGTTAAGTATAAAAATTGTAAATAAAAAAGAATCTTTCAAGATTTCTGTCTGATCTTCTGATTTAAAAATACACAACACCATTCGTCATCATAAATGATAACTTTCTCAAAAGAGTATGTGTTACGGTCTAGTGCACACATTCCTATAATTGTATAAAAACAACCTCTGACAACTGCGTCAGGGACTCGATCCTTTGGCTCAGTGGTTAGAGCGTTGGCGTGTCACGCGGAAGATCGGAGATCAAATCCCGCTCTGGGTTGTGTATTATAGATAAATTGCATTTTTCTGTAACGAACTTCATGTTCGATGAAATGTTTCATTGAAAAAGGTTGAATGCATAATAATAGTATGTTAATATAACTGTTGGCGTATGCACGATAGTACATGTGCATACTAGTAGTACCGGTAAAAAACAAGTAATAGATAGTTTATGAAGTGTATTCTTCAGGAATAATAGCTGCAAAGGAGGGAGCTCATTACTGAAAGATGGTAAAAAGTTCATCTCACTTAAGCCAGCGGTAATAAAAAAAAAATCATTGATAGCGTAGCGGTTATCAGAAGATAATTTTAATCAGATTGGAAGTATCCCTGCTGTTTGGTGAGCATTTTAGGTGTTGTTCGTTAAACCAAAAAAATATCGTCAATGTAGTTTGATAATGAAAAAGATGATAACATGAAAAATAAAGATAATACACGAAGCAGTTTTAAAGAAGTGTTCGAGTAGATATTGTTTTAGGAATTCGATCTGATGTTTTTTAGGAACATTGTGCAGCCGTGCTGGCGGTCATAAACGATCAATAGGAGCCCACAGATCTTCATGCAAGGATCTGCCATGCCGGTCTCCACTATCTCCGACTGTTTCAAATTAGTGCATAATCATTTGAAAACAGAATAATCGACACGATAATGTGATAAAGTGTGATGCGTCTTTTAGAAAAAAATATTATCAAGCACTGGTTGGACAGTTTCCAATTAAGCCAAGACATTTCAAGTAGAAATGCATGTATTCTTTATTCATACTGATAATACACTCTAAAAACAGTTTGAGAAAGCTAAAAAATAAAGAATAAAAGAAATTAACGCTAAACTTTTATAATAAGAGAATGTGTTATAATATAATGTACTTAGTCTTAAATCATAATTATTCTTTTGAAGTATGTTTTGGGATATTTTTGTATTTTACTGAGGTTGTTTTTTTATCATTTGTTTGATTTGCAGTTAAAGTTAGGTTCCTTCCGCAACATTGCTGCATTCCGCTTATTTAGGTACTTTTATTAACTTATTCTTCTTTGGGTTCTTCTCAAAAATTAGAAATGCGGAAGTGTAAAATATGATGTTATAAGTTTTTGCCAGATTATATCTATTACACTTTTAAAATGGATTCTATATGTGAGTTTACAGATTCTTTATATAGTTTCTGAATGATTAAATGTAGAAATTCATATGTACATGTATTTGGCTAACAATTATTTTAAAAGGAAATCTTGCATGATTTGATCTTGATAGACAATGAGATTCTACTTCATAAACAGTTGATATTGTATTTTTTGGGTAATTATTTGTTCGTGAGAATGTTGTGAGAATGGAAGTTTATGAAAATCTTAGCCTAAGGCTACAAAATGCTGTAGATGCAACAAAAATACTGAAAATATGTAACTGAAATACATAACAATAATATATAACAGAAAATTTCCTTCAATTTCACAGCATAACACTTGTCCAGAGCATCACGCTAAAATTATAAATGGGATTAACCTAATATTTAAGATATTGATAAAGAGTGTATACATGAAGTGCAGTGTTGAATAACTGTTACTCTGCCTTGCCAAATTTTCAGTTATCTCCCTTTATTAAATTTTTAATGCTTGTTAGATTTTTCCGGAATATAATTAAAAAAACCAATGAAGGGATTAACTTCTAACTTCATAAGATGATAGAGGACATTCAGAGTAATTGCAGTGCTCAAGAACCAAAACTCTTCTTGAGTAGTTTACTCATTATCTTCCCTCAGTAAATTTTGCTTGTCTTGAGCACAACTCTAAAACTATTAAAGGCATTCAGTTAATATTGGGCACATAGATAGAGGGGAGTGGCAGAAAGTGCAGTGTTCAAGAACGATAACATTAGCTTCCCCCATTTTGGCTCGCCTGTTTTCTGTAAAAAAGTCAAACTATTATGGTCGCTGATTCAGCCGGCGACATCATGGGCACCGTCGTGCAAAACCTTTCTAATTATGCATAAACTGTAATTACAGCCTTATAAGGCTTAGAGTTTTGATATTTGGTGTGAAGCGTTGTCTAATTGACCTCTACCGTGTTGCTATAAATCATGACCCTAGGGTCAATCTTTGCCATGCTCTAGGGCTTATATATTGTTATTTAGGAAAGTCTTTAAAACTCTTCTAGTTTGCCTGTGAATATCATCTTTGACTTCAGCTAAAATTGACTTTGTACTTCAGACTTACTAACTGTAATTGAAGCTCTGTCTATGAAGTTAGACCAGATGTACAATCTGCACACAAACGAAGTTGGTGGGTATAGAGGAGTCAGTATGTCGGTTTGTCGTTTGGTCCACATATGTTTCCATATTGTCTTGCATGAAAGGACTCTGAAATAAGTGGACACAAATGTTAAACACACCATGTGTTGCATACAACTCCAATTTATAATTCCTGACTTTTCATCCCTGCCCCCACCCAACACACCATTGAATGAGTAACAAATGTTGTGCATTACACGAGTTTTTACCCAGTAGGAGTGTTACTATGAACAAGTTTTTTTTATTATTATTAAGCCCAACTTCGGAGAAGATTTTGTTCGGTCGGTCGATCGGTTAGTAGACCACATCGTTTCTGTTCATTACTCGTGTACCATTTCACCTACAACTTTCAAATTTTATTGGATAGTTGCACTTATTGAGTACAAGACCTCTGTTGTTTTCTAAGTCAGTGAATCAAAAGTCAAGGCCACTGTCACCTTCAGTTTGAAAACCATTTCCGCTCATTTACCCGTCAGCTTTCAAACTTCAAAGAGTGGATGTTCTTATTGTGTCAAAGACACCTATTGTTTTGGGGATCAGAAGGTCAAAGGCCAAGGGGACAGTCACCTTCAATTTTGAAAAGATTTCTTCAAAAAATTCAAGTACCGTATGACCTACAGCCTTCAAACTGCATAGAGAAGTTGTTTTAACCGAGTAGAAAACTCCCGTTGTATTAGGGTCATACGGTACTTGGTCAAGACCACGATCAACTTGTATTTGAAAACATTTTCAGTTATTTGAGTATCACCTGACCAACACCTTCAAACGGCATGGGTGGTTGTCCTTATTGAGTATAAATCATATTGATTAAAGATCGGTAGGTCATAGGTCAACGTCGCAGTCACCTTGGATTTGAAAACTGTTTCTGCTAAATAATTTGAGTAACATCTGACACATAGTCTACAAACTTCAAACTTCAAGTTAGGGTGGGGCATAAATGTCATTCTGACATCTCTTATTATCATTATTTTTCAAATCGTTACTTGCAAAATAAATAAATCATTACGTGAGAGCTGAAATTTAATAGAACGGATCATTAACTTAAATCAGTAGTTTGCCTTTTTTAGACACAAATTTGAGAAAAGAAATCGGCAGATTAAAAGAGAATAGATTTCGTATTTGAAAGTCGTTACAAAAATTATTATCATTCTTAATTTGTTAGTGTTGATACCTTAAGTGGATGCTTATTATAAGCAGGTCTTTTAATCCAAAAGGGACTTTTAAAGCGTTCCTGTCCAATGTTTTACAGTTTTCAGGCAGTATATCTTTTTTTAAAAAATCCAGTTTCATATATACTTTTGTAGTATACCGATTAAGTTTGGATTCTTTAGATTGCAAATCTCCGAAATTGGTATTGAGTTGCCAAAATTCTTCTCATGATGTAACAAGTATAGATAAAAGAGATCAAGAAAAGTCTCGTTCTGTGATGAGATATAGATGTTCTTCCTTTTGCACACAATCTGAATTATTAAAAATATTCTTTAAACCTTTTAAATATCAGTAAAATTATTATCACAAATTGAAATTTGTCAAACAAGTTGCCTAACCTCTCACTGTAAAACGATCATGGGTTCGAGCCCTGCTATCAGTCATTTAATTTTGAAAGTTGTCAGTTTCTTACTGAAAATTGGAGTATAAAACGGGTCATTCCAAGGATGGTTTGACTGTTAGAGCCAGTTAAACTCATTTAAACCAAACCAAACATCAGAGCTTGCGAATGACGTGGCCGGTCACACCAGCTTGTCAAAGAATGCTGCGTTGACAAAACAGGTGGAAAGAAAAATAGGTGAAAATGTTAATTTTGGTTTAATGTTTTCAGTAGGTTATTTAGTTACCTGATACTTCAAACTGTTGCAAATTATAGGAGGTGCAGGAGCAGCCCAGTCGGGGGATTACCTGGTAAGGTTTCCCTGATATAGTAGGAGTGGGTATCATAACGGTTATAAACTTCCGTTTAATGTTGTCTTTATAATGTGTACACGACATCTTGAATGGTTAAAATAGCACTGGTATTGTGTAACTTCAAAAGCTTGAAATGCTCAGAATGATAAATGACAGTAGAGGAATTAAGCTTGTAAAAGGTTAGGGCCTCTTCACGGTTGACTGTCAGACTAAGTGTGTGTGTATATAAATACCGATGATGTCCTACACCTACTCCCAGTTATAATAAATTTCGCGGTGTGCAACATGTAAATTGATTATTTACCACTATATTTTAAGTAGTTTAGTATTTAGCTGCAATGGATTCAAGCGTTTTTAAAACCGTTATTGGCTTTCTTCTACTGATATTCATTGGAGTACACCTAGTAATTGGTCACGAAACAAATATACCGTGTAATTTTTTTGAAAGAAAGTACAATAGTTCTATGGATGCAGAAGTATATTATATATTTAAGAAAAATCAGTCTGGTTGTGAAATGAATCTAGATGAGGTTTATCGGAACTTGAGTGACAAATTCTCCCTGAACCGTACGTCGCATGGAAAAGAGAAGTTTGTAACATTAAAGTTTTACTGCGAAGGAGCGTCGGAAGGAAACTATATCCGGTTTACCTCATCAGCAGATAACAATTATAGTCAGGGAAATATGTATGTGGTAACAGAAATTATAACAAGAAGCTGTAAAATATCTGTTCATGAACTATATCTTTTTCGGCGCTACGGAAGAATATATTCTATAAAAGCATCGATTGATGAAATTTTACCAGATAAAAATTGTTCCAGTCTAGAGAATGTACATGTTATAAACGCTGCTCGTCGGTGTGATGGGGTTACTGATTCTACCTCCGGGAATATGAAAGGCTTCTTCTGGGAATACTGCCAACAGCCTTTTGACAAGCTTCGGAAGCTCTTGATTTATGGCTGTAGTACAGACTACTTCTTAATACAACAAAATTTGCTTCAAAATAAATTTCCTGTACTACAATCATTATTAATGAAACATGTAAATATGTCAGGAACAAATATAATATTTCCATGGACTAATGTGTATAAAGACGTACCAGGCAAAACTTTAAAATCTAATTTATCCGAGGGTTTTATAAGTGAGTCACAAAATTCATTATCATTCCAGAGAGAAATACAAATCTTAGATAGTGAAATAACACTTACATACCTCAAGCTTCGAGGAAATATTTCAAAGGTAAAATTAAGTGGCACCGGACTGAAAGCAGTAGAGGAAGGCACATTTAGCAACGTTGCTGGCCTGATAATTTTAGATTTGTCAAACAATGATTTGAAAGTTATGGAAGAAAACGCTTTTCAGATGCTGACAGAGTTAAAGTACCTATACCTGGGAAGAAATCAAATAGTGTCTCTAGCCCCAGGTTTGTTTGACAGTTTGCACAACCTGTTGTTTCTTGATTTATCTAGAAACAGAATAAAGATCTTTGAACAAAGACTTCTGAAGCATGTTTCAAAGCTAGAAGCGCTTATACTTGAACGAAATGAGTTAACACAATTACCAGATGATTTTCTGAAAGATCAAGTTAATTTAACTAAGCTTGAACTTTCCTGGAATCCTTTACAAACTATTCCTGTTTACCCTATTTACAGTACTCGACTTTCACGCGTATCCTTAAGTCACTGCAAAATAAATGATACAAGTTTAACATCTTTCTTTGAAAGTATGAATATCAAGAAATTACACGAAGCCATATTACACCATGATCGGAATATGGAAAATAAACCAAACTTCTTAATAAAGCTGAATATATCTTACTGTGAAATAAAAAATATTGAAAAATCATTAAATTCTCTAATGAACATGCTGGTTTTCCAAAATCTTTTATCACATTTCTTTATTGATCTAAATGGAAATCCAATCGACTGTACGTGTATGTATAATTTGGCAGCTTTTATGTCAAACATTGTCAAAGAATTTGATATCCCAATAAAATGGGTTTGCATGTTTCCTCACGAGTTGAAGGGGAGGCCTTTTATTACTTTAACACCTGCCGACAATTACTGTCCCACTGATGTAGACACTTGTCCAAAACACTGTTCCTGTTTTAAGCGGATGGACATGAAAAGTACGTCTAATTCTACTGCACAAACAAGTAGATTTATTGTTGACTGCAGGAATTTGAACATCACCAAAATGCCGAAGAAAATGCCGACAGGAATATTGGAACTCTGGTTTAGAAATACAAGCTTGACGAAAATAAGTGCAAGAGAATATTTTAGAAATACGGATTACTTTGATGTGTCTCACAACAGAATAAATGATTTCACTATAAAAGCAGCTTTAGAAATGATTAATATGACTACCCTAAATTTAGATCATAATAATTTAACCCGACTACCGATTCAAATTGCTTCGGCAAAAATTAGTACACTGACATTAGGGGGTAACCCGTATCGTTGTGACTGTCACACGAAGTGGATGAAAAACTGGCTTATTAAGAGAACAAGCCCAGTCAAGGATTGGAACACGGTTGAATGTTTCTATAATACAAGCATAGTAAAAAAAATGACAGTAGTTCCTGATAAGTTTTTTGTTTGTCCGTCTTCTGTACCAAATAGTATAGCAGAACATATTGTTTTCCCAGCTATTGTAATAGGATGTGTTTTATTTGTACTCGTTACAGTTTCCCTTCTTATCTATTTTCAAAGGTTTACGATAAAAGTTTTACTCTTTATGTACTGTGGCATTCGTTCGTTTGATAAACGAGTAACAAATGAAGACAATATTGAGTACGACGTTTTTTTGATTTATTCACATAATGATTCAATCTTTATTCAAACACACATTTTGGACAAGCTTAGAAGTAAAGGATACAGAGTATGTAATTTGCACGAGGATTTAGTTGTTGGTTTTTCATTTCTTGAAAATATTAAAATGATAATGAACAAATCAAGAAAGATAATATTTTCATGGACAGAAGACATGCTTACAGACGAATTTCTAATGGCTGTCTGGAACTTAGCTGTTGAAACAGCTCTGAAGAATTTATCTGACTCGATTCTTGTAATAGTGGATAGTGAAGTGAGCAGGAAGTGTGACGATGAAAAATTAAGAACCTATATAAAATGTGGAAAGTTTGTCAAAAGGAAATCAAAACGTTTACTCTCAAGTGTACTCTATTTAATGCCGCAGTTGGATGAAGATCAAGGGCATAGACTTACTGAAGAATACAGTATGCCGATGCTAGCAAACGATGTCTAGCAAATGACTATCAAAATAATTTAGTGTTTATAACGTATCCTGAAGAACTTGATCAGGAAATAAAAAGGAAGATTTTTCCTGATTTGCATCAGGAAAACATTGACATAAGACTTTTCGATCACGAGTTTTTACCTGGCGCAGACATTCGTGACGAAATTGATGACAAGTTAAATATTCCTGGACATTTTATATTTGTCTTTTCAATGAAAATACTTAAAGATGATGTGAAAATGCTTATACTGTCTAGTGTAATATCAAAATCTATCTTGAGTAATAATAATTATCTATTGTTATTGACGCATGGAGATATCAGGGCTGGAGATATTCCGAATGAGATGGCGAATTACCTAAACATGTACGTTTCAGCGAGTTATTATGATCCGAACTTAAATTCCCGTCTTCTGAAAGCTTTAAAGTACTGAGATGACAAGCTTTCATTCACAAAGGCGTAAATTTGTCATAAAAATAACAGCCTTACACATTATCTTTCACCTTTATTAAGGTGGCTTGTAATAATTCTTAAATGATAATATATACTTTAAATTAGTTTCAGTCAAATTTGTAAGAGAACAATAAACATTTGTGCATTTTCTATCAATTTTAATGCTTTTTAAATTTCTTTGTTGTTTGTGGTATATTTACGTATTTATACATGCATCTACAATTTAACTCCCATTCAGCGCAGAGATACTTCCCCTATTTTATCAAATTAAGCTGCCTTCACCAAACCCTTCGCAGACATATCATTAACTAAGGGAAGCAACCGCTGCGTAAGTTGACTCTTACTTACCACACACTACGCCCTCTTTTAATCTTCTTAAACGTTACTGTATAAGAAGGAACCGCTGTCTGGAATTTGCAATTTTATAGGTGAAAAAAAATAACTATACGTTTCTTATTAAGAGCTAAACTTTTCATTTATAGGCACCTGTTTTTCACAAAAATGAAGTCAATACATATGGAAATCAGAACTACTTGAAAGCTCCTAACAAAACTCAAAAAATTTTGCCATAGCTACATCAACAGGAATTAATAAGAACATTTCAAGGAGAGCTAGTTTGTGTTTTAAATTTTATTTTTTCAATTTTTGTAATATTGTGAATATATATAAACTGAGCTTTGTTTAAGAGATACTTGTATTTTGCTATTCAACGATCATACATTTATTTTATACATTTGTGGCTTTATAATCATCTTCGTTCTTTACAAGGTGATGAATGATAATAACGTGTCACCATGCGTAAATTGATATATAAATATGTACCTCATGTTAGCCAAGTATTTCTTCATTCATTATGCATTGATAAATCAATTTAAGATAGCACAAATATCATTTTTTCCATAGCATTTGCAAAAAAGGAGTCAAATGAAAGTTTGTATAACCAAAGTTTTGTTAAGTTGTATATTTCAATAATTTCAATTTCATTTCACATATTATAGGATTTACATTATTTAATGAACCTTTCAAACAAAATCCAGTATATTTGAAAATGTAATGAGGAAACTTGACTTCCTTTCCATAAAGGAAGTGAGTTCATAACAATATTGGTAAAACGGTTAACATTTCTAAAGAAGAGGAGAACTTCTCTGAAAACCCCAAAAATTGGGTTGTCTTATTTTCGATTTACATATCATTATGTAAGAAATAAAACTAAAACTGTTTCTGTGTTTGCCGATTTTTTAAATATGTATACATACAGATGCCATTTTATACTTTCATTCATTAGCATTTGACCAGTTTGTTTCACTTTTCCAAGCCTCTCATTAAAGGGTAATTTGCTGATTTATAATCTATTTTGTTGTAAAATGATGTGAACCTATTTTTTGTTTTCGTAAATTAAAGAATTTGACACCAATCTTGGGCCTGTGGTTTTTCATTGCACATATTTTCTTTTCTATGGCGTACAATATAAGAATTTGTGTATAACGTTAAATGTATGATTTTCTGTTTCATCCCTATTCCGTCAACTCCAAATTTAACATCTATTTACATATTAAGGCGAGTTTGTCAGCCATTCAATGAATCCATTTCAAGAAATTACAAATATAACCGCACTGTCTGGTTTTCCACGTATTTGGAAACTGCTAATAATTTTACGAATTAACCCTGAAAGATTCCAATTTTTACCAGAAATAATACAGTGTAATGCATCCCAAGAATTAGTAGTAACTTTATAAAAAATATTACAAGTAACGTATTCCTTACTTCCAAACATTTCTTAATCTTGGGTGCATTATTTCGATTGGAGGTCTTGTTAGTTAAACAGATGAATCCATTTAAAATGTCGGAAATACTACCACCCTGACGTATATTTTACTCTCTCTCTCTCTCTCTCTCTCTCTCTCTCTCTCTCTCTCTCTCTCTTTTGGGGGGGGGGGGCGGGGGGAAGGGGTTACTTTTGTAGGGTACTGTCTGCTGTAAACCGCGAAAGAAATTTCAACTTTCACCAGATATGAAACAAAAATATAAATAAAAGTAATACACCACGTAAAATTCAGAAACATGTAATGTTATCCTTATTCTAATACATTTCTACATCAGATTTGCCAGTTTATCTCGATCGTAACAGTACCTCTAGTCCTTTACCACACGAAAACGGACATGTTAATCGCTAGACGCAATCGCTGTTTCTTATTTACGTATAGAAGCGACAAATTTAAATGTTTTAAAAGAGCAGAAAAATCAAATAATGTGTACCAATAAGTGTCATGCGCTACTAGTTGGACAATGACTAATTATGACTAATGCTCGAATATAGTACATTTCTTCACTCTGTCGTTTTTCTCCGAATTGTTCTCACGGAAAATTCCAGATATAACCGATTTGGCACGACTGCCATTTCTCGTCACCAACAAAAAATGTTAAATAAGTAAATGTTAAGTTGCCTCTTAGGGAAAACAGGTCCAAAAACATATTTTAACAATGTTTAGTTTATACCAAATTTATTTTAGTTCGATTGTGTAGGAAGCTTTCAGCTTATAGACACACTCTCGAATCCGTTCCTTGAACTAACCAGTACTAAGCAATTAGTGTAAAGTTTCTTGCTCAATGAAACAACGGCTTGCCCCTGACTGGGTTTGAACCCGTGCGGCTACCAATCCTTTGACTACTAGTCCGACGCGTTAACCACTCGGCCACGCCGCCACAACTTAAAATAGCCGACATGATTACCCACACTCAATTTTGCATTTCACTGATTAAAGCTTCTTCCGGGAAAAAGCAGTCTCAAAATAAGTATGGTGAGTGGTAGTTCAGCTGCCATTTTGTCCGCATCGGCAGTGATGTCTTAATATGAACATTTTACCTTACCCTTACCAGTCCGGATCTGGTTCTCGGTTTTTGTGTTATTGCCAACGGGTGTCGCGAGTACCAGATCCGGACAAAAATGGCAGCTGATCTACCTTTACATTTTTCAGTAAACGGGGGTAATAAGTAATATGGCAAATCATCAATATAACGACAATTGAGTTGAAACGAAGTGCCTATGTTAAAATCTGGGCAGACAATGTAACAGCATTCTTGTGTCTTTAACTTCCGTCTTTTTAACTTATACGGAGTTATTATTGTGTTGTTTACAAAGTGCTTAGGATGATCTTTAAATGCAACAAAAGCTCCTGTACTATGTCTGCCGTGCAATTATTGATTCATAGGACAGCTGCTGATTTTGACGCGACTTTTGTACAAAGGAGCGAAAATAACTAATTTGACAAAGTAAACAGGAATGGCAATTGTATGCAAATACTCAACTCGATGGTTTTATCAGAAAATTATCAGTCTAATAATTTCATGCTGGAAAGGTAAATACGTAAATGAAACCCATTTCGTTTGACGCAAATTCAAACCTTGATCTATTGGAATACGCAGTTTTAGAGCATTGTTTTCAGAAATAAAATAGGATCCTACTTCTTTATAAAGAAACTGCTTGTATAATTAAATTTCTATCTTTAATGTATGCCTTGTTAAGAAAAAGATTGTGACACTGTGTTACTTGTGTCTATTATTTTCTTATAGTCAAAAACACACAACTGTAATAGGCAGTTACGCCCGGAGAGAAAACAAAACAAAACAAAAACATGTGACCTTAAATAGATCCCCAGTACAACATAGATTCGCGTTTACGGACTTTAACCTACCCGCTTCATCTAAATCCAAAATTTAGTAAGAAGACATTCGTTCTCACTTAACTTGGAAATTCGATCCTTTAGTAACCTTGTGCTGGCAGACATGCAATCATCGTTCCATTTTGTGTAGGCAGGCATTTGCCCCTGATTCAGATTGTTCATGTGGACACTTTACCTCTCATTCAATTTTTTGTGCGAACATATTCCTCTCAGTAACATTCTTTAATCGTTCGGTCCTCGGTCACTTTGTCTGTTCGTTCAACTGGCCCTTGGTTATTTTGTTTGTTCGTTCAATTGGTCTTTTGTTACTTTGTTTGTGCGTTCATTTGGTCCTTGGTCACTCTGTTTGTGCGTTCATTTGGCCCTCAGTCACTGTGTTTGTGCGTTCAATTGGCGCTTGGTCACTTGGTTGTGTTCATTTGACCCTCGATCAATTTTTTGTGCATTTATTTGGCCCTTTGTAAAATCCTTTGCCTCCTAGCCAATTTGTTTAGGACAATGATTTAAAGTTATTTTGTTCAGACGAACGTTCGCGTCTCAAGGAGATCTTGCGTTTTCGGACAATATATATCAGCAATAACTCAAATTTACTACTTTATCACTGAACCACTTTAATTCGGTAACTCCACGGGAAGTTATGTGGCCGCCTTGGCAGTCAGAATGTTGGAACGTGAAAGAACGATGAACTTATTGCCTCGGTATTCGTCCTACAGAAACACGGATTTTACGTATTATTTCATAGATTTACTTGTTTTATCTGTAATCAGCTAAATAACAGAGTTTGAACGAAACGACCAGATTTTCGTCTGATTATCATGATTATGATAGGTCATTGTGGAAAAGACACAATTGCATATAAGCGTAGATATGCAAAACACAGAAAAACTAGATTGCAAGCAGCTTTGGCTCTATTAAGACACAAATTTCACTCCAGAGGATCTCTTAACCTAATAAAGAAATCCTGCACATTTTTGTAATCACAAATACCGCAAGAAACGCAAGTCAAGAAGAACTAAATGCTAAACCAGCCTTTTTTTAATAACAGCTACTGCAGAAAAATATGGACTTTGATAGTTTATAATGATTAGAGAAAATACTTTTTATTTTGACATCTACTGCCTGAAAACGTTCGTATTTTACCGTGATACGAACTGTAAAATACTGAAAAGAATCTGTAGTAGGTTGTCATGCTATAAATGGAAAGTATTCTGATAATGACAAGGACAATCTGCAATGTATTTAAATTTGAATCCTCTTTTATACTAACCAAGCGACAGAATATATTATCAATTTGGCTATCATAGTTAAAAGAAGAACTGCATATTTACATTAAAGAGCTCTTCAATGATATCATAATTGAAACTAGAGAAGAGTGTCTTTTGTAACCATGCTAATAATTTGAACAATTTTAATGATATTATAACTATAATACCACATTAAAGAGTAAATAAATACGGATTGACACTGTGTATGTAAATGGATATGATTATATCACAGCCTCGTACAGCCCCATAAACTGCTTATTTATCACTATTTTGTTACGAGCAAAAAAGACAAAAGTGGCAGAAATTCAAAGAAGTTTTTAATCAAGTAAGTGATATTAAGAAAATATGTTATTGTAATAATGTAGAAGACTAAAGATTAATTCACAATGTATTCTACAGTTTTAAAGTGAACGCCGTTGAAATGACAATTTTCGTCATTTGTATTTTACTATGTAAAAAAGGTTAATCAAAATTTAAAATGAAAATAAAGTAAATTACATTTAAAATGAAATTGGCATTATTGAAATATAAAACTAAATGCAAATCAAGTGCTACATAATATATCTTACATTTACCCCACACAAAATGCTTTAAAAAATATAATGTGGGAACTATCTTTATTTATTAACGACTGCATGATAAATAAAGAAAAACTTAGCCCCTTTTTTGTTTGTTTCGACATTCAAATATATTTGACAGTATCGATAACACCGATTATCTTGTTTGGTTTAAAACCTACTTAAATGAATGTGCTTATTTTTGTTATTATCATTTTACAACAAATATGTGAAAAATATAAAGCTACAAAGATCTTGGTGCTGATAATGCCGTCCACTTGTCGCAAAACAAAATAAACTTCATCTTTTCATCTGTATTCCTATAGAAAACTTATACAAATGGATATCCAGTCGCATTTTACGTTTTTGATCGAAGTCTAATCTTATTAATGATATAAGAGAATATATCATTGAAATGTTACAGATACATATAAGAGGGTGTTTCTTTCTTTATTGTTTGCAAACATAAAAGCACTTCGGTAATCTGGGATATTATTGTAAAAAAAAATGTAAAATGTTCTCTTGCAAGGATATTATACAAAAGATAGATAAATATCAATGATATAAAGATAAGTTTATGCCTTTGTGAAAACTGGTCATTTAGTACTTAAAGCTTTCAGAAGACGGGACTTTAAGTTCGGATCAGAAAATCTCGCAAAGTTACTTGTTAAGATTATTTGCCACCTAATTCGGAATATCTCTGGACTCGATCTCTCTGGTATATAGCAGTAGATGATTATCATTACCTTGGATAGATTTTGATATCAAACTAGGAAGAAACAGCATATGCATTTTTATATTACCTTTGAGTTTTTGTCACCGAAAAGACGAACATAAAATGTAATGGAATACATATTTGTTACTAACTTTGTTCCAAAGGTCTGAGCCAGGTAAAAGCCCGTTATCATATCAGTTTTCCCGTTGTAAATCAGGTAAAAACTTCCTTCTGATATTCTGATCAAGTTGGTCTCAATTTATAATACACACTAAATTATTTTGATAGATATTTTTCACAGTTACGTCTGCATTCAATTTGCATTCTTCAGTAAGTAGGTGGTTTCCACGAACCAACTGTTGCATTAAGTAGATTTCAGTTAAGCCTAAAAGTGTTTGTTTCCTTTTGACAAAATTCAGCATTCTATATAGGTTCCTAATGTTTCATTGTCACATTTTCTTCTTACTTCACTATCTATGAATAAAACAATTGAGTCAGATAAATAGTGAAAAGCTGCTTCAACAGCTAAACAGCAAATTTCAGGACAGCCTTTAGAAATGTCTATAAGCAAGTCTTTAGTTCATGAAAATATTATTCATTGATTCATTGATTTTAATATGTTCAAGAAATGAAAATCCTCGTTCAAGTTACACTTTATCCTTTGTTATATAAATCCTCTTTATATTAAAAAAATCAATAAAAATAAATGAAGACAGTTTAAAATACGATATTTTCTATATATATATTTCTATATATTTTATTATACGAACAAATGCTACAGTACACATTGAACCTCCTCAGAGCAGTGTCGATTTTTAATGTACCGCAGTTCGGAGCAGAAAAATAATACGATATGAAAGAAAGACGAAGTGTTGTGATAATAATTTAAGTTTTTTAGAGAGACAAACCGATTCAGCCGGCGCCATCACGGGCACCGTCGTGCAAAACCTATAAATGTTCTGATTATTCATAAACCTTCAGGCTTACAGTTTTGATATTTGGTGTGTAGCGTTGTCTAGTAGACCTCTACCGTGTTGCTTTAAATCATGACCATAGGGTCAATATTCGCCATGCTCTTGGGCTTATATAAAGTTATTTAAGAAAGTCTTTGAAAATCTTGCATGTGGATATCATCTTTGACTTCAGCTAAAATTGACTTTGTACTTCAGACCTACTTACTATAATTGAATCTCTGTCTATGAAGTTAGTCAAGATGTACACTTTTGCACACAAACGAAGTTGGGTTGGTATGTGGTCACTATGTGGGTTTGTCGGTTGGTCCACATATTGTTCCATATTGCCTTGCATGAAGGGATTTTGAAATAAGTTGACACAAATGTTAAACACATTGAGACCATGTATCGCATACAGCTCTAATATCTAATTCCTGACTATTCATCCCCGCCCCCCCACCACCATTAAATGAGTAACAAATTGTGTGCATTACATGAGTTTTTACATAGTAGGAGTGTTACTATGAACAATTTTTATTATTATTAAGCCCAACTTCGGAAAAGATTTTGTTCGGTTGGTTATTAGAACACATCGTTTCTGTTCAATACCCGTGTACCATTTGACCGACAACTTTCAAACTTCATTGGATAGTTGCACTTATTGAGTACAAGACCTCTGTTGTTTTCTAAGTCAGTAAATCAAAAGTCAAGGCCACTGCCACCTTCAATTTGAAAACCATTTACGATCATTTATAGGGTAGTTGTTTTTATTGAGTAGAAAACTCCCGTTGTGTTAGGGTCATACGGTGCTTGGTAAGACCACAATCAACTTGTATTTGAAAACATTTTCCGCTCAGTAATTTGAGTATTACCTGACCAACAGCCTTCAAACTTCATGCGTGGTTGTCCTTACTGTACGAAAGCATGGAGAGGACATGGTCGGTTTATTTTATTAATTCGTGGGAACGACTTATTTTCAGAGATATTTTTTTCTAATATGTTGGAACGGATTATTTTGCGCAAAAAATCCTTTTTTAACTTGTGGGAACGAAATATATAGTGCGAAAAATCTTTGTTTAACTTGTGGGAACGAATTATTTTGTGCGAAAAATCTTTTTTAACTTGGGGGAATGAAATTTTTTGTGCGAAAAATCTTTTTTTAACTTGTGGGAACGGATTATTTTGCGCGAAAAATCTTTTTTTTTTAACTTGTGGGAACGAATTATTTTGTGCGAAAAATCTTTTTTTTTTAATTTGTGGTAACGGATTATTTTGTCAGATATTTTTTTCAACAACTTGTACCCAAAAGTTATTAAGTCGTTCCCTCAAGATAATAAATTGTTCGAACGGATTAATTAAATTTATTTTTTTCCAGTTTCATATATACTTTTGTATTATACCAATTAAGGTTGTGGATTCTTTGGATTGTAAATCTCTGTAATTGGTATTGAGTTGCCAAAAAATCTGCTCATGATGTAACAGGTATAGAAAAAGGAGATCAATTTTCTTAAGCCTCGTTCTGTGATGATATATTGATAATTTTCCTTTTGCACACAATTTGAATTGTTAAAAATATTCTTTAAACCTTTGAAATATCTGAAAAATTATTATCACTTATTGAAATTTGTCAAACAAGTTGCTTAAGCTCTCACTGTAAAACGTTTCTGGGTTCGAGCCCTGCTACCAGTCATTTAATTTTGAAAGTTGGCAGTTTTATACTGGAAATAAGAGTATAGTTCGGTTCCTTCAAAGGATGGTTATTTAAGCTGTCCGTTTGACTGTTAGAGCCAGTTAAAATCATTTAAACCAGACCAAACTTATCACAGCGTGCGAATGACGTGGTCAGTCATGCCAGGTTGTCAAAGAACAGGTGGCTAGAAAAATAGTTGAAAATGTTAATTTTGGTTTGATTTTTTTTCAGTAGTTTATTGAGTTACCTGATACTTTAAACTGTTGCAAATTGTAGGAGGTGCAGGAGCAGAACAATCGGGGGATTACCTGGTAAGGTTTCCCTGATATAGTAGGAGTGGGTATCATAACAGTTATAAACTTCCGTTTAATGTTGTCTTTATAATGTGTAGACGAGATTTTGAATGGTTAAAATAGCACTGGTATTGTGTAACTTCAAAAGCTTGAAATGCTCAGTATGATTTATGACAGTAGAGGAATTAAGCTGGTAAACAGTTAGGGCCTCTTCACGGTTGACTGTCGGATTAAGTGTGTGTGTGTGTGTATATATATGTACCGATATTGTCTCACACCTACTCTCAGTTATAATATATTTCGCGGTATACAACATGTGAATTGATAATTTACCATATATTTTAAGTAATTAAGTATTTAGCTGCAATGGATTCATGCGTTTATAAAACTGTTATTGGCTTTTCTCTACTGATATTCATTGGATTACACCTAGTAACTGGGTACGAAACAAAAATTCCGTGTAAATTTTTTGAAAAAAAGTACAATGATTCTATGGATGCAGACGTATTTTATATATTTAATGAAAGTCAATCTGGTTGTGAAATGAATCTAGATGAGTATTTTCGGAACTTGGGTGACAAATTCTCCCAGAACCGTACGTCGCATGGAAAAGAGAAGTTTGTAACATTCTTTTTTTACTGCGAAGGAGCGTCGGAAGGAAACCATATCCGGTTTACCTCATCAGCAGATGGCAACTATAGTCAGGGAAATATGTATGTGGTAACAGAAATTAAAACAGAAAGCTGTAAAATATCTGTTGATGAACTATATATTTTTCAGCGCTACGGAAGAATATATTCTATAGTATCATCGATGAATGAAATTTTACCAGATAAAAATTGTTCCAGTCTAGAGAATGTAGTAACTATAACCTCTGATCTTCGGTGTGATGGGGTGATTGATTCTGCCCCCGGGAATATGAAAGGCTTCTTCTGGGAGTACTGTAAACAGCCTTTTGACAAGCTTCGGGAGATAAACATATATGGCTGCAGTACAGATTACCCCATAATACGACAAAATTTGCTTCAAAATAAATTTCCTGTACTACAATCATTATTAGTGAGACATGTAAATATGTCAGGAACAAATATAACATTTCCATGGACTAATGTGTTTATAGACGCACCAGGTAAAACTTTAAATTATACGGGGGGGTTTATAAATGAGTCAAAAAATTCATCGTCATTCCAGAGAGAAATACAAATCTTAGATAGTGAAATAACACTTACATACCTCAAGCTTCGAGGAAATATTTCAAAGGTAACATTACGTGGTATCAGACTGAAAGCAGTAGACGAAGGCACATTTAGCAACATTGCTGGCCTGATACATTTAGATTTGTCAAACAATGATTTGAAAGTTATGGAAGAAAACGCTTTTCAGATGCTGACAGAGCTAGAGTACCTATACCTGGGAAGAAATAAAATAGTGTCTCTAGCCCCAGGTTTGTTTGACAGCTTGCACAACCTGTTGGTTCTTGATTTATCTGGAAACAGAATAAAGATCTTTGAACAAAGACTTCTGAAGCATGTTTCAAAGCTAGAAGCGCTTATACTTGAACGAAATGAGTTAACACAATTACCAGATGATTTTCTGAAAGATCAAGTTAATTTAACTACGCTAGAACTTTCATGGAATCCTTTACAAACTATTCCTGTTTATCCTATTTACAGTGCACGACTTTCACGCGTATCCTTAAGTCACTGCAAAATAAATACTACAAGTTTAACATCTTTCTTTGAAAGTTTGAATATGAAGAAATTAGAAGAATCCATCTTAAACCGTGACCTTAAACAAAACGTCTTCATATATTTGAATATATCTTACTGTGAAATAGAAAATATTGAAAAATCATTAAATCATGAAATGAACAGGTTGGTCTTCCAGACTCTTTTATCAAATTTTTTTATTGATCTAAATGGAAATCCAATCGACTGTACGTGTATGTATAATTTGTCAGCTTTTATTTCAAACATTGTCAAAGAATTCGATATCCGAATAAACTGGTTTTGCATGGTTCCTCACGAGTTGAACGGTAGGCTTTTTATTACTTTAACACCTGCGGACAATTACTGTTCCACTGATGTAGACTTTTGTCCAAAACACTGTTCTTGTTTTGAGCGGAAGAACATGAAAAGTACGTCTAATTCTACTGCACAAACAAGTAGAATTATTGTTGACTGCAGGAATTTGAACATCACCAAAATGCCGGAGAAAATGCCGACAGGAATATTGGAACTCTGGTTTAAGAATACAAGCTTGACGAAAATAAGTGCAAGAGATTATTTCAGAAATACGGATTACTTGGATGTGTCGCACAACAGAATAAATGATTTCACTACAAAAGCAGCTTTAGAAATGATGAATTTGACTACCCTAAATTTAGATCATAATAATTTAACCCGACTACCGATTCAAATTACTTCGGCAAAAATTAGTATATTGACATTAGGGGGTAACCCGTATCGTTGTGACTGTCACACGAAGTGGATGAAAAACTGGCTTATGAAGAGAACAAGCCCAGTCAAGGATTGGAACACGGTTGAATGTTTCTATAATACAAGCATAGTAAAGAAAATGACAGTAGTTCCTGACAAGTTTTTTGTTTGTTCGTCTTCTGTATCAAATAGTATAGCAGAACATGTTGTTTTACCAGCAATTGTAATAGGATGTGTTTTATTTGTACTCGTTACAGTGTCACTTCTTATTTATTTTCAAAGGTTTACGATCAAAGTTTTACTCTTTATGTACTGTGGCATTCATTCGTTTGATAAACGAGTAAAAAATGAAGACAATACTGAGTACGACAGTTTTTTGATTTATTCACATAATGATTCAATCTTTATTCAAACACATATTTTGGACAAGCTTAGAAGTAAAGGATACAGAGTGTGTAATTTGTACGAGGATCTAGTTGTTGGTTTTTCATTTCTTGAAAATATTAAAAAGATAATGAACAAATCAAGAAAGATAATATTTTCATGGACAGAAGACATGTTTACAGACGAATTTCTAATGGCAGCCTGGAACTTAGCTGTTGAAACAGCTCTGAAGAATTTATCTGACTCGATTATTGTAATAGTGGATAGTGAAGTGAGCAGAAAGTGTGACGATGAAAAATTAAGAACCTACATAAAATGTGGAAAGTTTGTCGAAAGGAAATCAAAACTTTTAGTGTCAAGTGTACTCTACTTAATGCCGAAGTTGGATGAAGATCAAGGGCACATACTTAATGAAGAATACGGTATGCTGATGCTAGGAAACGGTATCGTAGCAAATAACTATCAAAATAATTTAGTGTTTATAACATATCCTGAAGAACTTGATCAGGAAATAAAAAGGAAGATTTTTCCTGATTTGCATCGGGAAAACATTTGCATAAGACTTTTCGATCACGAGTTTTTACCTGGCGCAGACATTCGTGACGAAGTTGATGACAAGTTGAATATTCCTGGACATTTTATATTTGTTTTTTCAATGAAAATGCTTAAAGATGATGTGAAAATGCATATACTGTCTTGTGTAATATCAAAATCTATCTTGAGTAATAATAATTATCTATTGTTATTGACGCATGGAGAGATCAGGGCTAGAGATATTCCGAATGAGATGGCACATTACCTAAACATGTACGTTTCAGTGAGTTATTATGATCCGAACTTAAATTCCCGTCTTCTGAAAGCTTTAAAGTACTGAGATGACAAGTTTTTATTCACAAAAGCATAACTTTGTCTTTAAAATGACAACCTTACATAATATTTCATTTATTATTCACCTTTATTAAGTTAGGTTGTCATTATTCTTAAATGATAATATATACTTTGATTTAGTTTCAGTTAATTTTGTAAGAGAACAATAAACATTTGTGCATTTTCTTTCTTTCTTTTTTTTTAATTTCTTTGATGTTTTTTTGTATATTTACGTATTTATACATGCATCTTTAACTTAACTCCAACTCAGCGCAGAGATACTTCTCCTATTTTATCAGTTACAGCTGCCTTCACCAAACTCTTCGTAGACATATCCTTAACTAAGGAAAGCAACCGCTGCGTTAGGTTTGACTCTAACCTACCACACACTACGCACACTTTTAATCTTCTTAAACGTTACTGTAAATGAGGGAACCACTCTCGTGAATTTTCAAAAATAGATAGGAAAGCGGATTAACCCTTTCTCCTCATGAAGATTTTAGAATGATGTGTATCAGTAGAAAGGATCTATAATGTGTTTTTGCTCAGTCAGAATGAGGCAATTTTATAAGTGAAAACTAATGGGGGACATTAGTTGATTATCTACCCTGAATACTCTCTGATATAACTTTGGTCCTTCCATTTGGATTCCTCTGCTTTTATCGCTATTTTCCCTTTTGATATTGTGATAATTAAACCTAATTATTTGCAACAGTGGTAGTCAGATTAAACAATAGATTTAGCAATGTTTTGTTAACACCATTATCTTTGTTCTTTGGTAATCCTAACTTTTTATTTAATACATAAGTGACAATTTTCACTGTTAAAAGTCAAGACCATCACAGTTAGAAACAAGGATAAAGTCAGAGGATTCTAACTGAAAGGACCAATGTGCTATTTGGTCTACCTGTTATCTGAGTAAGGGAGATAATTTGTTATCAGGAATATCCCTCATTATGAGTTCTTATTTAGAGCAAAACTTTTCATTTATAAGCACCTGTTGACAAAAATGAAGTCAACACATATGGAAATCAGAACAACTTTAAAACTCCTAACAAAACTCAAAAAATTTTGCCATAGCTGCATCAACAGGAATTAATGAGAATACTTCAAGGAGAGTTAGTGTGTGATTTAAATTTCATTTTTGTAATTTTGTAAAATTGTGATTATATAATATAAGCTTTGTTTAAGAGATACCTGTATTTTACTATTCAACGATCATACATTTATTTTAAATTATACATTTATGGCTTTAAAATCATCTTTGGTTTTTACAAGGTGATGAATGAAAATAACGTGTCTAGTTATATAGTAACAGTTATATATATGTACATTCATTCAAGTTGGTTTTTAAACCGACAAAATGTAATCAGTTATCAGTACTATTAGAATGTCTAAACAAACTCAAGTTAGCCAAGTATTTCTTCATTCATCGTGCATTGATAAATCAATTTGATATAGCACAAATATTATTTTTTCCATAGCATTTGCAAAAAGGAGTAGATTTTGTTAAGTTGTATATTTCAATAATTTCAACTGCACTTTACATGTTATAGAATTTACATTATCTAATGAACCTTTCTAACAAAATCCAGTACATTTGAAAATGCACTGAGGAAAATTGACTTCCTTCCCATAAAGGAAGTGAGTTCATAACAATATTGGTAAAACGGTTAACATTTCTTAAGAAAAGGAAGACCTCTCTGAAAACCCAAAATATTGGGTTGTCTTCTCTTCGATGTACTTACCATTATGTAAGAAATTAAACTGAAACTGTTTCTGCGATTGCCGATTTTTTCAATATGTATACATACAGATGTCATTTTATACTTTCATTCATTAGCATTTGACCAGTTTGTTTCACTTTTCCAAGCCTCTCATTTACGTGTAATTTTCTGATTGATAATCTTTTTTGTTGTAAAATGATGTGAACCTACTTTTTGTTTTCCGTAAATTAAAGAATTTGACACCATTTTTGGGCCTGTGTTTTTTCATTGCACATATTTTCTTTTCTATGGCGTACAATATAAGAATTAGTGTATAACGTTAAATGTATGATTTTCTGTTTCATCCCTATTTTCAACTCTAAATTTAATATCCATTTCAATTTTAAGGAGAATTTGTCAGCCATTCATTTAATCCATTTCAAGCAATAACAAAAATAAGCACACTGTCTGTTTTTTTTTCCACGTTTTTGGGAACTGCCTAATTATTTTACGAATTAACCCTGAAAGACTCTAATTTTTCACCGGATATAATACAACGTAATGCATCCCAAGAATTAGTAGTGTCTTTATAAAAATATTACAAGTATATTACAAGTAACGCATTCCTTATTTCCAAACATTTCTTAATCTGGTGTGCTGCATTATTTCGATCGGAACAGTACATTTTAAGTCTTGTTAGTTAAACAGATGAATCCATTAAGAAAGTCGGAAATACTACAACCCTGACGT
Organism: Cyclina sinensis; assembly: GCA_012932295.1. NCBI lineage: Eukaryota > Metazoa > Mollusca > Bivalvia > Venerida > Veneridae > Cyclina > Cyclina sinensis. The sequence continues at coordinate 5,293,050 of JAAONU010000015.1, forward strand.
ATATATTACTGATATTTTACTCTCTCTCTATGTCTCTGTCACTGTCTCTCTCTTTTTTTTTTTTTTTTGGGGGGGGGGGGGGTAAGATTTGTAGTGTACCTTCTAGCATTTTACGTGTAAACCGCGACGCGAAAGAAATTTCAACTTTCACCAGATATAAAACAAAAATATAAATAAGAGTAATACACCACGTAAAATTCAGGGAGTAGTGTTTTTAAATTTAGAAACCCGTAATGTTATCTTTATTCTAATACATTTCTGCATCAGATTTGCCAATTTATCTCGATCGTAACAGTACTTTTAGTCCTTTACAATTCAGGAAGTGGTGTTTAAAAATATATTTAGAAACACGTCATGTAATCTTTATTCTAATACATTTCTACATCAAATTTGCCAATTTATCTCGGTCGTAACAGTACTTTTAGTCCTTACAATTCAGGAAGTAGTGTTTAAAAATATATTTAGAAACACGTAATGTAATCTTTATTCTAATACATTTCTACATCAGATTTGCCAATTTATCTCGATCGTAACAGTACTTTTAGTCCTTTACCACAGGAAAACAACTAATAGCAATAGAAGTTTATAAATAGAGAATCACACTTTCTCTACTGTTTGCCAAAAGCCACTGTTAGCTTTTAATTGGCCTGTCATATCCAAGCCTTTATAAATTCTGTTCTACAGTGATTTTGTAAACATTTTGTTAGCCATAATTAGCCGCAATGAATTGATTTAGGCGAAAAATATTCTGTCCATCGCTGTGTTACATTGATTTGTATCCAAACAATTGGGAAGGCTCTGAAAAATTGGAAAAGCTTGATGCTATAAATAACATACCTTTGCGCAAAGAAAGAAATGGTCATTGGAAACAGACTAATTCAACTTTTGATTTCCAAAAGTTATTAGATCAAGAAATTCAAAAGACTTTATATTTGGATTTCAGATGATGGCATTAATGCACATAAAAAGGAAATAACTGAAATTTAACTATATCAAATAAGATCTATCATGAGCAAAATCTGATGAATGAATAAACCTGAAAAACGTTAAATTATGCAGGTGAAGAGTTTTAATTTCATTTATTTCATATATTTGCCCTTATACAATGATATTGAAAATATCTGCGCATTACATTCAAAATTATACTGTATATTCCATAATATAAATTCTAAAAAATAGTACAATAGGCAAATAATGAATAAATGATTGAACTGCATAGGGGTTATAAATAAGAAATGAAGGGAGAAATTGGAGAAAGTTTTATTATGTTTTTTATTATTGAATTCTGACAAAACCTTCACTTGGATTTTTAAATACATCTAAAATATAAAAAAATGACCATTGTTATTTCATGCTGGTGAACTTTATTTCGATAGGTGCTGTCTGATATTCATCATTTTTCCTAATGATTAAAAAATGGTTAAATATGTGAATGTAGGAATAGCTGTTTCCATTTTACTTTTTATATATAATAACTGCCTAACATGTGGAACGAAATTACAACCTCTTTTTTCATGGATTAGTATTTGCTCAAACCTTATAAGTTTAAAGGGCAATTCAATATTAATATTTTCTTTTAAAGAGCATTACGCACATACGTCAAGATACTTTCTCAGAATTGGTAAAATAGGTAAATCAAAAAGATGCCGAAGGTGCAAAGTAAAATGCAAAGTATATTTCTAAAAAAATATTAGAAAAATAAAATAACAACAACATAGGAATACGATTATGTAAAATATACGATTGCCCGGACGGTTTATTTGTGTCCATATATGGACATTCAAGCTTATAATTTCTCTCACTTAAAATACCTGTTTTTACTACAAAAATATCTACTCTTCCTTCTTTTCCATTTGCCTCTATTTAATTCAATAACAAAACGTTTATGATATTTCCTATTTGTAAAAGTCAAAGCTATAGTACCCGGATATAAAAAGAGCCTCATCCAAAATTATCCTTCTCATATCCAACACAGGTCCGTAATAGTTTATTATTCAAAAGCGAAGGTTATTGGGAAAGTTGGTTTTTGCATCTTATATTCAGAACAAAGCAACTATGTTTCAAATACAAAATATCTACAGTAAAATGTATACTTTTTTAAGATTGCGAAAAAAGAATAATAATAAACTATTATTGCAAACAGATGATTTTCAGTTCTTGGGTTCTATACGGACCCAATTATGCACTATGCAGCTCTTAGAAATCGAGACCAGAAGGACATGTTTAAATAATTAGTTCTTGTTAGTGAGAATATGAAACATAACGAGTAAACTAAAATACATCGGTCAACAACTTTTAGTAAACAAAGCGTACGTTAAGTCACTGTAATTTTTCGCAGCACAGCAAACACTATTCTTTCGTATTAGTTGCGTCCTGAATTGTGTGCATTTGCGAATGTGTAGTTAACAATGATAGGTTACGAAATGCACATCTAATCTTTCTTCAGCCCGTCCAAATAAAGAAAATCTTCTAGTAAAGGCTTTGATCTATCAAACAATTTCGACGGCCTATCATTATATCCAAAAAGCAAACAGTCTTTAAGCAGAAACAACCTCAGTTCCTCCATGTCATCTATTGGTACTTGTCTGTACGCTTGTATAAGAGCTTCTTCTCGTTGTTGTCTCACCTCTGTTTTATTTACTGGAATTTCTAGAGCGCTTTTAATTGCTTCTATGATGTTCTCTTTTGTTATTCTATCTGCATCAGCGTCTTCAAATGGAAATTCCACATGTTTTGACATATATCCCCTTATTTGTAAATCTCTCCATGTTCGTAACATAAGTTTAACAAAAGGAAAATTTATCTCGTTGAGTATTTTCTTGGTGTCAAACAGAAACTTTACATGCCCTCTAGCAGTGTCAAGAACTGTTTCTTTTTCAAAATCGTCAAAGTGTAAATTAAAATCACTATATTGTTCCCGCCATTTTGAAATCAGATACTCAGAATCATCCCTGAATGTTTCTAACTTTCCTATGTACTGAAAGAGCATCGAACAAGGGTCACACTGATCAGACATAGGTGAAAAATGATTGTCCATACCTTTCCCCGATTCTTTCAGGTACAGTAAATATTTAATAAACTCCGGAAATGTCACGTCAAATCCATACTTTTTGTAAACAGTGTCTTGGCTTTTTCTAACAACATGGACCACATTTCTGCCTAGGTTTCTCCAGTAAAGTAAATTTGGGTGAAATATCTTATTTTCATAACCAGAAAATAAACGTGCGTAAGGATCCCTTACAAACAGAAAAGAGGTTCCGTTCTTTCTAAAACTTCTATATTCATATGTCATAAGTTCGTTGAATTTTGACAATTTGATTTGACTCAAAGTTAGTTCAAATGGTGAACTCAGTTTTCCTTGACTCGACATAACTGTTAACACTCTTTTCCAAAATGTGGAGCTGACCTTAGGTATTGGACAATAATAAATTAAATGTTTTCTCTCAAAACGTATATTAGGTTTATTATACGGAAATCTGTTTGAAACTGTAAGATTAATTTTCTTGCAATTTTTTATCACGTCTTTGCGCCGTTCTTCGTAAAGTTTTTCTCTGCCAGCTGACATGGTATCAGGTAGAAGATTTACTGTGAGCATTTTTGTGGCTCCATGCTTATTTCCGTTCAGTATTCGTTGCAATAGCCAATCACTTCTATCTGTCCCTGAAAACTAGATAAAATATATTCAAATGCAAATCAAGTATACACAATCAGGGAATCTGTGCCTTGTTTAATTTAAAAGAATAACTTGTATGTATAAAACATTATTTGCAAAAACAATCCTACGCGACTATTTCTTATAGTTTATGTGTCCGAAATCAATCAAGTATTTGCTCATAATACTGAAGTTTCAATAGCAGCACTCTTTTATTCCCGCATTTATCCGTTCTAATTTTCAAATGGGACAAAGTCCAAAATCTTCAATATGTTGTGTTAGATAGTCATCCAAGAGATTCTTTACAGAAATAAACAAAATGAAAGAAATTTACTTCATGTTTAAAACAGCAAGGCCGATAGCTTTGGTAATGATGCTGTGGCATTGTCTTATTCAAACACTGTACAAAGTTGGAACCCGTATTTTGCACTGGGTTACAGGTTGTGTGAAAAACTGGTGTGAATCGAATGAAAAATATATAATTTCCATGTTATAACACTATGACGTTTATAGCGATGTTAACATGGAATGCTAAAATGTACAAACTAAACCTAATCGAATTCCCCGCTTTCTCACCAAGGTGCCTTGCGATACAAATGGATTTATGTAACGATAGCGCTATTTCTCAAGTAGCACAATACAACGTATTGGTGTTATTGAAGTAGGTGTTTTGACCTGCTTGGTGTTAAATCTATCGAAAAATAAGAATGTGATTTCAGTAAATGGCAAAATATTCCGATAATGCTTGAGCAAGTATATTAATCATGCTGAAAATAAACGTTGAAAGAAGATTAGATGAAAACGTGCAGATGTGTACATTGAACGAATTGTCACATTCTTAGTAATGAGATTATATCAGGGAAATAAGAAAATCTAGAATGAACAAAACAGAAAAATAACGCAGCGGCATAGAAGTATTCACTACTTACGCATGTTACACCAGATTGCTATTGACGCGTCTACGTCTTCGGTCTAGAATCGAATAAGCTCATATTGCTTTCAATCTTTTCCTTGATTATCTAACAAACAGTTGATCTAGGAAAGACTTTGTTTTGCAGACAAACAAAGATACCCAAAATCAAACGACAAAAGATAGACAACATTAAACACTTTACCCAGACATTTTAATGACATGACAGTATCAGGTATTAATTCCAAATCTCGCACAACAAAATCGTTAGCATACATTTCAATCTGGCCATTAAGGCGGAAGTTATAAAATTTGAAATAATTTACAGTTATAAAAAATCTCTTGCCTACTGAGAATAAAACGCAAAAAGTAAACCATTAGTGATAAATACAACCAAAGTACAAGTTTCACCACCTATTTGATGCTGTCGGTAAGTTATCAATGAACATTTTGAACTATATCAATTCGACTTCAAATAATCTTAGACGACTTGTTCTGAATATTCAGGCAAAATATAAAAGAGGTTTACTGTGAAGTTTTGGAAAAATTTGATAACTGAAATCATTGATAATTTTCATGCATTTACCATGTTTAAAGGCGGTATAGTATTCGGATTAAATAACGAAATAAACTCCGTCTAATTCCAATTGAAGGTAAGGTTCTAAACCCAAAACTTTAACAAACAAAAAATCAAACACTAATTAAACAATTACTCGAGTGGGGACTGAACCTACGTCCTTTAGTGAAACCAGACATACCAACACAAATGAACGAACATGGTTCACTTTAGTCAGGAGACAATGCACACTCGCACTTAACAGTGTTATAATTTCAAACAGAATACAGATAAATAGATAAAAAAAAATACTTACGGTAGAAGACAATGCAAATAAATACACCTATAAACACTATGGCTGCGCATGCGCATTTTGCCAGTTTAACTGCAGAAACTGTTTTAGAATACATCAGTTTGCCTTCATAAACACAACATATTTTAACAAAAGAAAATCTCAATTAAGCACCTAGATGCTACAACCTGAGAGATACGCTTTTCAACACTTAAAAAGTATACAATTATATAAAACAGTCTTATATAAAAGTGCGTTAAGTAGAATAAGCCGATAATGCTGCATCTGTTGGAGTTGCCGGCTGTAGCTATGGAAACGAAATAACGACAAAAATTATTTCAATCAAACTGAAATGCTACTTGCAACAGCTTGGTCAGTATACCAAAATATAATTTATTTTATGCATTTTCAAAAGAGATACGTCTGCAGTTGTTACTTCCTAATTGCTTGATACTGAGTCCGTTCGCCTGTGTTCTCCAAGTTTGCGAACGTGGTTCATATTAGTAATTGCGTTGCCATGTTCACAGTCTATGCGATTTCGATTGTGTTATTAAAGGATCACGAAAAGGACTCTTACTTGCAATTTTCAGTATGTTTGTTTTGTTTAAGCTCTTCACGGTGGCATCTGTGAGAATGGGAGTCTTGTTGTGCACAAATGTATTTATTTAGAAAAATATCAACACTATAATTATCAATATCAACATTTTAAACGACAACATTTTACTCATATATCAGATATTTGTTTTCTGAAACCGGTTGGGGAGGCATTTCTGAAACTGAGTCTGCGTGGGAGCATTCCCGTTTTTAGGCATTTGTTTTATGAAAATCTGCATTCGAAGCAAAGACAAGCCAAAATAAAGCAATGAATTATCTAAACATCAATCGGTTTTGCTTTTGTTATGTGAAAAATGTTTTACAACGAAGTTTCAATCTGAGTTACGGTGATGTTTTACCAGAGTCCATCTGTGAGCATCAAGAAATAAAACTGCCACCCGTTTTCAGGTCTTAACTGAAATTTTAAACTATAAAAAATCTTCATGTATCTACTAAGCACACAAGCCAATATTCGGTGCACAACATATTTTGTAACTCTACAGATTTCTTATCGAAAAAAACATCTTACATTTTAAGCGAGGAATCGGTCCGTATGGAAGAAAGGAGCAGGTACGCGATGACGTAGTATCCCACTATTGATACTACAGTACCCACGGTGTCTGTTTTGTGGGCATCAAACCTGAACAGATATGGTTTTTACAATTCATCCCATTGTTTATATTTATTTTCTTGGAACAAGCATCCTTTATAGGATTATATCATTATTTAGATAACTATAGCTAGTGTTACACCTTTTTAATAAAAAGTTTTTATATAATGCCTTTGAATGATTGTATGTTGCAAAGCCACTCTCATTATTACGAAGGGTTTGCGTATATATTTATGTTATCCTTTGATCTTTCATGTGTGTTTATTTCTTGTATATCATGCATACTATATATGACGAGAAACTTATAAAAACAGATTCCTTTTTCTTCTTCTTCCTGTTAAATTGAGCAATTGCTGAACAATAATTCAGTGTATTTCAGGTAAAAGGTGTAAACATTTTTTGTTTTGTGATCCCAACCAAGCAGATCATTAACAATACAAAACATGATTGTGTTGACTATTGTGACTATATGTGTTAAAATATTTTTTTCAAAATATTAATGTCCCTAAATTTCAACTTTCACAAAGTATATTTCAACTGATAGATACTATATACCCTAAATTAAAGAAATTGAGGTGGTGGTATTTCTAAGCATTTGAAATGTATTTTCATTATACTCAGTATTTGTTACATACACATAAATGTGTACTTCTTCCGGGTGTAATCGAAAGTAATCGAAAATGTGACAGACGATTAAACCAATTGTGATCCCTATAATCGTGTATATTACGATAACATGTAATCAAAAGTGGCATCGATTACTGATTACTATATTGACTAATGGACAAAATGTAATTGATTATGATTGATTACTAATTACAATTATCCCAACCCTGAATACTACACACCAAATTACAGAGCTCTTGCCCGGTTTGTATTAGACAAGAGGATTAAGTTTATGCTTTCGCTGTCACGCTGTCCGTACGTAGACCAGTTTGTGTCGCGAGTAACTCCAGCGTATAACTGCTGCAGCCAATGAAACTTTCTACGAATAGTTGTCAGCATGTGAACTTAGGCACCTTGTTATTTTGACGCAAATTTGTTGGAGATCGACAGGTTTATGCCCCCTGATTAAGCAAAACATATCATTTTTTATGCCCCCACCACCACTTAAGGGGCGGGGGCATACATATTTGCCCTTGTCTATATGCGTCTGCTGTCCATACGTAGACTGATTTGTGTCGCGTGTTACTCCAAACGTATAACTGATAGAGCCATGGAACTTTCTAAGATTAGTTGTCAGCCTGTGTACTTATGCACCTGAGTATTTCGACGCAAATACATTTGTGATCGACAAAGTCATACCCCTGATTTAGCGAGAATAGTGTACGTACCTGTAATTGTACAGGATTATTTTTGCCAAGAATGTGGGGGCTACCGTGTCCTTTGGATACATCTCTAATTAATTTTGTGTCGCGTGTAACCCCAGACGTTTCACTACTAGAACCATGAACCTTTCTAAGAATAGTTGACAGAATGACTGTGAACTTACGCACCTGGGTATTTCGACGCAAATTTATTAGAGATCGGCAGAGTTTTGCCCCATGATAAAGCCAAGTTAGCATTTTTAGACTTGAGTCGCGTGTATATTTGATTTTGATCAACTGTGCCAAGTTATTTGAACTAGTGAAATGTCAGAAAGAAACAGACTCTAAATGAACCATGCATGCAAGAAAGACGTGTCTAAAGGTAAACCATTGTCGGATATCCACGGTTGTTGATCTTCAGGTGTTATATGAAGATCAACAACTATGGGTATCCAACGATGTAGGTGAACCAGATGAGACACCTTTTGGTTGAAGGTAAGAAATGGTTGTCGTTATGAACTGATCTTGTTTTCTGGGAAAAAAATAAACCTGAAAGTTTTCCAGTTTAATGGTACAACATTTCTTTGTCTCATAGTTTATAATGGATGTACTAATCAGAGCCAATCTCGTCTTTGGTACGAGATATATGTTTGAAGGACTACAAACTGTATTCTTTTACTGTCAAGATCAGTGTAAATGTGGTCAACTGTTGTATTGCCATTAGTTGCTGGATCAGTTACAAGTTGTCCCTGGTCGACAGGAACCTTGGCTGTCTGGAATGTGTTGTCTTAATGTTGAAATCTCCCATTATAAGGGGTACATGGGGGCTTGGTGGATGTTCCGTGCTTTAACTGTTTTAGACACTGCCCTCCTCTCACTGTTCCCAGTCTCTACATATGAATTCAGCAAAAATACTAATTCTCATTGAATTATGCTTCAGAAAAAGAATAAAGGAAATAATTGAAAAAGAAACCCTACACAGTTATGTACCAATACAGCAACTTCTGCTTAATGTTGCGTATATTTCAACAAGGTTTCTTTGAAAGATTTTGTGTAATGCTCTAAGAAATGAAAAAAAAATAAAAGGAAATAATTAAAACTCAAAGCCTGCAATAAACAGAGATATTATGGTGCTTAAAAAAAGAGCCATCATAAACATTTTGACCTTTCAACTGTCATTATGACCTTGCCCTTTCAACCCAGAATGAAAATGCCATCTCATCAAGATGAACAATTTAAAGTGCCAATGTAATAGACCCATAATTTTTAGTATTTCATGTTTAATGTTATTTTATACATTTATAGTGCAAGGGAAGCATTCATTATTATATTTCAAGGGAGACTATTCTTCTGGTCTTAATAGTATTGCTTGCTTGGTTTATCTTTCCCTTGTTCATTTATCCATTTCGGCGGGAAATCCGTGTAATTTGATTGTTTTTTGCAATCAGCTGATTGTGCCTTTTTTCACAAGACTGAGTTTTTGTTTTCACCTTGAAAAAGACAGTCATGTATTTTTTGTACTCGGGTGTGCTTTAGAGTTTATCAGCTCTCTTGTTCAGTATTTTGGATATGGAGGTTTTTATTGCACATAATTAACAACACGGGTGTCAGAGATAGATTGAAAGTGTGAGAGGAATACAGTTCCACAAACTTGTATTCGGTTACCACCTTTACCATGTTTGTTTAGAAGAGATAAGCTCAGACTTGTGAAAACTGTATACAATTATTATAGAGCAGTAATAAATTTGAAAGTAGCTGACAAGTACTTGAGATAGTCATGGCATCCATATTTCTTCGGTATAAGCAAGGGGATAACATGTGGCGCCCAACGTAAATAACTTACAATATTGGATCTTACTGCAAAAATCTTCAAGAATTGTTCTTCAGTCTTCAACTTGGGATAACGATTACCTGGATTTACCTTTGTGATGGACACATGTTCAGTGACAGTGATTGTGATGGACACATTCATTAAATTATCATTGTGTTGTGAAAAGTGACGATAAGTGATAGTTATTTGAAACACTAACTTTAGTAATTTCTTTATTGAAATCTGTGCAAGTGGTGGTATTTTACACTTCAAAGGTTGGTGAGTAAAAAAGATTGTTTTTGAATATTGGCCACACCTTTTTTTTCTTAACTTTAATTTCAAAGTAAAATTTTGATTTCCAGCACTGTTGTATATCTTCTCAGAATCTGGAGTTTCATAGATAGATGGCATATAATTGTTATTTTAAATCCATTTTATTTCAGTAGGTCTTAAGGAGCTCAGTTAAAGTGTAATCATTCTATTTTTTCTCTCTCCTTTTTGTAAGTGGCCAATATTTGGTGGTGTATAATTGTAGAAAGTAAGTGCTATTTTTTAAGAGAGAATCATTCACTTGAAATTTAACATTTTGGTGAAGATCTTGCATGCACTTCTTTATATCTGTCATGCTATTTCTGCCATTACTCTCTTGAACTTTAAAAAAACCGACAATGTCTGTGGAATACAAGTTAGTTTACCTTTGCTAAATACAGCTGATAGCATTAGTTTTGGTACACATGTTCATAGTGTGTAGTCACGTGGTGTGTCGACCCATTCATAAACTGTGTAGTTGTAAATGGTTGTAGCTTTTCATTGGCGGTCTGATGACATCACAGGTTAATTTGCATAACCTCTCATATTTGTAAGGTTTTAAATGGTTGGCATTCAGGTGTGTCTGGTCTATGATTGGATCTTGCTTTGCACTATTGTAACCTTGTGTAGAAATTGGTCAAATGACTTTACATTAAAGGTTTTGATTTTTTTCAGCTGATAAACTAAAAGGAATATATTTATCCTGATTAATATAAATTTTATTTCATATATTATTTAGGAGAAAAATACATGTAAGTTGTTATTGAATGTTCAATTCTGAACTAAGAAAAAGTTCTCAATTCAGAATTGTTTGGTCAAATGAAAACATTGATATTAATTTACTGAATTAATTTCAATGATTATTTTCAGTGATTGATTTCGAGTATGAATCAATAAAAAGGAGATAATGTTTAATGTGTTAATTAAAGCACAGTTAAATATTATTTGTAGTTCAGTGAGGTACTCAGTCTGAAATTGAGGACCTACTTAAGGTAATAAGTGAATACTTAACTTAAGTTTAAGTTAAACTTAAGTTAACACTTAGTTTAAGTAAACACTTAGTTTGAGTGTATTTTTTTAAAATCATTTCGCGTCATGTTGTATGGTACCATCTATCGCGTCGTTGCGTTTAACTCATTATTTTCGAAATAGTATTTTGTGAAAAGTTATTCACTTTTTGTGTGTTTATAGATCTACACATAACAGTACATTAACATACTGTGTGTATTACACATTGAAAGGGTATTGTGTAAAGAAGATTGCAGATAGTCTTTTGCATACTTTAAACTTAGTGAAATTCTTGAACTAAATGAAGTTTAGTTGAGTTTAGTATCGAGATTCAGTGGATATTAGGTTCATAATTCATTTTACAGTAAACGTAAACACCAGAAATAGTGGGTGGATACTGAATGAATCATTGAATGCTTAAAGTGAAAGTTGATTTATATTAAATAAACAGATCTTCAAAAGTGAAAGTACACTTATACAGTGAATGATAGAAATGCATCATTGAACTTTGATGAGTGTTAGTGTATTGATTAATAGTGTGACATAAGTATGTGATATTACATTGTGTAATTAGTGAAAGTGAACAGTGATTTGGTGTCATTGTGTACTAAGTGAAGAGTGATTCCCAGGAACACTTAGTGAATAGTTGATAGTGACTTAGTTTATTTTTACAGTGTATTCTGAGGAGGAAAAAACTTTGTTTCAAGTATTAGATATTTATAATCCACTTAGACAATTATATTTATAATTTAGTAGATCATCAATTTCACTATAGTGAAATAGTTTGTGAAATTACTAGGGATGGGAACGAATACTAATATCAGTATTCGAATATTCGCTTTGCCATATTCGAATATATTCGAATATTCGTTCTGAATCCTTGAATATTGTGAGGCAAACAACTTCTAAACTTTGTGAAGTAAACGGGCACCAATAAAAATCAGCAATAGATTAAAAGGTATCATGATTACGCCTGTTGCAAACTGTTAATCCGTAAAGATTACCCCTGCCAATTATGCATTGTAATTTTATTGTTAATTGGATCATTTTTGACACGCGATAAACAAACACAATACCAAACAGATTGGTTTATTTTTGCATAATCAGAATGCTTACATTTATAAAAATCAACGAGCTTTATTTTTTTTTAAATCATATTCGAACATTCGTTCATATCCCTAGAAATAACATAAAAATGTCAGAACAACCTGAGATTACGGAAGAGGATAAGAACCTCTTGGGAAATTTTAAACATTTAAAAATTAAACCTTCAGTAAAGGTTGAAAGTCCTGAGGACTTAGAGCATTATATGGAGTATTATGTTCAGCAAACAGACAAAGATAAAGGAGATGTTACAAAGATTAAGACATTATCGCCAAAGATCTCTGTATTCTACGGTAAATCTGGAAAAGGGGAGGTAACTTTTCCTACATGGGAATATGAAGTCAAGTGTTTGATTTTTTAAATTCAGGAGGTTTAATACTGTACGAAAGGTAAATTGATAAAGAAAACATTTTATTTTCTAAATAGAACTACTTTTTAACTCGTTAAAAGAATGGACAATATACTGTTTGCTATGAAAAATATCTTTCCTATACTAACAACATAGAAAAAACTGGTTAGCTGTCCAACACTTAACTCTCTGTGATGATAAAATAACTTCATAAAGATTAAAAATGTTTGTGTTAAGAATTTTTCAGGATTGGAATAGAGAGTAATAGAGAGGTACAAATAACACTCAATCTGTTTTCCAAACAGTACTCTTTATATACTATTTATATTATATGCTTTGCATATCATATACTCTAACAATGTATTGTAAGGTGCAATAGGGATGGTTCCCCGACCCTATTGTACCAGAGACGGGGATAATAAAATAAATAAATTAAAAAAAAAGTGTTTGATTGGTCATCATAAGGAGGAACAAATACTCTCGTGCATCAGACGTTCCTGTAAAGGGGAAGCTGCCAATATTCTGCGCCGTATGGGTGTCTCTGCTTCACTTGCAGACATTTTAAAGAAATTTAGAGCTACGTACTCAAATGTTGACACATGCGCCACTACTCTAAAAAATCTGTATGCTTGTACTCAGGCATTATCGCCAAAGATCTCTGTATTCTACGGTGAATCTGGAAAAGGGGAGGTAACTTTTCCTACATGGGAATATGAAGTCAAGTGTTTGATTGGTCATCATAAGGAGGAACAAATACTCTCGTGCATCAGACGTTCCTGTAAAGGGGAAGCTGTCAATATTCTGCGCCGTATGTGTGTCTCTGCTTCACTTGCAGACATTTTAAAGAAATTTAGAGCTACGTACTCAAATGTTGCGCCACTACTCTAAAAAAGCTTTATGCTTGTACTCAGGCACCAAATGAAACAGTTGCCAATTTTGCTGCACGAGTAGAGGAAATATTTGCCCAAGCAAACGTACTTAAAGCTCTATCTCCAGGACAAGAGGATATATTGAAAAATGTATTATATGAGGGTCTTCAACCAAATCTTCAACAAATGGCCTCTTATAAATTTGATGTTGTGTCAGATTATGATAGATTTAAAGTAGAGCTAAGGAAAATGGAAGCTCGTTACAACAACGACAAAACCCTAGTACTACTTCGGCAAAATGTCAAGTTACAATACAAGATTCTCAAAAAACAGATATGATGGAAGTAAAAGACCTCTTAAAGAAACTTAATGACAGGATTGATAAACTGGAAAACAATCAAGGAAAATTTGAACAGCCTCAACAATACAGATTTCCAAGACCTTATAGAGGTACAGGTCGTGGAGACTTTTCAGGAGCACGAGGTAGAGGTCAATTTCAGCCAAGGCGACCAACTGGTACCAACACATTTAGGCCTAGGAATCAACGCGCCTCTGATGACAGGACCTGATGACCTGATGACAGCACTACATGTAAATTATCTGAAAATCAAAATAGTCCAAAATTATTGGGACAATCTAATGAAGCAATAGTCAAAATCTCCCACATAGAAGCCGCTGCACTGATTGATACATGATCTTGTATTTCAAATATTTCTGAGAATTTCTACAGAAACAATCTCTCACATTTACCCTTAAAACCTGTAACTGATATTTTACACATAGAATGTGCAGATGGACAAGTATTACCATACTTAGGTTACATAGAAACAACTCTTTCATCCATTGGTATTCCACAATAAAAGGAGTTGGATTGTCTATTTCTTATAGTTCCAAATACCAATTACAATGGAAAGGTACCGATTATTATTGGTACAAATATCTTGACCAATTGATGCTATCCTGCAAAGAAAGTTATGGTGATCAGTTCTTCCAAAAAGCCCCTCTACATACGCCTTGGTATCTGGCCTTTCGTTGCCTCCATCGTAGAAAAAGGACTTAAAAAGAAATATAGGAAGATTGGCAATTGTCAGATGTTCTGAAACGTCAAAGATTACGATAGGACCAAATCAGTTGGTGGACATTTTGTGTCATACAGACAAGGAAATTAATAGTAGCCCGACATGCGCTATAATTCAAGAATGTGAAAACTCTTCTTTACCAGAGTACACCGTCCGTCATTCATTACCATAATAAACATAACAACAGTATACTACTCAACATAAGTAACGTGACCACAAACACAGTTATCATAGCACCAAAGGAAATTATTGCTGAACTTCAACCAGTTACTGTAGATGACTGTCTTCGATAAGACAGAAAAGGATGTTCAAGAAAATATTTTAAACAAAGTTCACATTGAGTAAGATCTTACAGAAGAACAACACAATCAGACTAACAATCTCTTACTGAAACATCAGAATATTTTTTCTAAGGGGGAAACAGACATAGGACATTGTGATAAAATCAAACACCGGATTGATTTGCTGGGCGAAACACCTTTTAAGCAACAACACAGACGGATTCCTCCAGCAATGATTGATGAGGTACGCAATCACCTTGAACATCTTTTAGCAGCGAGAGTTATAAAAAGATCTAATAGTCCCTGGGCTTCCAACGTTGTCTTAGTACGTAAAAATGGAAAACTTAGGATGTGTATAGACTACAGGATGCTGAACGAAAGAACAAAGAAAGACGCTTACGCATTACCCCGCATGGAAGAAATTTTTGATTGCTTACATAGCTCAAAACTTTTTAGTGTAATAGACATGAAAAGTGGCTACCGCCAAGTAGAAATAGATCCGTCTCATAAGGAAAGGACTGCATTCACTGTTGGACCTCTTGGATTTTATCAATACGAAAGAATACCATTCGCACTTTCAAACTCCCCAGCGACATACCAGCGTCTTATGGAGGAATGTCTAGGCGACCTCAGTTTGAAAATATGTGTCATCTGCCTCGATGATCTAATTATATTTTCAAACAGTTTTGAGCAGCATTTGGAAAGATTGGAAATTGTCTTAACCCGCTTACATGAATGCAGCATCAAACTCTCCGCTGAAAAATGTTTCTTTTTCCAAAAGAAGGTCAAATTTTTAGGACATGTCACGGAAAATGGAGTAGAAACAGATCCTGATAAGATCAGCAAGGTTAAAGACTGGCCAACACCTACCAATAGTGATGAGCTGAGTTCATTCTTGGCTTTTGCAGGCTACTATCGTCGCTTTGTAAAAAACTTCTCCAAAATAACTAAGCCGCTTAATGAACTTCTTCCTCCAACTACTACAAAAAAGGGACAGAAACATGAAACAAAACCATTCGTCTGGACTCAGTTACATGAAGACAAATTCAACAACTTGAAGGATATTTTAGTTTCATCTTCGGTATTGGCATATCCTGATTTCAGTAAACCATTTGAGTTGCATATCGACGCATGCCATTCGGGCCTTGGAGCCATCCTTTACCAAACCCAGGACAATGTCAAAAAGGTAATAGCATATGCCAGTAGAAGTTTGAACAAATCAGAGAGAAATAACTCAACCTTAAAACAAGAGTTTCTTGCACTCAAATGGGCGATAACCGACAAATTTTCAGACTATTTGACTGGATCTACTTTTACCGTGTACACCGACAATAATCCCCTGACCCATATTCTTACTTCGGCCAAATTTGACGCCACTGGGCAGAGATGGGTCTCGGCATTGGCTTCATACAACTTTGACATTGTTTATAAACCAGGACATTTGAACACAGATGCTGATGCCATGTCAAGATTTCCACATGGAAAGTTGGATCAAAAGGTTAAAATCAACAGTGGAACTGTAAAAGCCATCTGTGGGTCAACCCAGATTGAGAATTATATTGAGGTCTTACCTTTGGCAGCCATTAACATTATAGAGGTCACAGATACACCTGGTCAACTAATGGCACAAATTGACATGAGAAACCTGAGGAGGCATCAAAGAGAAGAACCAGTCATACGACCATGGTTGAATGCAATAAAGGATAAAAGACAATCAAAGACACAGCATTATACAAAAGAAAATCTTATAATGAAAAGAGACTTTGACAAATTTAAAATTATTAGAGGAATCCTTTACAGAGAAGTTGACATCAACAATGAAAAAGTTCTACAATTGATACTTCCTTCAGTATTTAGACATGCAGCTTTAAAAGGACTACATAGTGACATAGGTCATCAGGGCAGAGATCGGACCATGTCTTTGTTAAGACAGAGATTCTTCTGGCCACTTGTGTCCAATGACTGTGAGGATTTCATCAAGAAATGTGACAGATGCATTAGAAGCACCAATACCAGGGCTCCTTTAGTTAATGTGGTGACAAGTTACCCACTTGAGCTTGTGTGCATGGATTATCTTACACTTGTCAAGTTGAGCCATGCAAAGGTGGGATAGCAAATGTGCTAGTAATAACTGACCACTTAACAAAGCTGGCAATAGCAGTGGCCACAAAGAACCAGACAGCAAAAACAACTGATGAGGCCTTATTTGAACATCTTATTGTTCACTATGGAATACCCACTATGTTACATAGTGATCAAGGGGCAAACTTTGAATCAGCAGTAATCAAAGAATTATGCACCATGTTCGGAATAGAAAAATAAAGCACCACGCCTTACCACCCCAGCGAAAATGGAACTCCAGAAAGATTTAACCGAACTCTCTTGGATATGTTAGGTACGCTTGACCCTTCCAAAAACCAGATTGGAAAAAATACTAAGCGCCTTTAACTCACGCTTACAACTGCACCAAGCGTGAAACAGCGAAATTTTCACCTTTTGAATTAATGTTTGGAAGAACTCCAAGATTGCCTAATGATGTAATGTTTGAAACAAACCAGGAAAATGAAGAAGAAACAACGTCAGAATATTTATGTAAATTAAAAGAAAGACTCAACACAGCCAGAAATCTAGTAAAAACCAAATCTGAAAAGATTTAAGAGAAACACAAGCAGTATTATGATAAGAAAGCGAAAGCTTCCAAAATAGAAATAGGTGACACAGTTCTGGTTAGGGCGTTATCTTTTGATTCCACTAACAAAATTGCCGACAAATTCGAAAAGGAAGAATACGAAGTCATCGTCCAGCCAAACATTGACATTCCAGTTTATACAATTAAATCTGCTTCAGGTAGAACAAGAACTTTACACAGAAATCATCTACTTCCCCTAGGTCCTAAACACAAAGAACCAGATAAGGTGGAAGAGAATGTATCTGTAAGAGAAGAAATAAAACAAGATGTTGGATCCAACAGTAACAATAACAGTAGTAAGAAGGTAGAAAACAAGTTTTGTGACGTCACAGTTGAGTCAGATTCAGAGGATGATTCAGGCACGTATATAGAATCTATATACAAACATGGGGATGCCCATTTGACTGTTGACAGCAAAAGAAAAGATCATGAAAAAGAAAGTTATTTAAGCATAACTAGAGAAAGGAAAGATCATGAAGAAAGTTATCTACCAATTAATAGAGAAAAACATCTCAAAAACAGAATAGAAAGCAAAGCCATAAGTGAACCTTCAATTGACATAATTGAAGATAGTACAGTGAAACCCTGTTTAGAGAAAACAGGAAATAATGAGAAAAAAATAGTTAGAAGTACAATGAATGGAGCAGATGATATAGTTCCAAGTACAGAAGAGGAAACTGTACAATACTGGAGAGTCTGAAAATAAAGCTGCAGATTCAGGTAATACAACTGGTCAAAACCAAAATACTGATACACATGACTCAGAGAAAGCAGATGTTGATATGAGAACAGAAGACAGAACTGCAGATGTGCCTCAGAATTTAAGAAGATCCTCCAGAACAAGGAAAAAACCTGCATGGTTTGATTGCTATCATGTAGGTCAAGTTGTTGCAGAAGATACTACCTCAGGACTGGATACAGTCAATAGATTGATTAAATCTGGTATTTTAAATACTCTTGAACCAGATATTGCTTTTAGATATAATTATGATGTAAAATATATACTTGTATATAAATAAATAAATGTATGCCTGCAATAAATATATACCTGTTGTATACTTTTCAGGTTCTTACTGTATTTAAAAAGAACAATTTGAAGGGAAATGTGTATTCTTTTCTCTTTAAACAGGCCATGCTGTTCATTACAATTACCTTTTTTATCATATTTGATTACTAATTGTGTTAAGGTATTCCATAAATTTTATATTGTAGGGACATAGTGTTTTGAAAGCGGGGAGGAGCGGTCATCAGTTACAGATTCTTTTGATGACATTTCTGTAAAAGACAGGCTTGAAGAAATGATTTTAGTAGAATGTTTTTTTCTTTCTTTCTTGTATGTATATTTCTGTATTTCAGGAGGAAAATAAAACTCCATTTTGTTCTTAAATTTTTTTTTTTTTTTTGTGTTTTCAGTTGATGGGTCGTTATGCATCAACCGCATATATTTGTACTTAATCTTATTTAATCAGTACAAATTGTAGTAATAGAAATATTTCTTTTCACAGTAATATGTTGCCTCCAGTGAAAAAATGATGGGACATCATTTTACGGAGAGGGGGGGGGGTGTAGTAGACCCATATATTTAGTATTTCATGTTTAATGTTATTTTATACATTTATAGTGCAAGGGAAGCAATCATTATATTTCAAGGGAGACTATTCTTCAGGTCTTAATAGTATTGCTTGCTTGGTTAATCTTTCCCTTGTTCATTCATCCATTTCGGCGGGAAATCCGTGTAATTTGATTGGTTTTGGCAATCAGCTGATTGTGACTTTTTCTTCACAAGACTGAGTTGTTGTTTTCACCTTGAAGAAGACAGTCATGTATTTTTTGTACTCAGGTGTGCTTTAGAGTTTATTAGCTCTCTTGTTCAGTATTTTGGATATGGAGGTTTTTATTGCACATAATTAACAACACTGGTGTCAGAGATAGATGGAAAGTGTGAGAGGAATACAGTTCCACAAACTTGTATTCGTTTACCACCTTTACCATGTTTGTTTAGAAGAGTTATGCTCAGACTTGTGAAAACTGTATACCATTATTATAGAGCAGTAATAAATTTGAAAGTAGCTGACAAGTACTTGAATTAGTCATGGCATCCCTATTTCTTCGGTATAAGCAGGGGGACAACACCAAGGTTTTTAAAAATCCGTCCATGCATCGAGAAGTAATGGCCTGGACAAGCCAATCCATATGCACATAGGCACACACGTACATGCACCGACTGAGGTGTCAGTTGTGACAGCTATGTTCAGCTGTCTTCCAGCGGGCTAGAAAACAAGTAGCTGGATCTACTTCTAAAAAGCCTGGAAATAATGAATACGAGTAAAAAACTTTTTAAGTCTTTATTAAACTTTGTTCTTAACGACCATTCAAATAATTCAAACATCGAAATACGATAGCATATCTACAATCTGCAGAAAACACGGATTATTTCACTAACTTGATGATACAGCACCTAAATGCGATTTTGAGACGGTCTTACCTGGTTTACGATGTAACACACACGCAATTTGAATATGTATTCTTTTAAAAACTTCCGAACTCCATGTAATAGAGCTGAGGGTAGAATATATCATTTAATTCTTAATTGTCATTCAATTGTTCTCTTACGGTCTAATGCACACCTTCCTATAATTGTATAAATACAACCTCTGACAACTACATCAGGGACTCATTTATTTTTGCTCAGTGGTTAGAGCATTGGTGTGTTACGCGGAAGATCGGAGATTGAATACCTCTCTGGGTTGTGTATTATTAGATGAATTGCAACTTTTTGTTACGAACTTTCATTTTCGTAAGATTGGGATCGTCCGGGATGATCTAGCCTATAGTTAAGTATAAAAATTGAAAATAAAAAAGAATCTTTCAAGATTTCTGTCTGATCTTCTGATTTAAAAATACACAACACCATTTGTCATCATAAATGATAACTTTCTCAAAAGGGTATGTGTTACTGTCTAGTGCACAAATTCCTATAATTGTATAAAAACAACCTCTGACAACTGCGTCAGGGACTCGACTCTTTGGCTCAGTGGTTAAAGCGTTGACGTGTCACGCAGAAGATCGGAGATCAAATCCCGCTTTGTATTATAGAATGAATTGCATCTTTCTGTAACGAACTTCATGTTCGATGAAAAGTTTCATTGAAAAAGGTTGAAGGAATAATAATAGTATGTTAATATAACTGTTGGCGTACGCACGATAGTACATGTGCATACTAGTAGTACTGGTAAAAACAAGTAATAGATAGTTTATGAAGTGTATTCTTCAGGAATAATAGCTGCAAAGGAGGGAGCGAAGCGACCGACTGCAGGCTTTATTAATGAAGAGTATACTTTATGAACTCTATCTGGCATAGTGTGAAGCCTATATTTTTGACCAATGACTGCTTACGGTTTCTTAACTTTGTTTGACTGACAGCTGGGAACACCGAATAAGCTAAAAAATGTTTATAGGTGGACATAAGTCGCTTACACTTTTTGTGCCATCGTGTGCTAAAATAGTTACATAACTGAAAAATGGTAAAAAGTTCATCTCACTTAAGTCAGCTGTAATTAAAAAAATCATTGATAGAGTAGCAGTTATCAGAAGATAATTTTAATCAGATTGGAAGTATCCCTGCTATTTGGTGAGCATTTTAGGTGTTGTTCGTTAAACCAAGAAAATATCGTCAATGTAGTTTGATAATGAAAAAGATGATAACATGAAAAATAAAGATAATACACGAAGCAGTTTTAAAGAAGTGTTCGAGTAGATATTGTTTTAGGAACTCGATCTGATGTTTTTTTAGGAACATTGTGCAGCCGTGCTGGCGGTCATAAACGATCAACAGGAGCCCACAGATCTTCATGCAAGGATCAGCCATGCCGGTTTCCACTATCTCCGACAGTTTCAAATTAGTGCATAATCATTTGAAAACAGAATAATCGACACGATAATGTGATAAAGTGTGATGCGTCTTTTAGAAAAAAAATATTATCAAGCACTGCTTGGACAGTTTCCAATTAAGCCAAGACATTTCAAGTAGAAATGCATGTATTCTTTATTCATACTGATAATACACTCTAAAAACTGTTTGAGAAAGCTAAAGAAATAAAAAATAAAAGAAATTAACGCTAAAACTCAAGCTATTGAATTTAAGTGTAAGATAATGTAACACTAATAAAAGTAAAAGCTTATAAATTTAAGTTTAAAAAATTAAACTATCAAGCGCAAGTTATTGAATTTAAGTTAAAGAAAATGTCAAGCTAAAATGAAAGCTTATAAATTTAAGTTAAAAAAAATATTACGCTAAAACGCAAGCTAATGAATATATGTTTAAGAAACTGTAACGCTAAAACGCAAGCTTATCAATTTAAGATGAAGAAAATATGACGCTAAAACTCAAGCTTATGAATCTAAGTTGAAGAAAATACAACGCTAAAACGCAAGCTAATGACTTTATGCTTAAGAAAATGTAACGCAAAGGCTCATAAATTTAAGTTGAAGAAAATTTAAGGCTAAAACGCAAGCTAATGAATTTATGTTTAAGAAAATGTAAAACTAAAATAAAAGCTTATAAATGTAAGTTAAGGAAATATAACGCTATAACGTAAGCTAATGAATTTATGTTTTAAGAAAATATAACGTTAAATTGAAAGTTTACAAATTTAAGTTTAAGAAAATGTAACACTTAAATGAAAGCTTACAAATCTAAGTTCAAGAATCGTATAAATTTAAGTTGAAGACAATAAAAGCTTAAAAGAAAAACAAAGATTAACAATGATATAAAAGTGATAGTATTGAAAAGGCAATCAAGTACAACATGTATTGAATCACTTGTCATTAATCATATTTTATCATGTATGTTATAAGAATATTAAAAAACATATTCTTTTGAAATGTTAACAATAAGTCACCCTCTATAGTTGTACTGTGAACTGTGCTTCAAAACAAACAAGAAAAGTTCATGTAGACATATCATGTAACCGGGTTTCCATCAAAGATGTGTCCAATTCAAATATGATAACCTTTTAACGAGTCTTATTTTATTATTTATATAAACATTAAAGGCTCATATATTTTAGAAACTTAGATCTATCTTCAGTTAAAATCAATTACTCACGGAAAGTTGTAAATCTGATAAAGCTGTCAATTTTCCTGTTCAACAGGACAGTGTTATTTGTCAAGATGACTGAAATTAAATCTGAACTGAAGCTGTCAAGGACGAGGACATTCCGTGTCGAAATGTCTGATTTTTCCTTTTGAAAAGTTTATCCTTTACATGGTCCGACTGGTGTAACATTGTTTTTAGGGTATGGGAAAATGTGCTCTCTTAACGGGAAACCCAACCATTTAGGAATGCAAAGAAGATGAAATAATGAAAAGTAAACAGAAAAGTTCACGGAAGAAAAACCCTTTACCCCAATGCGTGGAATCACATGCCATTCCGCTCCTTTGGGAGTCCAACTTTATTTTCCACAACATCAACAATTCCCTAATTGAATTTTTGTCGAACTTGTACATTGATATTAGTTCTTCGTCTCTTAACATGTCGAGGACCTGCGAGTTCTCTCTAGACACTCTCTCCCGTCGAAAAGTCCGTCTCCTTCTCTCGAACATTGCAAATAACGCAGCCATTCTTAGAAATATCTCGCTGTGCAACTCACTTAGGAGACAAAAATGCATTAAGGACTGCTCCTGGGCGCTCCTAGAGTAGAAGCGTTTTGCACCTAAGAAATATCTTAAGATTTTTGTTGCAACGCGTTTAAAAGAAAAAATGCACTTAGGATCAAATTTTGACTTCAGAATTTGGAAGAAACGCAGTCCTGAAATCTGGCATTCCCTACTATCTATCTGCCACATTCAATCACGTTTCGATTTATCGCTTTTAAGTGTTTTCTCATATTGTAAATATGTGTCATACGCATGTGTTCCAAAGGTCATGGTCACTGTAGTGTAAACGATTAGTTGGTCACAAGCACCCAGACAATGGTGACTAAAACTTGGAGTAAATTCCTGTGCAATCTGAAGACGTCTACATACATCAGCCGAACATTTTGAGGTGAATTCAGTCCCTAAGTCGCTAATAATTGTGTCACATATTCCATATTTGGTAAAAATTTGCATCAGTGCAGATGACACTGACAGGGTATCCTTATTTGCAATGGGAATTGTCACTAAATATTTGCTGAACATGTCCACTGCTGTAAGAACGTATGAAAACCCTTGTTTTGTAACTGGAAGAGGCCCATATAAATCTACTTGCCAGACTTGGAAGCATTCCGTTGGTGTTGGATATCCAGTAACGCGAGCTTTTGTTTTATGTTTTGTGACTTTACGTTTCTGGCAGCTGTCACATGATTTGACAAAATCAGTTACTAGTGAGCCCATTTGTTTAAAGAAATATCTTTCACGTATTCTGTCCAAGGTGTCATGGATGCCAGAATGCCCGCTCATTGGTGAATCATGGTAAAGCTGAATTATTTGTTTGATCATAATACTTGGAACCACTAATTGATAATTGTCTAATAACTTTGATCTTTTAGATTTCGCTTGTCTGGAATGCATGAGAATACCATCTATCATGACATAGTCATTCGATTCAAGAAATATTCGACGTGATTTCTTCTGTCCTTTTGGTAATTGATCCTTTTCTAAATAATTAATAAGGGAAGATAACTCTGAATCATTTCGTTGTAACTCTTTTATCTTTCCAACACTAAAATCAAACTTTTTTAACAGTTCATGTTGTTGTACTCTATTATTCAGATCACTGTGTTCTGTACATGACGTTGAAGTGGGACTATCGGAATGTTCATCACTTATTTCTGTACCTGTATCTGATAGTGTTGACATTGATGATGATGATGGCGATGATTCTTCAGTTTCTAAGTTTGCTGTTACTTTTGTAATGTTTCTGTTTCCAGTGGGTGGTGAAGTGTATTTACCATAGTTGTTTAACCTTAGATAACCTGTCTGTTGTATCCAGTCCTCGCTGTCTGCATCATATTCATTATCAGTTCTATTAGTTCCACTTAACTTTGAATGGCTGGTCAGTTTGGCATGATTTATGACTGGTGATTCATTATCACTGGATGCCTTGCCTAACAGTTCTTGTAAAGTTTTCCCGTTAGGTAATGTCACAGGTGTGGTTCTTTCAACAGTATAGGGAAAAGAGGGGTCATTTTCATCTGGGCTAAAGTCCATTTTGTCACCATTTTCATTTGGGAATGCCCTTGATAATGCATCTGGAAATGTCATTTCACTTCCTTTCTTGTATAATATGTCAAATTCGAATTCCTGTAAAATTGCTCACCATCTTTCATAAATTGCGCCTTTCATTTGTTTCTGGAAAAGAGGTTTCAAACTTTGATGGTCACATTCAACGAAAAATTTCCTTCCTCTCAAATACGATGCGCAGTCTAAAATACTGGAAACCATTCCTAGCAGTTCAAGTTTGGTAGGTCCATACGATCTTTGGTACTTGTTTAATGATTTTGAACCAAATCTAACAACCCTAATAGTTTCATGATTTTCTGTTGTCTTGTGCTTTTGATATAACATATATCCAACTCCCAATGCAGATGAGTCAACCGCGAGACAGAATGGTAAATTATAATCTGGAAATGATAATGCCTCAGAATTTACAAGTAATTGTTTTAATTTTTCAAAAGCTGTTTGGTGTTCATTTCGCCATTGAAATTTCACGTCACGTTTAAGTAATAGATACAAAACACCTGAAATCATGCTGTATCCTGGAATAAATTTTTTAAACCAGTTCATTAAGCCAAGAAACCGTTGTAGTTGTTTTACAGTCTTTGGTACTGGGTATTTTTCAATTGCTTTTATACGATCAGTTGGAGGTCTGATGTCTTCACTAGAAATTTCATGTCCTAAAAATACACATTTGTTTTGCGCGAATTTACATTTTGTGGGAGACAATTTTAAACCAGCAGTTTGTAAACGGTCAAATACTTCTTGTAGGTCTGTCATATGTTGTTCAAAAGTAGATGATAATATGACAATATCGTCCATGTAACAAAGAGTGGTTTTAAATGATAACCCTTTTAGCACTTTATCCATAAGAAGTTGGAAACTGTGTGGACTTGTTTTCATTCCTTGAGGGGTTCTTAGAAATTTAAATGTTCCGTAACACGTGTTGAATGCAGTATATTTCGCTGACTCATCGGCTAGCTTCATTTGAAAAAATCCAGAACTGAGGTCAATAGAGGACATGTATTTTGCCGACATATTTGTAAATGATTCCGTCAGTTCCTGTACATTGGGAATAGAATAGCGAAAATCTTGAGTTTGTGTGTTCAAAAATCTAAAATCTACACAAAATCTATACATTGATAAACTATCCTGTTTTGTTGTGGGAGTTGAGCCTGAATGTTTTTTATTCCGTTTTGAAACTAACACTATTGGACTGGTTATTGGAACTTCCTCCTTTTCCGACACTGGCGTAATCACTCCCTGTTTTAGTAATTCATCTAGTTGATGACGTAACACTTCCCTTTTGTCAGGTGTTAATTTATAGGGTCTTTGATGTTTGGATATAGCACCAGGTTTCAAATGGATATGGTGCTCTACAAGAGAGGTTAATCCTAAGTTTGGATTTTCATCAGTCACAAATATATCTTTGCTTTTAAATAAAACATTTCCAATTTCAGATTTTTCACTCTGAGAAAGATTACTTTTATCAAAGTTAAAATATGACATAAACTTGGACCTTTCAGACTCTCTGTTCTGGCTTGAACTGACTTTAGCATGATTACATTCATCGATACAAGAAAGAAAAGAATGTTCTGACTGACCACATTGTATTGTAAAGCTGTCATCTAAGACCTGGAGGCTTATTTCTATGGATAGTAATGGTCTTATCTGTTGGATTCAAAATTTTGACAGGTATCATTCTGTTTTTAGGAACAGTTACAACCGACCTAGCAACTAATAGTTTTTTGTTATTTACATACTTAACATGTGAAAAGATACCATTTAAACCCTCAGTATAACGTTTAGGTATTTTACCAAAAACAATACATTCAGAATTGGCGGGAATGAACATGCGTTTCTGTGTATAAATTTTAGATTCTGAAAAATTTGTCTTACTGCTGAAATCTAAAATAAGTTTGTTGGCACGAATAAAACCTGTGCCAAGAATCAATGGATGTGAAGTGTCTTTTAAAACATAAACATCAAATTCTGAAAGATGTCCTTTTACATAGCAAGAAATAGTAGAAATGCCATCAATTGTCACAGTTTGATTATTTGCAAGTGTTATACTAGAATTATTTACAGCGAGTAAGTTACTTTTATTGTGGTCAGGTAATGAAACAAATAACTTTCTGGACATCAAGTTAATAGAACTTCCGGTGTCAAGTAAAGCTGAAACTTCCCTTTGATTAAAATTTACAGGCAAATATAAAAAGTTACCACCACTTGAATCAGAGGTAAAATCCATGTCATGATATTCCACTCTTAAAGAACACTTGTCACAGTTTCCATCTTTATCATTTAAGATTGTGTCACAATTGTTGCAATAATTTTTTAATTGTCTAGACATCTTCCGGTTCACTGGGGAATCATCCTTCCTCTGCCGCGATTGTTGTTTGGACCTCGTGAGGGACCGCGGTTGTCGCCCCTCGGCCATCCGAAGTTTCCCTGGTCCTGTGCAGGAAAGCGTGTACGGCATTGTCTTGCCTCGTGCCCATTTTGTTCACATAGCTGGCAGTTTGCGTCTTGAATTGGTGGACCACGTGCTAAATTACATTGACGTTTAAAGTGTCCTTCACCCTTGCACATGTGGCATATTTGTATATCAGTTCTTGGTTTCTCAATGTTGGACATACTTAGAAGTCTATCAAGTTTTTGTGATAAATCGTCCACTTTCTGTTCTAGTTCAGCGTTGGTAGCTGGTCGGGCAGCTGCTACAGTATGTGAGTCGGTATCCCTGTAACCATATGCCTCTCCTAATTTGGCAGCTTCGAGGGCTCTGTCGAGTGTCTGTGGCGATCCGGCTCGTGTAAAGAATGCCAGTCGCTGTGGTAAGCCATTTATGAATGTGAGCATCATGTCTGTGTCAGTTTTTCCCAACTTTACACCGCATTGGTGTATGTTGGCGACATATTCGTCCAAAGATGAATGTGGCATGAGCCTGAGGTTTTGAAACTTCTCTGCTTGATAGATTATGTCACTTTGTGATATTTCCACGTACTTGGCTGCAAATAAATCCCGTAACGTGTTCCAGTCGTGAACTATTAAATTGTCATACCAAATTTTCGCCGGTCCGCACAAATGTAACTGGAAAGCTGCAAGTTTTAATTTGTCATTTGATAACTTCATTATTGAGCAATATGCTTCAAAGTCCGAAATAAAACTTTTCCCATCGTCTTGTGAGAGTCCACTGAATTTTTTGACTGAAACTTTTTGATTGTCCATTTTTATTCATTTGGTTGAAACAATGTTCGTGATGAATCTGGACAGTTCAAATTAAATATCCAATACTTTATAATCAATATCCAATAAATATCACAATAAGTCCCAGTTTAGATTCTCCACCATGTAAACGATTAGTTGGTTTCCTGAATTCAAACAGTTGGGGAATAGCAAAAGTCCAATGTAAAGTTTTTGATGTTTATTAAATCATAAATAATATTTGAATATAGAATTTTAGATGTTGCTTTTCCTAAAGATTGTTACTAACTGAGAAAGAAATACAGAAGTACAAGTACATATACAATTCAAAGTTCTAAACACAGGATGTTCTAAGACATATAAAAGAATCAAACACATTGTATCACAGGAAGTTACCATAAGGTGCTAATGAGTATATGTCAATCAATTGGAAACTGAAAGTGTTTGAAGATATAATATAATACTGAATGGAAGGAAATGGTAGGAAGGTCCTAATGATGACTGCCAATCATTCTGACCTTCCTTGAAATTGTCTGAAGTTTTATACAACCCAAAAATCTAAAGACATAAAATTTATATATGAATAGCATATATATAACAGTAGTTTCTTACCTTAAGTGTACTTACATTTGCCGTAAGCTCACTCTGTCAATCACAAATTAAGTAAAGAATCAAGATCTATATCTTTCAGCACATTTGTTTGCCAAATCCCCGATAGATTCGTTTTATTATAGACCGATCCATGATTGATCATTGAGCAGCCGGAAATAAAAAGGTCATGTGACCTATCCGGCATTGAATGTATCAAACACTTTGCTGTGATGCTAAAGTTTCGTATTAATTTACGAATCGCGTGAATTCTATTTCATAAATGGAATTATTTGTACTACTAGTATTATGTTGATTATTTTTCTTTCTGGCTTACACATGCTATTTATTTTCAATTTGTATCTGCCTCCTGCTCATGGAGGTGAAAAACTTATTCGAAAGGAAGTGACTCGGGCAAAATCAATGACAGTCATTGAAAAAAAAATCTATTTGGTGTTTCGTTACACGCTTCGTACTGTCGTTTGCTAGAACAGATTAAATCGTTTTTGCATTTCATTGTTTTCTTAAACTTACCTTTATATACAAGACATGCCAAGTCAAAAAGATTAACAAAAGAAAGACTCAGGAAAAAACTGTTGACTATTCAAGAAAGAAGCTTGAGGTATTTAATACACATTTAGAAGCATTCTTCTCTTTTAAAAGTTGAAATTATGATTTCAATTATTAGATTATCTCATACAGAAAAATGAAAAAATCTTATGTTTAACATCTCGCTCAACAACTGCATGATGATATTCTGTTTTAATAAAAAGCACCTATTTTATTCTTTAATACAGTTTCAAATAATACTTGAGAACGAAGTGTACATTATTTAGCACTTGATTATTATAAAACTCCTTTATGTCTTTCGTCTAGGCCTGTGGTATAAGGAATGTCATCAAGAACATGAAGGTGACATTTTGTTTTGATAAATCTTCGTGAATTAAAAATGTCAGTCTTCTTTAACTTTTTACTCACAAATAAGTCATTCCTGAACTAATACAATTTAGCTCATAGGTATTGTCATATGAATAGTTTTTGTTTTCGATACTTCATTTCTTTTCGGAAATTTTTTTCCAGAAAGTATCGATCAGTTGATATGTGCAACAGTTGAGCTTTTCTATGCATAAAGGAATGAAATCATTTTGTAATAAGATCATGTTTATTTTCGGGGAAGAAACATACGTTTTCTTAAGATATTTATTTGATAATACTAAATTTCATTGCCTTCTATTTCTCATTATGATCAACATTATTGTTATCATGATTATTTCTTGTAATCAGTCAAACAAGTCTATAATGACATCGATATAACGGTACTTTTTTGACATATTTTTTTAAAGATAGATCCGTATATTGCCGTTGTATATAATATATATCTTTGGTTCACTTATACCTAACAGTTTTACATAATTATATCACAAAATTATTTAACAAAGCAATCCAAATGACACAGGACCGATATAGGTGATATGGTTACTAACGTACTATCACCCGCCCGGGTAGCTCAGCTGGTAGAGCACCTGACTTGTAAGCGGGGGGTCTCAGGTTCGAGTCCCGCCATGGGTAAATGATTTTTCTGATCCCGCGACACAAATAAGATAAAAAAAAAAGATAAACAAAATAACAACAACAGAAATATCAAACAATTAAATGCAAAAATCAACATATTAGAATGAGCATAAGAATATTTTGGTTTATTTACAGAATTTTCTAATTTAAATAATTTTAGCATTATTAGGAACTTAAATACAACACACCAAAATTTATATTGTACTTATTATCCCCCAGCCGATAGTCTAGACGGATATGGTAATGGTCATGCATGTTCGTCAGCCCTTCCGCCAGTCCATCCGTCCGTGAGCATAACTCCAAAACTTTTGATTAATCATGCCATAATGATTTGCGGCATTCAGTAGAAATACAATTTACTCGCGCCACAGCTTTACCTTGCCCATATCTTAAATTATTTTCCTTTTTATTTACTTTGTTTCTACTCAAATAAACTCCAAAAGCTATCGTGGAAATAAATTCGAATTGAACAGAATGATAGAAAATCCAAAGGAACAGTACAATACATAAGAACCATAACTCTTTCTTTGCTCGTTCTCAAATTATGCTCCTTTATAATTTTGCAACGTTATGTCCCAAACGCAACTGAAAAACTTCTTTGAGGGAAATGCAGTTTGCATGAACCAAAACTCCGCCTCCTCCGTTTTTTCATCTCCCTTTGCTTTTCATAAAGTTCCTTTATGAAATATCTAGAAATCTGTAAAAATAATACATTGATTGAGTTTTACACACTGATACAGAACAATCAGAGGAAGTGCAGTGTGCACGAACTGTCCCATGTTTTAATTGTCTCTTTTTATTTCCTTATTGAATGCTTTTTCCAGAGCGTAACAAATAAAGTGATTCAATTTTATTTCAAACAATGAAGGATAGCATTGAAAGGAATTACATACGATAATATTCGTCCGTGACACATTTGGCCGGGGCGATCACTCCAAACACTATTTAAGATAATTTTTTGAGACATTACACAATGATTCAGATATTTAAGATAATTTTTGGAGACATTACACAATGATTCAGGGCATTGATAGTGCATGTTGAGAGTTATAACATACAACAGCAAAATTTTCCACCCATTTCTTCTTATTTACTTCAAAAAGGTTATCCCTACATGCGTTGTATCTTCTACGATAACTTTCTCTGCACCACTCCAAAATTCAGTTGTTTTACCTTTTACTTCTGTCACAGACCGATATAGGTGATATGGTTACTTATCTACTATTACCAGCCTGGGTAGCTCAGTTGGTAGAGCACCTGACTAGCAAGCGGGGGGTCGCGGGTTAGAGTCCCACCATGGGTAAATGATTTTTCTGACACCGCAGCAATGGCGCCCAACATGGTCTGTGACAGTTACATTGCTACGTATGTGCTCCCATTATAAGTCTCTATGTCTGTGATTTCGAGGACGAATTCTTATAGAGCAGGGGAGAACGTTACAGGACCGATAAGGTGATATGGTTACTAACGTAATATCACTAGCCCGGGTAGCTCAGTTGGTAGAGCACCTAACTTGCTAGCGGGGGTCGCGGGTTCGAGTCCCACAATGGGTAAATATTTTTTCTGACCCTGCGACACTTTGATTGTCCAATGTGTTAATTCACAACTTTCTTAAGTCGCATTTCCACTGGCTCTTGTTTTGTTAGAATTATTTTTGTGGATTTAAAACAGCTATGTATTATGCTGTACTTATATTTGTTGAAAATATATCCCTTGCATATAAACATATGATTATTTTGTTTCTTATACAACATAGCATGAATTTTGTATTTACCCAGCAAAGTACCACAGATAAACTCTTAATCATGTTCACTTATGAAGTGAAGTGGTAGAGTTTGATCACTTACATCTTTTTGCCATCTTCATGAAGCCTTTTTAAGGTGGCAGGGTGACAGCGTATGATGTTTCAGCCGCAAGGTTATTACTAATCACCAAAATTGCAAGCTTATTCATTTAGCAGATTCCTTTAGCCGGTTTATGAAAACTCTATCCAATGCATACCCTGAATTTCCAGAGGCTGTTGATTTGTCATGAAACAAAAAACCCAGTAAGTGGTCGCAATTTCAATAAAATCAGATCTCACCCCCTTATAGATGTCAATTTGCTACTTCTTAAGAACATTATTCTGTCAGAATGACAGGATAAGAGTCAAGATTGATTTTCCGTCACAATTTAATGATCATTTGTCAGTTCATGATCACTTGATCCTGAAAGGTTATTTTATTCTAATTCTTATGTACACTGAGGCCAGAAATGTTGAAAATTTTCGATGTGATCACTGTGGTATCACAAAATGTTTAAGAAGAGCATTAGATAGATCTTCTAACATAGCTGTACAATAGACTTCAGTGAAAGATCCAAATATTTGTTCGTTACAAAGTTAAGAACAAATTTACTGAACAAAAGCAAATCCAAAAGAAGCACTTTGACAGTAAAGTTTAACACTTTTGTTGTAAACGGTAGGTAAACTAGTTTGCATTCAGCAAAGTGCATGCTGCAAACCTGCTACTGTTATTGCCCAACATAATGCACGTGCATTTACAGTAAAAAAACCGTACGTACAGCATAGTGTAGAAATAATCGCCGCCTTCTCAAATCAAATGAACGTCAACATAAAATTGTTTTCCCTGAACTAAATGTGCCAGAACAAACCCCCGACAAACCAAACCTTTGAAAACTTCCAACAGACCATAAACCTTTCAAATGAAGAAAAAAATCACCAATTTTCCACTTGCATGAATTATCAGTTTTGGCTAACAGGATCTGGTCGAATTTTTAATTCCAAACTATAGAAATCCATATTAATTAATATAAAACTATGAAACAATTCTTTTGTTAATTAGTAAAATACAAAGACGTAAAATCAATTATTATGATGACCAAAAAGTCGACAGCAACACTTACTATATAATAAGAGTAGAAATAAGATTAAGATCATATTCCTAGTTAGATTTTCTTTGCTGAAAATACTTCTAGACAATAATACCTCAAAAAAGAGTGACAAATAACAGTTACTATTTTTTGATTTTCTTAGAAGGAAGATTGAGAACAAAATATTTATCTAATTTCACACGTACTGTTTAAGGAAAAAGAAATGTATAATGTTGTACTTTCGTTTGTTTCTTGAATAGTTTTTATTGTAATTGTATTTACCATGTACAGTGCGAATGAGAAGTAAGAAAATGTTTACTATGAAATCCGTTCTTTCCTTTGAATGATATACATTGTATTTATAACTCCCAAAATATATGAGGGATATATAGTGGTACGTTTGAGTCTTTCTATCGTTAGAAAGCTTTTCTTTGCCGAATAAGTAAGACTACAGTGCATAATGGTCATGGTCATGACTTCACATTCGTCCTCAAACTAGTATAAATCTCATTTTAATGTTTGTTTTAAGGCACGAAAATAAACACTAAAAACTAATACAGCAATCTGAAATAACTGATTTTTTAAAAATGTTTATCTATTTTAAAGTTTTTTTAGTGATTTTTTCCTTTTAAATCAATAAGGCAGCTTGTTGTAGTTCAATAACCCTAAATTACATTGGCTGATTGAGGGATTAAGTAAATAGGAGATAAATAGCATCTAGCTAGAGGTGAGAGGTACAGTACGTGGCTACGTCTGATTAAGAAATAGAATAAGAGAAAAAGAATAATTGTGTAAGAAAGGTGTATTTATATTTTTTCTTTGAAAATGAATGCAGTTTCTTCTGTATGTGGTATGTATAAAATTTAAGAGGATGTTCTCTCCCTAACGCTTGTTTTTGTGTGTACCTGCGTGAGAGAAAGAGAGAGAGAGCTCCGAACACTTTCTCCCTCTATGCGTGACTGCATGTAGGCGAGTGAAAACAACGTGATTTTATCTTTCTTCAGCCCTTCTAATTAAAGAAAACTTTTCTGCAAAGACTTTGATCTATCAAACAATTTCGACGGCTTATCATAATAATCAAAAAGCAGACAGTCTTTCAGTAGGAACAACCTCAGTTTCTCTATGTCATCAATTGGTACTTGTCTGTACGCCTGTATAAGAGCTTCTTCTCGTTGTTGTCTCATCTGTTTTATTCACTGGAATTTCTAGTACTTGTTTAGTCGCATTCATGAAATCATCTTTTGTTATTTTATCTGCGTCAGTGTCTTAAAATGGAAATTCAACATGTTTTGCTTAATATCCCCTCATCTGTAAATCTCTCCATGTTCGCCATAAAGGCTTAGAAAATGGAAACCTTTTTCTCTAAGAACTTTTTTAGAGTAAACAGAACATTTTTATTTTTCCTCTGGTTGAATCAAAAACAGTTTTTGTTTCGAAATTGTCAAAGCTCAAATTTACATCTTTACATTGATTTCGCCATTTCGTAATAAGACACACCGAATCATCCCTGATTGTTTCTAGCTTTTATTGATTTAAAATGTACATCTATATTTTTCACTGACTGATTCAGAGATAGAAAATATCTTATCATCTCTAGAAAATTTACGTCAAATCCATTATTTCTGTAAACCATTGCACTATCATTTCGCACAACATGAACTACGTTTCTTCTGATTCTTTTCCATTACATTAGATTTGGCGTATAGATTTTGTCAACATAATCGGAAAATAGGCGCGCATAAGGATCCCTCACAAACATAAAAGATTACCCATTCTTTTTCAAGCTATATCTACTTTGTTTTTTTAATTCTTTTCAATTTTGACATTTCTGTCATAAGTGCAAAACCTATCTCGAATGGTGACTAATTTTTCTTGAGTCGCCATATCTGTAAAACACTTTTCCAGAACCTCGAATCGGGTATCGGATAGTAGTAAAACAGATGTCTTCTCTCAAGAAGTATTTTTGGTGTATGATAGCTAAAGTTGTTTGTAAAAACAATTATATGAGAGAGACATCAAGATTGTAGGTTGTGAAAATCAAGCGTGGTAGTCCTGTGTTTCAAAGTCTCAAAAACTCGAAGCAAATAGTTTCAACGTATATATAACGTATATGCCTTAGACAAGACTACCGGGATATAGAGGAGCCAACCCGTTGTTAATGTATCAACTTGAAACAGCACTAGATGATTGAACTTCGAACATTGTGTGGGCCTGAAGTCTTGACCTGGAAGTTTTGCTTTTTAGTATGTACTACCAATGAGCATACTAGATTAAAAGACTCGAACTTTATTTTGCTAACTTATGTTTTGAAATCCTGTACAGAAATGCACAGAAATACTTGTCATTCCTTTTCAAATAAGGAACAGAGAGCAAAGGGAAAGAATCGTGTCCAAAACATTACCCAAAAACATTAATTTTCAAAACTTAAGTTAGCAGAAGAAAGTTCGAGCCGGAACCGGCCTTTTAATCTAGTGCAATTACAGGAAGAAGATACGAAAAGGCAAAATTTCTGAAAACAAACTTCCAGGTCAAGACTTCAAGCCCACACACTGTTCAAACCCCATATTCAATCATTTCGTACTGTTTCAAGTCTATACATTAACAACGGGTCGGCTTCTCTATATCCCGGTAGTCTTGTATAAGGCACATACGTTATATAATTATAAGTAAAAAAATATTTGCTTCGTGTTTTTGAGAACTCAAAAACACGGTGGTACCACGCTTAATCTGCACAACCTACAATCTTGGGGTTTATCTCATATGATTCCATGTAACGTTTCCATTCCAGTGGTAGCACTTGCATGAAAATCGGTCCTTGCATTACAGAGCAATAACCTGCATAAGTGAGTGCTCCCAAACGAAGAAAATCGCCTATCAAATACCGTTTTGTGGTAAAGAAGCCTTCCTGTTTTTGAGAACTCAAAACACGGTGCTTATAATACCTGATCAGCTAGACGAACAATCGTGCAAAAGGTCTCAAACGATTGCTTGAAGGAACAATTTTCAAACGACACCTTTTGCTTTAAATTCGGCTCAAGCATTACTGGCAGAGAGCCAGCAGAAGAGAGTGTCCTAAAAAAACGAAACTGCTTGTATACCATTACCTACGCACAATGAAGTTAACATTTCAGGATAATGTTTCCGACACGATTCTTTCCCTTTGCTCTCTGTTCGTTATCTGCGAAGGAATGACTGGCATTACTGGACATTTCTATTTAGGATTTCAAAACAAAGTTAGCTGAATAAAGTTCGAGCCGGATCCGGCCTTTTAATCTAGCGAACTTTTAGGTGGTAGATACGAAAAGGCAAAATTTCTGAAAAAAAATCTTCCAGGTCAAGACTTCAAGCCCACACACTGTTCGAAGCTCATATTCAATCATTTTGTACAGTTTCAAGTCGATACATTAACAACGTGTCGGCTCATCGATATCCCGGTAGGCTTGTATAAGGCATATACGTTATATATACGTTGAAAATATTTGTTTCGTGATTTTGGGTGGTACCAGGCTTGATCTGCACAACCTACAACCTTGAAGTCAATATCATATGATTGCTTGACGCGTCACCATTCCAATGGTAGCACTACATTTAAATCGGTTCAGGCATTACAGAGCGATAACCTGCAGAAGTGAATGCTCACAAAACGTAGAAAGTCGCCTATAAAACACCGTTTTCGTGGTAAAGTAGCCTTCGTGTTTTTGAGAACTCAAAAACACGGCGATTATAACACCTGATCAGCTATACATACAATCGTGCAAAAGGT
The DNA here is from genome assembly GCA_012932295.1 of Cyclina sinensis. Lineage (NCBI taxonomy): Eukaryota > Metazoa > Mollusca > Bivalvia > Venerida > Veneridae > Cyclina > Cyclina sinensis. The sequence goes on from JAAONU010000015.1 coordinate 5,329,664, forward strand.
CTTAAACAATGGCTTGTAAGGTCAGTTTTCGAACGACATTTTTCGCTTTAAAATCGCCTCAGGCATTACCGGCAGACAGCCAGCAGAAGAGAGTGCCCTAATAAACAAAATTGCTTGTATACCATTAGCTGCGCACGACGAAATTTATGTTTCTGGATAATGTTTCGGACACGATTCTTTTCCTTTGCTTATTGTTCGTCATTTGAAAAGGAATGACTGACATTACTGCACATTCCTCTACAACATTTCAAAACATAAGTTAGCAGAATAAAGTTCGAGCCGGATATGGCCTTTTAATCTGGTGCTCTTACAGGAAGTAGATACGAAAAGGCAAAATTTTTGAAAACAAACTTCCAGGTCAAGACTTCAGCCCACACACTGTTCGAAGCTCATATTCAATCATTTTGCACTGTTTCAAGTCGATTCATTAACAACAGGTCGGCTCCTCTATATCCCGGTAGGCTTGTATTTGGGACATACGTTATATATACGTTGAAAATATTTGCTTCGTGTTTTTGAGTTCTCAAAAACTCGGGGATACCACGCTTGATCTGCACAACCTAAAATCTTGGGGTCTATCTCATATGATTGCTTGTAGCGTCCACTTTTGTATAATTTTTTATAAGTTTTGTATCCTGTCCATTTATGTTCTATTTATGTTATTTGTATTTAATGTTTGCTATTCATATTGTAAACGGTTCCATTTATATTGTATATTGTATGTCAGGTCATTTGTTTTCAAAAACTGATACGTGTGAATTCAACTATCTATTTGAGCTTATTAATAGTCGGTACCGGTTACCCATATGACCGATGCCCCTGAAGAGATTAGTTATTTTAAATGTTGGGGTAGTGCAAGATACAAAAAGCATCCCATTCAAGAAACACCCTTGTTCTTTTGCATGCTCAGTGTATAGCACTGATGCATAGGAGCTCGGTTTAACGTCTCATCCGAAAGAAAGATTATTAGTTATGTTAGTGGAGGAGCTTGGGATCGAACTCGGGACCCCTGGGTTACCAGTCCAGCGCGTTACCACTGGACCACATCCACTCAAGTGTGAATTCAGTATGCGATCAAACCAATTTATGTGCTATAATTGCATAATGGGCTTTGTTGTGATTTGTAACGGCTGATTTAAGTGGCTATCGTATTGCCATATTGTTATTTCTCAACCAATCCATGGAATCCATGGACACAAAATAAACAAACAAATCCAAGAGTTCCGTTATACAATAGAAATATGAAAACAAACAAGATTGAACACAAATGTAAAATTATATAACACAAATAAGGAAATATACAATTCAACCAAACCAACATTGAACGCAAATAACGAAAGTACAATACAAACTGACATATTATGGAATATAAATAGGAAGTATACAATACAAATAAGATATTTACAATTCAAATGGATACTACAAAATACAAACTTGAATTTATAGAAAACAAAGAAAAAAATCAAATACAAATACAAATTATACAATATAAATAGGAAAATATTGCACAAAAATGGAAGGATATAGAATATTAATTGATATAATATAATACAAATTGAATTTATAGAATATAAATAAAGAAATTATCAAATACAAATTATACAATAGTAATAGGAAAATATTGAACAAAGATGTAACGATATAGAATATAAATTGATAATATACAATACAAATTGAAATTTTAGAATAGAAATAGAGAAATTATAAAATACAAATACAAAGTATACAATAGTACTAGAAAAATATTGAACATAAATGTAACGATGTAGAATATAAATTTGTATTATACAGTACAAATTGAAATTATAGAATATAAAAAAGAAATTATCAAATACAAACACAAATTATACACTATGATTAGGAAAATATTGAACACAATTGAAGCGATATAGAATATAATTTGATAAAATATACAATACAAATATCAAAATCGAATATTGCAACGCATAACACGCCATAAAAAAGCAGTTATCAGAATTTTAATTTATTAATTTTCGTTCAAGGATTATGCAGAAAAGTAAAGATGCAAATCAAAATGCGTGGACATCTTTTGTATACATCTACTCGTGGTACTTACATTTAAGGTTAATATATATTTCTATTGTAAATTTATTTTCATTTCAAAGAGAATGTATATATTTTAAACTGGTAAAGGACAAACATTTTATTACACATATAAAGGACAAACATTACATTTCAGGAAGATAAGTGGTTCAGTGCTAACGCGCAGGACTTAAAATCCAGGGGTTGTGATTTTAATTTCCAACCATACCACTCAGACTCCTCTTCACTAATTGTCTCTTTAGAGCGTTAGTAAGATGGGAAATCTACAAAAAATTTTGGTTATATCCAGAATTTTGTAATTTTATTTATTTCAGCACAGGATAAATTTAAAACACTACACACCAAAATCTATATAATACTTATCATTCCCAAGTCAAGGCTGGACGAATATGTTTATGATCATGATTGTTCGCGTCTCTTTTATCGGAACATAACTCCAGACTTTTGTTTAAACACGACATAATGATCTAGAGCACTGAGTGAAGGTGTAGTTTACAGGTGCCATAATTTTACCTCGATCATTTCTTTTTTTAAATATACATTGCTTGTCTTGAGCGTAATTCCAAAACCTGATCTGCCTGTGCTCAATTTGCCGACGACGCAAATCTTTAAAAGTTTCCAGTAGACCCTGTCCTTCTCAAGTGAAAACAATAAAAGCAACAACAACAAAGAAACACAAAAAACAGAAAAAGAAAACAAAACAAGTTTACCAATTTCCACAATAGCTGAATCATCAATTTCTGGATCTGGTTGCATTGTTAACTAGGTAATCTATGTTAAGAAATGTGAAACACTATGCTTTTGTTAATTATTTGAATACAAATATGTAAAATCGATTTTTACGACGTGCAACCAGATACCAGTACATAAGAGTAGAAATAAAATTTAGATTATTTTGAACCTAATTAGAATTTTTGCTGATGATATTAATATATCAGTCCATCTAAAAAGAGTGGCAGATAACAGTTACTATATTTTTTTTAAGAAACGTTGAGTAAAAATGTCTAATTTTACTTTATTTTTGTAGAAAAAAATGTTGTGTAATGTTGCACTGTGTTCTGTAGTTTGTATAGCCTAATAGTATGAATTTATCCAGCAGAGTACTACTGAGAAGCAAGAAAAAATAATTATAAACTCTGTTGAATAACTATAAACATCAAATAACTTGACGGCCATGTAATAGTAGAGTATGACTATTTACATCTTCTTGCTAGCATAAGAAAGCTTTTCCTTGTCAAACCAGCAAGGTAACAGCCTAAAAGGCCTCAGCTGCAAGGTTATTACTAAACATTAGTACACAGATCTTGCAAGCAAATTCCTTTAGCAGATACCCTGTCTAGGAAATTTATGTCAAATGCATATCTTTGAATTACCAGAGGTTGCTGACTTGCGTGTTCATTTTCTTATGTCGAACCCGCAAAGTGCATTTTACTTTAATCTAACTGCATTAAATCAACAATTATGGCGGTTGAATATTACTCGAAATATGGACGATGGACTGGTACACATTATCAAAATTTTCTTTGTGACTGTCCAAGAAAAAAAATAAAGTAAGTTTTTAACAAAAATGTGTAGGTGAGATATCTAGAAAAGATAACAAAAGAAAACTGTAGCTTTTTATCTATGTCTATACTATTAAACATTTAATTGTTGTTGTTTTTTTTTCTGAAAATTTGCTTACCATGTATTAGATATCATGCATGTTTGGTCCCATATTAAATGTGCCAACGATCTGAATTTTTATTCATTGTTAAGTTTTCTTTTCTATGGACAATTTTCTTAATGTAAAAGGTTTTTGTTATTTCGAACCTCATTTCAACATCCGATGATGATACTCGTTTTGTTTTCTCTGGAAGGAATATATCAAGATAACAAGTTCACTTATACTTTTCCCCAAAGCATTTCTTCAGTATTCCTGCTCCGAATACTGATGCAATTCTTATAGTAATCTCATTTTAATGTTTGCTTCAAAACCACAACAAATCATGCATGCAGCAATAAGTACTCTTATTTTAATTTCTTTTCTAAAGTAATTTTACGAGAAACTTTTTAGTTTTAAATCAGTAATACAGTTTGTACACTTGTAGTTAGATAATTCTGAATTATAAGATGTATTTTCTAGTACCCTATATGCCTTATCAGGTCGTGCTAAACCCAGTACGAGATACGTGAAATTAAGTGAAAAGGAGATAAATATGAGCAAAAGAGTCGAGCGACATGTGAAAGGGGTAGAAAGTGCTTATGTCTAATTAAGAAATGGAAAAAAAAGGAAAAACAACTAATGTTTAAGAAAAGTTGATTTTTTACTATTTCTAACATGAATGTGGTTTCCACAATATATAGTATATGTAAATATTAGGGGGAAAATACCACTCTCTCTTCGTGCGTGGGTGCATTTGCGTCTGTGTGAAGTTTTACTTCGTATTCTTTTTCTTTCTCCGTCTCTGCGTGATTGCATGCGAGAGGAAAAGGGGGATTTAATCATTCTTCAGCCCGTCCAGATATAGAAAATCACTTTTTAAAGACTTTGATCTATCAAACAATTTCGACGGCCTATCATCATAACCAAAAAGCAAACAATCTTTAAGCAGAAATAACCTCAGTTCCTCCATGTCATCTATTGGTACTTGTCTGTACGCTTGTATAAGAGCTTCTTCTCGTTGTTGTCTCACCTCTGTTTTATTTACTGGAATTTCTAGAGCAGTTTTAATTGCTTCTTTGATGTCTTCTTTTGTTATTCTATCTGCATTAGTGTCTTTAAATGGAAATTTCACATGTTTTGACAAATATCCTCTTAACTGTAAATCTCTCCATGTTCGCAATATAAGTTTAGAAAATGGAAACTTTATCTCTCTGAGAACTTTTTTAATCTTAAAAAGGGTATCTATTTTCCCTCTGGCTGAGTCAAGAATAGTTTCTCTTTCGAAATTATCAAATTGCAATTTTACATCTTTAAACTGACTTCGCCATTTCGAAATAAGATACATCGAATCTTCCCTGAATGTTTCTAGCTTTCCTATACTGAAAACGCATTGTACAAGGGTTACATTGATCGGTCATTGGTTTAAAATGTCCATCTATATCTTTTCTTGACTTATACAGAGACAGTAAATATTTTATCATCTCTAGAAAAGTTACATCAAATCCATAATTTCTGTAAACCATAGCACTATCATTTCGCACAAGATGAACTACATTTCTTCCAATATGTTTCCAGTAAAATAAACTTGGCGTATACATTTTGTCAACATATCCGGAAAATAAGCGCGCATAAGGATCCCTCACAAACATAAAGGAAGTTTCATTGTTTTCCAAGCTATTTCTTCTTTGTTTATAGAGATTTTTCAATTTTGTTATTTTTGTCATTTCCTTTAAACGCATTTCGAATGGCGATTCTAGTTTTCCTTGAGACGCCATTACTGTTAAAACCCTTCTCCAAAACGTTGAACTGACCTTGGGTATGGGGCAATAATAAATCAGATGTTTTCTCTCAAGAAGTATTTTTGATGTGCGATAGGTAAAGATACCTGTAACAGTTCTGTTGATTTTCTCACAGTTTCTGACCAAATCTTTGCGTCGTTTGTCATACAGTTTCTCTCTATTAGTTATTCTCATTGCTTCAGGTGTAAAGCTTGTCTTAAAAGCGTTTGTATCTTTGAATGCATTAGCAAGTACCAACGGGCGAATCAACCAAAGACAAAATATTGTGCCTGAAAGAAAATATTAAGCACTGGATAAATCTGCACGCCGCCATAAATTTCATATACAAAAGTTTTATTCTCACAGATAATTGTTACTAACATATATATTATATATTCAGTTTTCATCTTATAAGAGAGATAAGTGTTAATTTAATTATTATATAAGCATTATCTTCTTTTATGTCATCAATAAACTTACCTGACATTACAATATAAATTTCTCTATCCGTGTGCAATGATCTGCGTTTGAGCATTGCCGGAAGTGAAACGTTTATCCATTCACCAATGACACTGCACATCCATATTAAATCACCATGGCTTGAATCATCGTTTTGGCATTTTTAAGCCTCTATTACATTCGTGTGTATTCTTTATAGTAATCTTATCTAGTTCGATCGTTTTGACGAATATTTCCTTGAGAAAAAGGGATATCTTTACTGATAATGAGTGATTTTCCGACGTAAAAAAGCAGAACGCCATTTCAAGATTAGACCATGTAGTCTTTTGCTGTTAAGGAAGACAAAAACTAACCAACTTTCAAGATAAAGTGAAATTGACCGACAGTTTAATCTTACTGTGGAAATGTAACAAAAATGCTCAACAATATTAATCAAGGGGAACAAATTCCAGTACTTTAAAACAGAAACAGTAACTAGACCAGAAAAAAATGTCACAAAACAAATCCTCGTGAGTGACTGATATCTTCCAGTAAGAAGGACTTGTAAGACTTTGAGTGTAAAATTCAGACCGTAAAGTATAAACAATTGTCTCTGAAGAAGTTTTCTAAAGCATAAAAGAAAGAAATGCCGTTTTTAAATATCCGATGAGGAAGCATTCGTGAAAAAGAGTGACAAAATGTAGGCATTATGCTTGACAAGTCTCAAACTGTAAAGTGGAAGAACTGTAACAGTACATGGAGCCTCCTTTCTGACTGCTTAATAGAAAAAATAATTCTGTTTTTCTTGACAGTAATTCAGAGAAAATTTACAAATACCGTCACTAGATGCCTTTTTTTGAATGCTATCTTTCTAAATACAGCAACAAAGCATCTTTTGTTAAAAATACAGATTCTTTTTGGCAACCAAATTTTCGCAATCTTCGCGGTGACATTCCATCCTCGAATTCATGTTTAGCTCGAATATTTCTACACCAATAATTTCTTAATAGTCATATTTTCGCGCTTCTATAGAACAATGTATATCAGTGTGTTATATGCTTTTAATTCATACGATTTTATTAAAATGCTGTATAACGTAACTGGTAGGTGAAAAGTTTAAGGTCTCATTCAGTGCTGTGTAAAACTTCGTAAAACTGAGAAAAATCATGCACGTTAAAGGGCATTCTTTTGTTTGCCATAATCTGTCCGCTAGACAATGTCTTAATTCTGTACAATAGCGTATTGTTTGACACCAGATATTGAAAATAACTGTGAACTCCCGCGATAATTACAGTAAAAACTATGTAAAATGAAGGCTGTTTGCGAAAACCAGTGCCTACTCCTACCGCTATACATTGTATTTTGATTTGTAACATCGTCTGCATTCGTCCGTATTTTACACCATTCCAAAATCTTTTAAGAGTAAGTTCCCTTATTTTTTTTAACCTGGGCGGTCTAGATACGCGAATTTATGATATTAGGCAGTTACCTCCGCGAATTCAAAATAGCCCGAATATTTGTATGGACCCCCAAAATGGACCTTTCCGTGAAAATTTGCCTCCGCGAATTCAAATACACGTACAGTATATTTAAGTGCCAGTAGTGACTACTTATTGGTTAACAACTAATTTTGTGATTTTAGCTCTTTCAAACTGACAGCAATTCTTACGAGTAAAGATATCATGCTCATAAATTTGAAAATTAAAGACTTGCTAATAAATTATCAGTAATTTTAAAGACCCATTTTCCCATGGAAAGATAACATACATTAAATAAAAGGAATTTCAAATGTGTTACAACTTTGTTTCTAATGACCATGATTAAAACATTGTTACAGTAAAATGATTAAAATTATTAAAACATTGTTACGGTCTAGTGCATACCTTCCTAAAATTGTGTAAATACAACTTCTGACAACTGCGTCAGGGAATTGTCTCTTTGGCTCAGTGGTTAGGGTGTTAGCTCTCGGTGCGCTAAGATCAGAGTAAGAATCCAATGCATTATTCTATTACGGACTTGCTTGTTCGTAAGATAATAAAAATACCATTGTGTATCTACAATCTGCCGGAAACACGGATTTCACTAACTGGATGACACAGCACCTAAATGCGAATTTGCGGCGGTCTTATGTTTTTTAACTATGTAACACACACACAATGTGAAAGTTTATCTTATTAAAACCTTCCAGGAACCATGTTGTAGTGCTGATGGAAATATATATTGATTCCAACGTGCAAAGCCGATCGATCAAGAGTTTCATTGAAAAAAGTTGAATATCTAGCAATAGTTTGTTAATATAACTGTTGGCTTAAAGGTAGTGCATACGCATGTAGTATGGTAGAACTGGTAAAAACAAAAAGATAATAAATGACTATATATTTCTATATATAAGTACAGACAGATGACACAAACTGACTAAATGCATTAAACATATGTCGGTAATTAATTATTCTGTTCTAAGTTTTCAAGAGGATGCAAATAATATTTCTACTGTTAAGTTGTCTATATAAAAAACTTACGGTACAAAACATAGCAAAGGGTTATGCACGATAGTATCGAGAAAGCTAAAGCAATCTTCCTTCCGAACAAAACACGTAAAAATGTTTTTCAAACATTCAAAACTGCGCCTTTCCATTCCATGATAGAATTTGTTTCTAAGCATTAGGTTATGTCATTTTGTTAATTGTTAAACAAAAGGACAATAAAATCCCTTGTCGCTCGCCTGATAAAAAACTTACTAAAAGTACACAATCAGTCCGATTTTCATCAGTGTAACCGTAAAAGAAAGCATATGATAAAATATATATTGTTGGATACATGCAGGAAGCACCCCAATCGCACTAAAGACAGCTGTAACAAAAATATCATTAATAGCGTGTCGATTTTCAGGACATAATTTTAATCAGATTGGATGTATCCCTGCAATTTGTTGAATATTTTTAGAGTTATTCGAGACGGCTTAGCCAAGAAAAAATCACCAATGAAAGTTGATAATGAAAAACTATTATAACATGAAAATGAAAGATAATACAACTTCATACACGGAGCAGTTTTTAATTGAAGAAGTATTTGAATAGATGTTGTTTTAGGAATTCAATCTGATGTTCCGTTAGGAATATTGTGCGGCCGTGCTGGTGGTCATAAACAATCGACAACAGCTCACAGAGCCTATGCAAGAATCAGCCATGCCGGTTACACTATCTTCCACGTTCTTTATGTGTGCAGGAAAACTTTTTTGAGGCAGACAATCGTGTCAGGTTAACGACAGAAGACAAATTTAAAAAGTTATTCAGGAGCATGTTTGGCACACGACAGTTGACGCAAGTACCCAGTGGACTGTATACAAAAAAGCTAATCAAAGAGAAAGTTTTAACCTCAGATGAGCTAACATTATTAGTGTTTTACAATTAGACAGCTGCATGATTAAAATTGATTTTGATATAGTCACAGTTAACAACGCCGTAACAGGTGTCATATTGACCATTTAAAGAAAGAACATAAGACTGTATTTGAAATGTGACACGTCCTATGATAAGATATACGCATATTGAAAAATTCATTTCAATTAAGTTTTCAAATTAGTACTTGATCATTTGAAAACAGAATTATCGTGTGTTATAAAATGTGATGCGTCTTTAAAAAATTATTATCAAGCTCTGCTTGGACAGTCACAATTAAACCAAGACACTTCAAATAGAAATACATTGTATTCTTTATTCGTACTGATAATACACTCTAAAAATGTTTCAGGAGGCTAAGAAATTTAAATTAAAAAGAGTATAAAGTTATAATGCAAGCTATTGAATTTAATTTTAAGAAAATGTAACGTTAAAATGAAAGCTAATAAATGTAATTATATCAGGTAACCGGGTTTCCATGAAAGATGTGCCCAATTCAAATATGATGACCTTTTGACGAGGCTTATTATATTCCTGAAGGGGGCATATTATGTTATGGTCCTGGGCGTCCGTCCGCCTGTCCGTCCGTCCGTTAGCACTTTGGTTTCTGGAGGATAACTTGAATACTTATTGGCCTACAGTCTTTTACTTTCATATGATTACTGCCCACATTGAGTGGATTGATTTTGGAGTAGTAGCTCAAAGGTAAAGGTCACGTGACCTTAACATTAAAAACCATCTCCGAAATGTAACTTGACAATCATTTGTTATAGAGACTTTAAACTTTAGATCATGATTGCACATATTGAGTGGTTAACCCCTATACATTTTGGGGTCAGTATGTCAAAAGTCAAGATCACAGTGACCTAAATGTTTAGAATAATTTACACTTTGTAACTCAACAACCATTTGTCATAGAGACTTCTGAATTTATACAGTGATTGCACACATTGAGGAAATGACTTCTGTCGATTTTGGAGTCAGCAGCCCAAGGGTCAAGGTCACAGTGACCTAAGCACTGAAAACTATATACGCTGTAAAACTTTATAACTAATTGTCATACAGACCTCAATCTTCATATGACGATTGAATACATTAAGATGACACCAGTACATCCAAAATAATGACCTAAATAATGAAAAGCATTTCTGCTGTATAACTTGGCAGCTACTTCCCATACAGACTTCAAACTTCTTAGGATGACTGCCATCATTGATTACATGACCCCTATACTGTTTGGGGTAAGTACATAAAAGACCAAATTGACAATCAACTAAACAATCAATATTTCTGCACTATAACTTGATAGCTATGCGTCACAGCATGAACACCATAACTTCTGAAAGACAGACATTTATAAAAATTATAAAATCTAAAATTCAGATATGATCCCATATATCACAAATGCATCAACACCCTTCGGGCATATAATGCACCGCCATGCGGTGCTCTTGTTTTATAATTTATATCAACATTTGGGCTCATGTATTTTAGAAAATTGGATTAATCTTAAGTTAAAATAAATGACTTCAGGAAAGTTCTGATAAAATCTGATAAATCGGTCGATTTTCCTGTTCAGCAGGACAATCTTATTTGTCAAGATGACTGAAATTAAATCTGAATTGAAGCTGTTATATCGACGCACGAAAGAAAAACGCTACACCTCAATAAAGAATGAAGATCTAATTTTTTCAGCACTTTTGTTTGCCAACTACTTGATAGATTCTTTTTATTGTAGACCAACAATAACAACAACAATAACAACAATTTAAGTTTATTGCATAAACATTTACATGTTTTTTGCAAAACAACATATTTACAATGGCAAGTCAAAATTTACAGAAAAGTATGAATAAATTATTATACATGTACACAATTAAGAATAAAGTTTAATACAAAGCTAGTCATTTCTCCTCTTAAAAGCTAAAAATACAAATTTCGCTAGATTGACAACAGTTTTTTTGTGTGTTGAAGACATTAAAGCATTAAATTTATTAACATTTGGCCATGTGTAATATTGTATATGAATAAAGCTTCGTCTGAGTTCCGTGTAATATGGACATACAAGTACAAAATGATACTCTGATTCTATATGGTTCGAATTACATTTTCTACATAGTCTATTTGCTCTAGGAACATTTCTATATCGACCTTCCTCTATTTGTAATTTATGTGAAGAACATCGTAATCTACTTAAAGCTATTCTATGACTATCATTTTCTACAGCAACAAGATAGGATTCAAAATTAAAATTAGTTTTGAAGCGTTTATAACATTCAAGTTTCCTAGAATCTTCTATATTAGAACACCACTGTTGCAAATATTGATCATATATTCTCTGTTCAATAGCTTTAATATGTGCATTTGTTAAATTAACACAATTCCATAAATTAGAAAATCCAAGCTCAGCTAACAGATTTTTTACATTAATAGCCCATTTGTTTAACAATGAATTGTTTGTATTTCTTAACATTAATAATTTGTATTGTATACTATCGGGATTTTTACGTAACTTATACCAGTACTTGATTATTCTAGTTTTTCGTACAACACTTAATGGAAAAACACCAAATTCACCATAAATGGCAAAACTAGATGTTTGCTGTTTAACAGATAATACTTGTTTCAAAAATTTCAAATATACTTTTTCAATATCCGGTGAACAATGGAAACCCCACACTTCTGATCCATAAAATAATATAGGTGATACCATAGAGTTAAAAAGTCTAAGTTTATCCGACACATTTAGTCTAACATTTTCAAATAAAGTGTTCAATGAGAATAGCGCTCTAATGGCCTGATTTGCTAACGCCTTCTGCGTTTGATAAAAGCAACCATTTGCAGAAAGGTTTATACCTAGATAAGTAAAATTCCGAACTTGTTTAAGTAGAGTTCCATTATATTTTATATGTACATTTTGCGGTCGATTGCCTGTCTTGAATACCATAATAACAGTTTTATTTACATTAACTTCAATTCCCCATTTATTACAATAATCAAGTAACTTATCTAATAAAGATTGTAAACCACCTTCACTGTATGAAAATAAAGCGGTATCATCAGCAAATAATAACAAATATATTTGTAATTGGTCAATAGTAAATGCATCAATGTTGTCATTTCGGATAAATTCTTGCATATCATTAGTAAAGAAAATAAATAAAAACGGAGATAAAGGTTCTCCTTGTCTAACACCCATGAATGTATCAAAATAATCAGTCAATTCACCATTTACTTTAACACACGATTTTACACTAGAATACATACTTTTTAATATTTTTATCATCTTACTAGAAACACCACTATTTATAAGTTTGTACCAGATACCATTTCTATATGTTAGGTCAAACGCTTTACGGAAATCAACAAATGCTGTATAGAGCTTTTTCTTCTCATGATTAATAATTTTATCTACAATAGAATGTAATACAAAAACACAATCAATTGTACTTTTTTCCTTTCTAAAACCAAACTGAGTGGAATTCAACTTATCGTTATTCTCGGACCATTTGCGTAATCTTGCATCTAAGATAGAAGAAAACAGTTTTGAAAATATACTTGTCAAAGAGATTCCTCGATAATTATTAACATCATCAAGATTGCCTTTCTTTGGTACTGGTACAATTATTGCCTTAGACCAAGAAGAAGGATACACACCGCTTGCATATATGTAATTAAACAATTTGCAAAGTACAGGAGATAAAATTTCTTTACAGTGAATAAATATTTCAGGAATCAATTTATCATTCCCACCACTTTTATTACATTTCAGCATTGATATAGCTTTATACAATTCGTTTAAACTTATATCTTCATCTAATATATCTACTTCTGTAAATGTGTCATCATTATTGTTTACAAAATTCTCAACATCATCGTCAACAAAAATATCACTATCACTAAATAAAGTTTTAAAATGATTCAAAAATTCTTCTTTCGATATATTAGTTCTATTACTATTCCTTCTAAATTTTCGAATTTCACTCCAAAACTTTTTAGGTGATGATTTAGCTAAAGTGTGCATTTTTCTTTTTTGAGCTAAATGAAATTTGGTTTTAGCCCTACGCTTAGCAATACGATATAAACGTCTATTATCTACCAACATAGCTCTATTCAAACGACATTTGTCAATATTATATTTTCTATTTGCACGTACAAAGTCACGTCTAGCAGATTCACAACTTTGGTCAAACCATTCGCTTCTAAACTTTCTACGATATTTATAAGTTTTGTACACTTTTGATGTACCAAATAAATCATTTGCACTCTCATACAAAATATTTGAAACAGAATCTATACCACTATCAATATTTATTTTCTCATGTATAACATCGTTTACAATAGTTTAAATAAAAGGCAACTTCAAAAGAATATTGGCTCTATATAGATCATTTTTGTCATTATCCCATTTTAAACTTGTTACTCTTCTGGTCTCTTTATCATTAACAGTATCTTTAATTGAACATAATAAATCACACTGAATGGGAGCATGGTGTGAAAAAGTAAACATATCGTGTACAGTAAAATTATTTAAATAATGAAATATACGATGATCGGCAATAAAATAATCTATTAAACTATTCCCTAAAGGCGACATAAAAGTCAAATTACCAGTCATATAATCTTGACCAGCAACTCTGCTATTGGCAATTTTCAGATTAGAACCTAAACACAAGTCCAATAATTTATTACCATGCGCATTAACTGTTTTATCCATAGAGTATCTATTTATTAAAAAAGTGTCACTATAATCCGAAAGATTAAAATCAACAGTGTTGATAAAGCATTCGTAAATGTCTGGATTTTCTATGACGTCACTTCGCTCCCCGCAACGTGAGTTTAGGTCACCCATCACTGCCACGCGTCCGAGAAGCTCATAGTGACGCACCTTTGTCTCGAGTTCTTCAAAATATCCTTTCTCGTGAGAATGAAAATAGGGGGAATTTGACGGGGGAATATATATGAAACAAATATAAATGTCATGATCAAAACCAAAATAATCAGATTTAAGTTTTATCCATATGCTACCAGATTCATTTTGTTCCAGAATATCAATACCGTCAGTTAAAGATTCATTAATGAAAAGTGCAACGCCACCATGACCACGCCTACTGTTTAAAGATTCAGGACGGGGTAAACATATACTTTTATATCCACAAATTTCATAGTTTTGATTATTTCGTTGCCAAGTTTCACTTAAAAAGATAAAGTCAAAGTCACAAACAAAGTTTAAGAAATCCTCATCGTCAAGACAGTCTAAATTCTCTATATTCCATGATAGTAAACTGAGTTCATACTTTTCATGACACCCCTAGCTATGAACTGTTGACATGTTAGTCGCTTCGGTAGGTGGTACATACGGTGAATTGTTAACATACAGTTTATCCCTCACGAGAAAAGCCGTGTGACCCTTTCTACGCTCCTCGACCATTATGGGGATAAGCTCCTTCCGACGTTGTCTAACTTCGTCGGGGAATTGATCACCGACGCTGAACGGAGTACCTTTCAAATTAACGTTCTTGAGAGCTTGCTTTACAATGTCTTTTGATTCAGTGTCTTTAAACTGAACGACAATGGGTCTGGTCTTACCTCGGATAGGTCTACCGGGAATTCTGTGAACACGACCGATTTTGAGGGATTGCTCTGGATTAAAGATTTTCAATTTATTGGCACAGAAATAAAGTATTTTTGCTTTGCAGTCATCGCTAGCAAAGCTTGGTTCTAGGTTATTTGCACACACACTGGCATAAGAAGCGTGACCAATTGATGAAGCACTTGGCTGTTCACTAATCTGATCCAACGCCTGGGGCTGCACTGAACTAGCCTGTACACTTTCAGTCTGTCCTAGACCACCGCCTCCCTGAGAAAGATCTACAGGTTGCGTAGGGACATGGCCAGGAACCGGGTCAGGCCCCGGTGCTTGAACCGTAAGTGGAGGGATACCGAGTTGCGAGCCTTCAGATAAACCAAAAAACACCATATTGTCACGCATTGATCTACATTTAAGATCTATTATGTCATCTTTATGCTTCTCAGATTCAGATTTCAATTTAGAATTTTCGGCACTGAGAGTTTGAACCTGCGATTCTAAATTATTCACCAATGACCTGTCCTCAGATTGAGTTACCAGTAATTCGTCGTATTTCTTGCATATAAAAGTTTGACTAGAATCAATTTCAGAAACTTTCTTATCAAGATCCTTTATTTTTTCACTAAGTTGTCTCACACTTTGCTCTATTCTATCAAGTTTCGACAATTTCGCATCCATTGCATTCAATTTTTCCATAAGTAACTTAAATTCTGAACCTGTAACTGAGACACTAGCACCTTGCTGATGAGGCTGCGGCCCAACTGGTAAAACTGGTGAACCAGGGCTAGCATATGGGTATGTGAATACAGGCTGCATCATGTACTGCCCTGCAGCATTTTGAGGCGGTAACACATTCTGAGATAAGTTTTGTGAATTGGTATCTATGCTCGAGTTTGTTTCATCATTATTTGTTTTATTTTTTGATTTTCTGTCAGTTTTGGTCGCCATTTTTCCACCTTCAGTGTTCTTTTTAGTTTTCTTTGTTTGTTTTGAATTTTTATCCGGAGGGGTCAAAACATCATTTTTGCGTTTTCCATTACCGTTTGCCATTTAACTAATTTTATTGCCCGCAGTAATCATAGTCTATTATACCCATTGAATATCAATTGTAATCCACCACAATCGATAATTGATCATTAGCCCCGGGGTGCCGGAAATATAAAGGTCACATAACCCGTCCTGCATTGGATGTATCAAACACTTCCCTTCTTGTCCTTTTACGATATTGCATGAATTATGTTTCTTAAATAGAATTATCTTTTAGTACTACTAGTGTTATGTTGGATGTTTTTCTTTTACTAACACATACTATAACTTTCTTTTTGTATCAGCCTCCTTCTCATGGTGGTGAAAAACTGATTCGAAAGCATGGGACTCGGGCAAAATCTGTGACAATCATTGAAAAAAATCTAATTGGTGTTTCGTTACACGCTTCATACTGTCGTTCGATAGAACAGATTAAATCGTTTTGCAATTCATTGTTTTATTAAACTTAATCAAGAAAGAAGCTTATTTTCTCGTTACCTTTTTATACATGACTTACAATATTCAACAAGTGAACAACTAAGGGAAAAAACTGATGACTGTTCAAGATAGAAGCTTGAGCTGTTCAATACATATTTAGAAGCATTCTTCTCTTTTAAAAGTTGAAATTATGATTTCAATTATTTGAATAACTCGTACAGAAAAATGACAAAATTTTATGTTAAACATCTCGCTCAACAACTGCATTCTAATATTCTGTTTTAACGAAAAGCACATATTTTATTCTTTAATACAGTTTCAAATAATACTTGAGAACCAAGTGTACATTATTAAGCGCTTAATTATTATGAAACTCCTTTCTGTCTTTCGTCTAGGCCTGTGGTATCAGAAATGTCGTCAGTAATATGAAGGTGACATGTTGTCTTTGTTTTGATAAATCTTCGTGAATTAAAAGTGTCAGTCTTCTTTTACTTTTTACTCACAAATAAGACAGTCCAGAACTAATACAATTTAGCCCATAGGTATTGTCATATGGATAGTTTTTGTTTTCGATACTTTATTTCTTTTCGGAAATTTATTCCAGAATGTATCGATCAATAGCATTTGAAACTTGCAACAATATAGCTTGTCTATGCATAAACAAAAGAAATTAGTTTGTAATAAGGTCATGTCTACATACGTTTTTAAGATATTTATCTGAGAATAATACATTCGCTTTCCGTCTTCTCATTATTGTTATCAACATTATTGTTATCATAATTATTTCTCTTAATCAGTCAATCAAGACTATTATTATTATCATCGATATAACGGTAATTTTCCGTCAGATATTTTAAAGATACATACGTGTACTGTCTCTGTATATAAAATATAGTTCTGTTTCACTTATACCACACAGTTTTACCTAATTATATCACAAAATTAATCAATAAAGCAATCCAAATTAACAACAACAAAACAAACAAACCCAACAACAGAAATATCAAACAATTATATTCATAAATCATTCAAATGTCAAAATGTCAGAATTTGCATAAGAATATTTTGGTTTATTTTACAGAATTTCTAAATTGAATAATTTTAGCATAATAAGGAATTTAACACACCAAAATTTATATAATACTTATTTCCCCCAGCCGATAGGCCAGACGGATATAGTAATGATAATGCATGTTCATCTGCCCTTCCGTCAGTCCATCCGTCCTTGAGCATAACTCCAAAACCTTTGATTAATCATGCCTCTATGATTAACGGTATTCAGTAGAAATGAAATTAATTAGCGCCATAGCTTTACCTTGCCCAAATCTTAAAGCATATCCCTTTTTATACTTTATTTCTACTCATATTAGCTCCAAAAGGTATCGGGGGAATAAATAATTTGAATTGAACAGAATGATAGACAATCTAAAGGAACAGTTCAGTACATAAGAACCATAACTCTTTCTCTGCTCGTTCTCAAATTATGCTCCTTTACAATTTTGCAATATTATGTCCCAAACGCAACTGAAAAACTTCTCTGAGGGAAGGGCAGTTTGGATGAACAAAAACTCCGCCTCGTCCATTTTTTCATCTCCCTTTGCTTTTCATAAAGTTCCTTTATGAAATATCTGGAAAACTGTAAAAACATTGTTTGATTTTTTACACACTGATAGAGAACAATTAGAGGAAGTGCAGTGTGCAAGAACTGTCCCATGTTTTAATGATCTCTTTTTATTACCTTATTGAATGCTTTTTCAAGAGCTTAACAATTAAAGTGATTCAGTTTTATTTCACACAATGAAGGATAGCACTGAAAGGAATTACATACGATATTATTCGTTCGTGACACATTTATCCGGGGCAATCACTCCAAATACTATTTAAGATAATTTGTTGAGACATTACACAATGATTCAGGGGATTGATAGTGCATGATGAGAGTTCTAACATACAACAGCAAAATTGTCCACCCATTCTTTCTTATTCACTTCAAAAAGGTTATCCCTACATGCATTGTATCTTCTATGACAACTTTCTCTGCACCACTCTGAAATTGAGTTGTTTTACCTTTCACTTCGATTGTATAATGTGTGAATTCACAACTTTCTTTAGTCGCATTTCCACTGGCTCTTGTTTAGTTTAAACTCTTTTTTGCGGATTTAAGACAGCAATGTATTATGCTGTACTTTGATATTTGTTGAAAAGATACCTCTTGTATATATAAATATGATTATTTTGTTTCTTATACAACATAACATGAATTTTGTATTTACCCAGCAAAGTATATGTTTTGTCCCATAAAAACTGTGCCAAAGATCATAATTCGCTATTCATTTGTGATTTTTTTCTATGGGCAGTTTTCTTCCTGTAAAGGTTTTTTAAAGAATTTTATTCAACCATCTCCTGATGATACTAGCTTTGTTAAGTTTCTGGAAGGATTTAACAAAGACTAAACAGATTCCAAAACATCATCAATCCATTTTGCCAGAATAGTTACTCCAAGAACTGTGCCATTTCCAGTTTCAATCTCATTTTAATGTTTGTTTTAGGCAACAAAATAAACTCTAAAAACTAATAGAGCAATGACAACTAATTTTTTTAATGTTTATCTATTTTAAAGCTATTTTTTAGAAAAAAACTTTTCCATTTAAATCATTAAGGCAGCTTGTCTACTTGTAGTCCAATAACCTGAAATTAAATTAAAGAAAACATTTTTGCAAAGACTTTGATCTATCAAACAATTTCGACGGTCTATCATCATATCCAAAAAGCAAACAGTCTTTCAGTAGTAACAACCTCAGTTTCTCCATGACATCTATTGGTACTTGTCTGTACGCTTGTATAAGAGCTTCTTCTCGTTGTTGTCTCACCTCTGTTTTATTCACTAGAATTTCTAGAGCTTGTTTAGTTGTATTCATAAAATCATCTTTTGTTATTTCATCTGCGTCAGTGTCTTTGAATGGAAATTCAACATCTTTTGCTAATATTCCCTCATCTGTAAATCTCTCAATGTTCGCAATAAAAGCTTAGAAAATGGAAACTTTATCCTTCTCAGAACTTTTTAAGAGTAAAAAAAAAACATATTTATTTTCCCTCTTGTTGAATCGAAAACAGTTTCTGTTTCGAAATTGTCAAAGTGTAAATTCACATCTTTACATTGATTTCGTCGTTTCGTAATAAGATACTCCGAATCAACATTGATTGTTTCTAGCTTTTATTGTTTTAAAATGTACATCTATATCTTTCATTGACTGATTCAGAGATAGAGAATATCCTATAATCTCTAGAAAAGATACGTCAAATCCAAAATTTCTGTATACCATTGCACTACCATTTCGCACAACATGAACTACGTTTCTTCCGATTTTTCCCATTACATTAGATTTGGCGTATAGATTTTGTCAACATAACCGGGAACGCGAAAGGATCCCTCACAAACATGAAATATTATCCATTCTTTTTCAAGCTATATCTACTTTGTTTATTAATATTTTCAAATTTAGACATTTCTGCCATTTGTGCAAAACGTTTCTCGAATGGTGACTAATTTTCCTTGAGTCGCCATAACTGTAAAAATCCTTTTCCAGAACCTCGAATCGGGTATCGGGCATTAATAAATCAGATGTCTTCTCTCAACAAGTATTTTTGACATGTGATAGCTAAAGATGTTTGTAAAAGCAATTATATGACAGAGACAGCAGGGTTGTAAGTTGTTCAGATCAAGCGTGGTAGCGCCGTGGTTTCATAGTCTAAAAAGCTCGAAGCGAATAGTTTCAACGTATATGTATATGTAACGTATATGCCTTATACAAGCCTACCGGGATATAGAGAAGCCGACCCGTTGTTAATGTATTGACTTAAAACAGTACGAAATGTTTGAATATGAGCTTCGGACAGTGTGTGGGCTTGACGTCTTGACCTGGAAGTTTTGCTTTTTCGTATCTACTGCCTGTTTGGGCGCAAGATTAAAGGGCCGGTTCCGGCTCGAACTTTATTCTGCTAACTTATGTTTTGAAATCCCGTATAGAAATGTGCAGTCATGCCAGTCATTCCTTTTGAAGCAAAGTGAAAGAATCGTGTCAGAAACATTATCCAGAAACATTAATTCTGTCGTGCGTAGGTAACTAATGGTGTACAAGCAATTTCGTGTTTTTTAGGGCACTCACTTACGTTGGCTTTCTGCCCGTCATGCCTGAGCCGATTTTAAAGCGAAAGGTGCCGTTTAAAAATTGACCCTTCAAGCAATCGTTTGCGAACTGATGCACGATTGTACGTCGAGCCGATCAGGCGTTATAAGCGACGTATTTTTCAGCTCTCAGACACACCAAGGTTATTTTACAGCTAAAACTGTATTTTCTAGGCGACTTCCTTCGTTTGGGAGCACTGAATTCTGCAGGTTATCGCTCGGTAATACCTGGACCGATTTTCATGCAGGTGCTGTCATTAAAAAGTTGACGCTTCAAGCAATCATATCCGATAGACTCGAAGATTGTGGTTGTACAGGCCAAGCGTGGTAGCATAGTGTTTTTATTTCTCAAAAACACGAAGTAAATATTTTCAACGTATATATAACGTATATGCCTTATACAAGCCTACCGGGATATAGGGGGGCCGACCCGTTGTTAATGTATCGACTTGAAACAATAAGAAATGATTGAATATGAGGTTCTGACAGGGTGTAGGCTTGAAGTCTTGACCTGGAAGTTTGTTTTCAGACATTTTGCTTTTTCATATCTACTACCTGTAAGCGCGCTAGATTAAAAGGCCGGTCAGGCTTGAACATTATTCTGCTAATATTTAAAATTCTGTATAGTAATGCCAGTCATTCATTTTCAAATAACGAACAAAGAGCAAAGGGTAAGAGTCGTGTCCGAAACATTATTCCAGAAACATTAATTCCGTCGTGCGTAGGTAATGATATAGAGGCAAATTCGTGTCTTTTATGGCACTCACTTATGCTGGCTCTCTGCCGGTCATGCCTGAGCCGATTTTAAAGCAAAAGGTGACCCTTAAAGCAATCGTTTGAGACCTTTTTCACGATTGTACGTCTAGCCAATCAGGTGTTATAAGCGCCGTGTTTTTGAGTTCTCAAAAACACGAAGGCTACTTTACCGCGAAGACGGTATTTTATAGGCGATTTCCTTCGTTTGGGAACACTCTTTTTTGCAAGTTATCGCTCGGTAATGCCTGGACAGATTTTCATGCAAGTGCTATCATTGGAAAGTTGACGCTACAAGCAATCATATGAGATAGACATAAGATTATAGGTTGTGCAGATCAAGCGTGGAAGCCCCGTGTTTTAGAGTTCTCAAAAGCACGAAGCGAATATTTTCAACGTTTATGCCTTATACAAGCCTACCGGGATATAGAGGAGCCGACCCGTTGTTAAAGTTCATGCTACTCAAATTTTTGACCTCGAAATTTTCATTTGGGCGCAAAATATATATCTAACTATGACAGTTTTACAAAATTCCGGAGGTGATTTTCATCTTAATGATGTTTTTATTGGAAATTAAAATCCATATTTTACGTCTCGCGCACTTTCCACGTGCGAAACCGGAAGTGACGCACATTTATCCCTTGCCATTTAACACAGCTGCCTGGACTGTTAACAAAACCTTAAAAATTATGATGGAAAATGAAAATGTAGACTGAAAATAGCAAAAAAATTGAACAAGTTAAGCTATTGGCACGAATTATCACTACACATACGGTTTAGAGGGTACATTGATTCGCATCTAAGTAATATTTTCTACATACTTAAACATAAAATTTTATCAAAGAAGACCCATAGATCTAACATAATTTAACAAAAAAACTCCACATAATCAACCAAATATAAGAAATTACGTTGAAATCTTCCCTTATTGCATAATAATTGGTACCCACGTTCAACAACGCCAGACAATTGCTGGTACTTCACTATCGTTGTAAATGTATATCTTAAGCCGTATACATTATTGAAAGAGATGTTCAAAAAGTTAATCTGTCGTCTAACGTTAACTCGGACATTTTCCCATTATAAACTAATGTTTCTATTTACGTAAATTTCCAAAATTAATAGATTTCATTAATAAAATTAATATTCTCTTGGAAACTACACAATTTTCAACATCTTTTTATGACACAAACACAAGAGGTATATTTTCCTAAAACAACGGTTCTTTTTAGTAACCCTCATGTCTCTCTTGGGTGGGAATAGATGTACGTTGTAAAGGTCATCTAGTGATGGTTAATAGTACTTATAATTCATGACCCATAATTCGTCCAGAAAACTGATACTTTCAAGTTACATTGTATGAAAAAAGTGTACATTTTGTACATGTGTTTCATAAAATGTGTATGTTATATGAATAAGAATATTACATTGAAACAAACAAAAAATACTGAACTAATGTAACTTAATTGACTTGTCCATTTTTTTTAACAAAATACTGAAAAAAAGAAAAACGGTCAATTGGTTTTACATTGTTGTTGCCAATATTTTTTGAACTCCATGTATTAGATGAATTATGAATTTTAAACTTGAATAAAAGCATGCTTTATGTGAAATTTCATAGGGACTATTTGTCAATTTATAATTTGTACAGTTCTCTGCAGATGAATTAATACTCTTGATTTATTTTGCATTTATATCTGAGTATTAAAGATTTTTAAAGTTGTATATCATCTTGTTGTCTGCTGTTTGGTAATCTGTGTTATAACGAATGCAACAGAAGGCCCAAGAATGCACCAGAATGCACCATTTTAGACCTTCATTTTTCAAATTTTCCGGGGGTGGCCGGTACCCCCACAAACGGGAGGGGACATCCCTCCCGTACCCACCCAATGTGGTTCTACCCTTCATGTCAGCCCCATGCCCGGATTTACCGGGGCGGGGGGGGGGCTTATGGGGCCCAAGCCCCCCAGCTGGCCCGTTTGTAAAAAAAAATAAAAGGGGTCATTTTTAAAGACTCTAAAACATTTTTTCAGCTCTTTTTCACCTCGTAACAGAAACACCATGATCAGTTGCCTATTGTTCAAACTCCAATTGTAACAACTCGGCCTTTTCCGACAACTTCGTTTAAAGACTTATTGAAGTCGCCCGAGGTGTTCGGAATGGTGCAAAACTCCATACAGCGGTTACTTCTCTTCCATACTTTCAGTACAATAATCACTGCCGACAGTCATGTCACGTGATGATGGTCGAAAGTAAATAAACAAAATTTTTTTTTTTTTTCAAGTTACATTTTTTTAATTTCATTACACCCAGGCATGTTTAAGTGATGCATCTCCAATTGTAACTAATCTAAACAGAGAAAAAAATAAATTCTTAAAAAAAGTTCATACATGTATATATAGCTGAAATCCAGCTAAGGTTAACCCGTGACTGCAGAGATCTTTCCAAAGAATGAAGGGGAGATCACTGCGAGGAGATTGGATATTTTGATGACGTTGTTATTTGTTATTCCAATTAATTTATTGATTAATTATTTGTTTCAGAGGACTTTTTAAATATAAAATGAAAAAAGTTAAAACTTGTCATATGTTTTTTGCTTTAGTTGAACATTTCAAAGAATACCAGTATATTTCTTTTAAATTCTCACACAAATTTCATTATATATTTATGCCTAAAATGCACCAAAATGAGCCATTTACTCCACTTTTATAGAATATTTTCTTGGGGGAGGCCCCCCAAACCCCCCCCCCTACGGAACCTTCCCCCGAGCCCCCCCCCCCCGTCAGAAATTTCTAGATCCGGCCCTGAGCCCCCTTCCCACAGGAAGCCCTTTTCTGTATCCGCCCCTGCTAACATCATGAATATAAATTGAAGATTGTTTAAATAAATCCTTTGAAATTTTGATGGAATTACGAAGCCAATGAGCAAAATTTGTATAGAGGCTAGTTCAATTAGGGTTATAGAATTAGAGGATACAACAGTGAAAATATCTAGACATATTTTCCAATTAACTGATCCCAAAAGATTTTGAACATGCTCATTTTAATCCCATACAGTTTTTTGGAAGACTTGATTACGTAACTCCAATCGAGATATTTTTTCCAAAAAAACATTCTCCTTACAGTGATGAGTTGCTTATTTGTCTGTGTTATATTTTGCCTGAGGTACGTGTAAGTAATCTTTGACTAAATCTTTGATTTTTTTTCATTATAAATACATATCTTTTTGTTTGGCTTATTCTTTTTCTACATTATTTTTGGAAAACAAAACAATAATGATCAAAGAACAGATTATATGTAGAAGCCTTAAAAACTATGTAAAAATTATAACACAAACAAATTGTTTTTTGTTTTTGTATTTTTAATAATTTGTTCACATTTAGAAGTCAAATGATTTTTATTTTCATCATAAATAAATTCATTACATTTAATTATCTAATTAAAAAATGTATCTGCATGGAAGCTTCTTAACTAAAAATCATTCAGACATGTTAATTGGAACAAGCTATTACATAATGTTTTCACAAGTGTGACTGATCAAAAATATTTCAATCAATTTGTAAGATGACTTGCCATAAAATTTTGTAATTTGTCTCTACATTGATTGGGTCATAAAAAAGTTAATTGCTTTGTTTTGACGGATATGCAGAATATACAAGGGTCCAATTTGGGCAGGCTAATTTGCATAAATCCCACAGTATAAGGCGTGATTTATGGGTCTTTGACATTTCATTGGATATTAATTAATAAACAGACACAAATTTCTACTTGATGGACATGCCATATTATTATTTTTCAAACAATAATCCACCGTGAAAATACACTGTAGTGTGAATTTCCATTCCAGTGAAAGAAATGTTAACACATTAGATCACCTAAATTCACTTCAATTTTACTACACTTAAATGAAAAAGAATTTGTTTATGACGTAATCATCAAGTGATGAAGTGTTACGCAGCATTTAAAAACGTGGAGGAGATAATTTTATATAAAACCACAAGATGGAAGAAATTGGAATATTTTTTAATATTTATTAAGGTAAAAATACAACCCGTTCTCCAGGCACAAAGTTTGAATTTACTATTAAAAAACCAAGAAGTAATCATATTATTTCATTTATTTACAATTTATAGCTTGTTTTTTTATAAGTGTGCCTTTATCGTGTTTCTTGCACTTGTGGTTTAGTGTTATTTTTTCATTTAAAAACGGATGTGTTATGAGCAGTGTAATTTTGCACAACTGCCTGGTACAGTAGGGATAAATCTACGTCACAGCCAAAAATTGCGGCGGAAACTACCGATGTCGAAACGGAAACAGCCGATCATCAAAAACACGTTTTTTCTTATCAAAAGCAAAATTTTCATAATTTTGCAGTTTAACCATTTTAATCAGTACATTATGATTATTTTGTATAGACAAAGTTACTATAGTCGTGTCACATGACCTTTAAGCAAAATTTAATAATTGACCTTGAATGTGAAGGTCATTTATGAGTTAAGGTCAAGTTGATTCTGGTCCACTTGAAGATCTTGTTCAAATGGTTGTTGTGTCCAAGTATGAAGACAATCCACCTATTTATAATGTAATTAAGTTATGGCAAATTTTAGCAAAATTCAACAAATTGACCTTGAAGGTGTGGGTCATTTATGAGTCAATTTCAAGTTTAGTCCGGTCTACTTGAAGATCTTGTCCAAAGGGTTGTTGTGCCTAAGCATGAAGAGAATCCACCTCTTAATAATAAAGTTATGGCCAATTTTAGCAAAATTCAATATTTTGACCTTGAAGGTGAAGGTCATTTATGAATCATGGTCAAGTTTAGTCTGGTCATCTTGAAGGTCTTGTCCAAAAGGTTGTTGTGTCCAAGCATGAAGAGAATCCACCAACTAATAATAAAGTTATGGCTAATTTTAGCAAAATTCAATATTTTGACCTTGAATTTGAAGGTCATTTAAGAGTCAAGTTTAGTCAGGTCATCTTGAAGGTCTTGTCCAAAGGGTTGTTGTTTCCAAGTATGAAGATAATCCATCAAGGAATAAAAAATTATGATTAATGTAAAAGCTTTCGGACAGGAACGGCAACGGCGACACCATGACTATGACAATAAGTCTTTTTTTTTTTAAAAAAAGTCTAGCTAATAATTCCAAGAATGCCATTCCTGTAATTTCAGTAAATAAACCAGATGGCCTAGTAGGGGATTCACCCTTGTGAACTTGCAATTCATTTGAATTTAGAACAAGGTTGGTATAACAAAAAAGGGCCATGATGACCCTTTATTATAGATCCGGGAACCTCTGTCCTAATTGAAAAGATAATGATAAGTATAATCTTTCATATAGAGATAAGGTTATGCTAGTCCGACATCCTAGTTTTTTCATTCTGTGTAACTTATTTTCAATCCCGAGTCCAAATGACCAGTTTCAGTCTCTCCAAAGAGATCATATAGAAATATTCAGACCAATTCAAGCAAAAACTGAACCTCAGATGGTATTCACATTGTTTTTCGATATTCTTATTTTTGACCTTCGTATATAACCCAGTTAAAAAATCATCAAAGAAATCCTAAAGACAAAACATTCCGACAAAATTACATTATTGTTGGGCCAAAAATGCGATTTCTAGATGTATCATTGTTTTTTTCAAATTTTCCGGGGGAGGCCGGTACCTCCACCAACGGGAGGGGACGCTCCTCCCGTACCCACCCCAATGTGGTTCTACCCTTCATGTCAGCCCCCACCCCCCACCCCCTAGACAGCCCTATTCTGTATCCGCCCCTGCTAATATCATGAATATAAATTGAAGATTGTTTAAATAAATCCTTTGAAATTTTGATGGAATTACGAAGCCAATGAGCAAAATTTATATAGAGGCTAGTTCACTTAGGGCTATAGAATAGGAAGATACACAAGTGAAAATATCTAGAGATATTTTCCAATTAACTGATCCCAAAAGATTTTGAACATGCTCATTTTAATCCCATACAGTTTTTTGGAAGACTTGATTAGCTAACTCCAATCGAGAGATTTTTCCACATAAAAAAACGTTCTCTTTAAAGAGATGTGTTTCTTATTTGTCTGTGATATATTTCGCTTAAGGTACGTGTAAGAAATCTTTGACTAGATCTATGATTTTTTTCATTATAAATGCATATTTTTTTTTGCTTATTCATTTTAGATTTTTTTGGGGGAAACAAAAAATGTAATGGTCAAAGAACAAATAATATGGCCAGAAGAAGCTTTAAAAACTATGTCAAAATCATAACACTAACACATTTTTTTTAGAGGTCGAATGTTTTTTATTTTCAGCATTAATAGATCTATTACATTTAATAATCTAATAAAAATATTTTACTGCATAGAAGTTATTTAAGTAAAAAATCATTGAGACATGTTGATTGGAAGCAACTTTTACATAATGTTTTCACAAGTGTGACTGATTAAAAGTTATTCAATCAATTTAGAAGATCACATTCCATAAAATTTTGCTAATTGTCTCAACATTGATTAGGTCATAAAAAAGTTAATTGCTTTGTTTTGACAGCTATGCAGAAT
This sequence comes from Cyclina sinensis, assembly GCA_012932295.1. Taxonomy (NCBI): domain Eukaryota; kingdom Metazoa; phylum Mollusca; class Bivalvia; order Venerida; family Veneridae; genus Cyclina; species Cyclina sinensis. The sequence goes on from JAAONU010000015.1 coordinate 5,357,524, forward strand.
ATACAAAGTCGCATTTGAGTAGGTTATAAAGGAGTTTGCATAAATCTCACAGTATAAGGGGTGATTTAAGGATCTTTGACATTTTATTGGATATTAATTTATAAGCAGACACAAATTTCTTGTTGATGGACATGCCATATTATTATTTTTTCAAACAATATCCCAACGTGAAAATACACTGTAGTGTGAATTTCCATTCCAGTGAAACAAAAGTTAACACATAAGGACACCTAAATTCATTTCAATTGTACTACACTTAAATGACAAAGAATTTGTTTATGACGTAATCATCAAGTGAGGAAGTGTTACACAACATGTTAAAACGTGGAAAAGATAGTTTTATTTAGAACCAAAACTTGGAAGAAATTGGAATATTTATAAATTGCATTCTCTGCTAAGGTAAAATTACAACCCATTCTCCCGGCACAAAGTTTTATTTCAGTTATAAAAATTGAGAAGTAATCAATGCTTTTTTAAATTTACAATTTATAGCATGGTATTTTTATAAGCGTGTCTTTATGGTGTTTCTTGCACTTGTGGTTTAATGCTATTTTTGCATTTAAAAGCGGATGTGTTATGACGGGGCATTTATTAAGGCTCTGGTTATGAGAAGTGTAATTCTGCACTACTGCCTCGTACAGGGATTAATCTACGTCACAGCCAAAAAATGCGTTGGAAACTACCGATGTCGAAACGGAAACAGCAGATCATCAAAAACGCGTTTTATCTTATAAACAGCAATATTTTCATAATTTCGTGATGAAACCATTTTAATCAGTACAGTATGATTATTTTGAATAGATAAAGTTGCTAAAGTCGTATCACATGACCTTTAATGTATCAACTTGAAACACTACGAAATGATTGAATATGAGCTTCGAACAGTGTGTGGGCTTGAAGTCTTGACCTGAAAGTTTGTTTTCAGAAATTTTGCCTTTTCGTATCAAATACCTGTAAGCGCGCTAGATTAAAAAGCCGGTTCGGGCTCGAACTTTATTCTGTTAACTTATGTTTTGAAATCCTGTATAGAAATGTGCCGTAATGGTAGTCATTCCTTTTCAAATAACGAACAGAGAAAAAAGGGAAAGAATCGTGTCCGAAACATTACCCAGTAACATTAATTTCGTCCTGCGAAGGTAATGGTATACAAGCAATTTCGTGTCTTTTAGGGCACTCTCTTCTGCTGGCTCTCTGCCGGTCATGCCTGATCAATTTCAAAATGTGTCGTTTGAAAATTGACCTATCAAGCAATTATTTGAGGCCCTTTTTACATCGTAAAAATACGTAATGCATAAACATAGAATTACATAATACTGGAAAACTAACTCGGCTCCAATTGTACATATAGGAATATAATACTGGCATGTTTCCGAACAGAAAAATTAAGCTGACGACAAGTTCAATAAAAGATCATTTAAATTGAACGAAATACGCACGTCTTTCTTCGACTGAAAGCATAAGGTTACAGGTTCAAACCTCTTATGCATTGATAAGGAAAATGTCTCGAATGCGGTATTTATAAAATTATAGTTCTACATTAAACGTTACTAGATTGAACGCCCAAGATGCGATTACACGATAGAATTGGCATTCAAGGGGAAACACGTTAACCCTGACAAGCCAGGAAATACAGGTTCAATGCATTAAATCGCCGAGTATCGGCGCAATATACTGAGCATGTAAACTGAACATCTCTGTATCTTGCACTATTTAACCAGGGCTTAATTGAGGCCCTGATTTAACTAAACCAAAGATAACTACACTCTGAAGGGCGCTAAGTAATTTTGACTAAACGTTTCGGCAGTAACATGAAGCTTCAACCCACCACATTAGCCTGGAATTGTTCTTTCTGGCATTTTATCGTCTTTCAAAGCAATTAAAAAAACTTCTAAGCATTCTAACTACATTGTTTTCCAAATATAATTTTATCATTCGGAAGACAGAGGAAACATCTAGGATTAAATTAACGTCAATTTAAAAAAAACATCGTTGGAAACATACGTCGCTGTTGTATTTCTACAAAAACTGGGCTTTTCCTATGTTTATAAACAAAGTAATGACAGATTATCTCTTTTAACATCACAACTTCAAAGAACATTTACCGCAATGCAAATCATGGCAGGAAACTTAAAACACTTGATAATTTACTTTCCCTTTTATATCAGTTCTCCCCTTTGAAGTTTAAGACCATGATTCCTTACGGCAAATTTTGTTTATGTTTAATATTTTCCTAAAAGGGTGATTTTTATAACCCTAAAAATCGTGGTAACGGAGAAAAGCCGGGCTGTATCCAAACGGTGGGAATTAGATTGTTCATCTCACAAATATAGTGTGTTTGTATTGAATAAGGGAAACGAAACTCAGTCCGCTGTAAAGGGTCTTAAACATTTCCGTAGCAACAGCAGCCAAGCTGTATTTCTTTTTATAACAACTTTTTTTTCACCATGATTAAAATTCCCAGGATTTCCACAAACATACAGATGATGGAACGACTGCTATTACAAGCGCGTTTTTTCTTTCTGTGATCATAAATACTCGCAGCCATTTTATCATCAATCTACTTTTAACCCCTACATCTCATCATCATTCATGGAACATCATGATCATCATCGTCGACGTTTTTAGCATCATCATCACAATCATAAACAATAACAACTTCGTCAGCATCATCATCATCATTTTAACAATCGTCATCATCAACATCATCATCGATAATCATCTTCAAAAAAATACATCCATTAGTCGAAAATTCTTTCTTCTTAATCTTAAACCTTGATATTTTTATATTGTTTGCAGTAAACTTTTGGCAGACATACAAGCGATCATAGAGACTAAATTCTAAGGTATTTAATAAAAGTAAGCGGTGCATATGAAAATTAGCTGTTAGTGATGTCTATCATCTTCTTCATGTAATTCCTGCTTCGCCATTCAGGCGCGCGGAATTGGTCGCATCGAAACGCACTAAAATTTCATGCCTAAGCGCTTGTTATGAATACAAATCTCTCAATGTATCTCTTCTAAATCCGAGCATCTTTAAGAATGAAAACCTGTAAGATACAACGCAATAAACACACATTAGAGATAGAAATTTGTTCAAGTGGTTTGATTGGTTACTGAATTTAGCCTAATCACAACATTCTTGCACAGGTAAATTACCTCTTATATCCGTATGTCCTACCTATATTTATGCACAGCAAAGAGCAGAAGATAAAAAAAATCTGTTTCATGACGAAACTGCTTACTTTACCCTGTCTTAGATATATTCCAAACATCTTGAGACAACACTTGGAATGGGAACAACTTACCAGAGAAAGCATCAGAAACTTATTTTTACCGCTCAAAGCCATTGGAATATCTTGGCTATGAAACTACGACATCTTTAAACAAGTACGCTTCGTTAAAAAGAAACATAAGAGAGGTTAATCAAAGTACTCTGAAATTATGTCCATCTTATTCAGTATATCAACTATTTTCAAACTGGCAATTTGTCTCTCTCACGAATTAAAACACAGAAATTATTCAAGCAGTCAGATAATTTTGCAAGGTCATTTAGACGAAAAATTTGACATATAATGATAATTTTTCGTTTTCCTGAATTTGTATTTTGAAGCAAACAGAGCATGCCAATGTACTGATACAGATATAGTGAGATAGCCCAATACACTGATTTTAAGGATCGCCGTTTCTTATATATGTAGAGAAAGAACAAAGTTATAGTTTCATTTAATAAATGTTTTCTTTACAGTTTAATTTTTCATTTTTAAAAAGTTTTTTCTGTGTGATCTGCAAGAACAATCAAATATGAATCAGTAGTATACATTACTTTACATAAATGAGTGTTTTTCATACAAGTTTGAACATTCTCTATTTTCTTTAACTCATAGACTGCCTCTTTCAAATATTCTAAATAAGCCATAGTTTTGCAAAGTACAAAAAGCACAAAATCAGTTCTTTCATGTACTTTTTATTCATTTTTATCCTGTCAATTATTTCATATCCGACCCGATAAAGGGGGGTCGTATAAATTTTGCTTTATACGGCACATGATACGTTATGGACTACTTTTGTGTTTAAAATCAGAAGGAAGTGATACAATTGTTGTTCTTACAAACAGAGACTACTTGAATAAAAACAAAATATTTCAATATCTAGATCTTACAATATAGTGATCATTTAAGGAAATAAAATTATCGAAACGTTGGAAATATTTTTTGTGTATAAGTACACCTGGCGGATAACCTTGACATAATCCTAACTAGAAACACTTTAAAGATAGATTTTCAATATCAAGTAAATTATTCTAAATGCCAGATGTGACAGGATAAATAGAATAATAGGTTAGTGCCTTAATTGCGAAAGTTTATCCGGCTCGGCTGCGAAATTTATCGGGTTCGCCTTCGGCTCACCCGATAAATTCCTACGCCTTGCCAGATAAACTTTCTCATATTAAGACACTAACCTATTATTCTCTATATACACCAGCTGTGACAAAAACATTAAGACGGACACAAAAATACTTCAGAAGTAGTTTGAATGAAGAAGTTTCGTTTCTGAGGCAGAATAAAGGGGCTATGATCATTAGTGGTTAAAAATGCATTTATTATATAAATTGACTTTTATAGGATCGACAATTGGGTGCTCAAGAGTTGTTGTTTCAGATGATGATTATTATGTTGTTGTTTTTTTCAGATGCTGATGATTATGTTGTTGTTGTTTCAGATGATGATGATTTGATGTTGTTGTTCAGATGATGATGATGATGTTGTTTTTGTTTTAGATGTTTATGTTGTTGTCATTTCAGACGATGATGATTGTGTTGTTGTTATTGTTTTTGTTGTTGTTTCAGATGATGATAATAGTCGTCATAAAGATGTTGTATGTTTTTGCTGCTGATGATGATGCACAGAAAATAAAGTCAATGAAGATGGTGTTTATGCTGTAGTTTTCGCTACCATTGCTGCTGACGATGATGGTAAGTACATTACATGAATCAAATGGTAAAAGATGGACAATTAAGTGGCACAGACTTCTTTCATAACATTCACTGTATTAGAAGTAATGAAATATTTGTTCCTTTTATAGAGGTTAATATTTTGGGCAACTGCTTGGCTCTCTCTGATTTCCCAGGGGCGACAAGTTGGCGTCTCCTGACAGCATGATGGTAAAGGCTATCAAATTGCGTCCATACATAAATGTTTTATGATTTTTAATCTCGAGAACTGTAATTGCCAGAATAAAACAAACACACTTTCTATACAGACCAATACTTTCGTATTTTTTATTATTTTTTATCATTTTTATCATGTTTTCTTTGCAAGCCGGCATATAATATGACACGGTTGTATCGTACATTATTTTCCTGCAAAGTTTAAATAGTTACAAAACCTTTTCCGGGTTACGGCTGAAGCATAATGAAAGATATGAAGCACAAACGAATGTAAATATTAACTTCTGTTAACCTCGCTGTCAGTCTTACATAATCTTTTTTCAATATTTGCCAATTTTCAATTTATCTCCTAGAATGTTAAACAACCATATTTATGCAGACGCAGAAACACGCTCAATAAGTTTTAGTATGTATTTGTAAAAGATAAGAGGAATCGTTGTCTTTGAAGTTCCGTTTATATTCAGAACCAACAGCAGGGCGTCTCTCATACCAGCGGGAGAGAGTGCAACCTTGAATTAATGAAATAAATAAATCCCCAACTTGCTTCCTGACATTTAAATAAGGCCTTATTTAGGGTAGTGTGTCGCTTTTGGTAAAATAACAGACATGATTAGCCACTCTGCATTTTGCATTTCACTGACTAAAGCTTGTTCCGGGATAAAAGGCTTTATTGTTGTAATCCCGGAATATTGCCACCATGAAAACGTGTAGCACAACTGAATATACCAGACGGTTATTAATGAGTATTGTCTGTTTTCAGTTAAAGAAAGACAGTTGGCAAATAAACCCAGTTTGACCAAAAAAAGTATAGAAGTATTAAAATATTACTGCGTTAAGAGCAAATTAAGGATAAACACTACATACATAACTTATTTCATTATTTACACAATGAATGAAATTATGACTGTACATATTAAACAAATTTACGTACATTTGTTTAGTACGTAACAAGAAACTAACGGAATAAAGGTACAAAAACAGTTACTTTCCCTATTGTAATGTAGCACCAATCAACTTCAGCCATCACAACGGAAGTTTCGTCAGACAAAAATGAATGCTTGGATTGAGTCATACACATTCACAAAGTTACAAAATTACTAATACCATAGCGGAAGTTATTATGGAGTTTGGGTAAGTGAAAGCGTCCACTGACACAGATGTGATTCTGGGTGCCTACGATATCTGGACAACCTTTACAAACCATAGGCACTTGGTTTCAACTCAATTGCCGTTATATTGATGATTTGCCATACTACTGATTACCCCCGTTAAATAAAAAAGTAAAAGTATTTCAGCTACCATTTTTGTCAACAGAATTGATGTCATAGTATGACTATTTTTCCGTAACCTTACCATTCCGGATCTGGTTCTCGGTTTGTTATTGTCAACAGGTTTCGCGAGTACCAGATCCGGACAAAAATAGCAGCTGATCAACCTTTACATTTTTCAGTAAACGGGGGTGATAAGTTATATGGCAAATCATCAATATAACGACAATTGAGTTGAAACGAAGTGCCTATGTTAAAAACTAAACAAACAATGTAACAGCCTTCTTGTGTCTTTAACTTCCGTCTTTTTAATTTATACGGAGTTATTATCGTGTTTTTTACAAAGTGCTTATAGGATGATCTCTAAATGCAACAAAAGCTCCTGTTCTATGTCTGCCGTGCAATTATTGATTCATAGGACAGCTGCTGATTTTGACGCGACTTTTGTACAAAGGACCGAAAATTTCTAAATAACTAATTTGACAAAGTAAACAGGAATGGCAATTGTATGCAAATACTCAACTCGATGGTTTTATCAGAAAATTACCAGTCTAATAATTTCATGCTGGAAAGGTAAATACGTAAATGAAAGCCATTTCGTTTTACGCAAATTCAAACCTTGGAACTCTACTGGAATACGAAGTTTTAGAACGTCATTGACCATTGTTTTCAGAAATAAAATAGGCTCCTACTTCATTATAAAGAAACAGCTTGTATAATTAAATTTCTATCTTAAATGTATGCCTTGTTAAGAAAAAGATTGTGACACTGTGTTACTTGTGTCTATAATTTTCTTATAGTCAAAAACACACAACCGTAATAGGCAGTTATGCCCGGAGAGAAAACAAAGCAAAACAAAAAAATGTGACCTTAAATAGATCCCCAGTACAACATAGATTCACGTTTACGGACTTTAACCTACCCGCTTCATCTAAATTCAAAATTTAGTAAGAAGACATTCATTCTCAGTTTACTTGGAAAAACGATCCTTTAGTAACCATGTGCTGGCGGACATGCGATCATCGTTCCATTATGTGTAGGCAGGCATTTGCCCCTGATTCAGATTGTTCATGTGGACACTTTGCTTCTCATTCACTTTTTTGTGCGAACATATTCCCCTCGGTAACATATTTGTTCGTTCGGTCCTCGGTCACTTTGTCTGTTTGTTCAACTGGCCCTTGGTAACTTTGTTTGTTCGTTCAATTGGTCCTTGGTCACTTTGTTAATGCGTTCATTTGGTCCTTGGTCACTTTGTTTTTGCATTTATTTGGCCCTCAGTCACTGTGTCTGTGCGTTCAATTGGCGCTTGGTCAATTGGTTGTGTTCATTTGACCCTCGATCAATTTTTGTGCATTTATTTGGCCCTTTGTTTGTAAAATCTTTAGGACAATGATTTATAGTTATTTTGTTCAGACGAACGTTCGCGTCTCAAGGAGATCTTACGTTTTTGGACAAAATATATTAGCAATAACCCAAATTTACTACTTTATCACTGAACCACTTTAATGCGGTAACTCCATGGGAAATTATGTGGCCGCCTTGGTGGTCAGTAGGTTGAAACGTGAAAGAACGATGAACGTATTGCCTTGGTATTCGTCCTAAATAGTACGGATATTACGTATTATTTCATAGATTTACTTGTTTTATCTGTAATCAGCTAAATAACAGAGTTTGAACGAAACGACCAGCTTTTCGTCTGATTATGATCGGTCATTGTGGAAAAGACACAACTGCATATGAGGGTAGATATGCAAAACACAGACAAACTAGATTGCAAGCAGCTTTGGCTCTATTAAGACATAAATTTCACTCCACAGGATCTCTAAACCTAATAAAGAAATACTGCACATTTTTGTAATCACAAATACCGCAAGAAGCGCAAGAAAAGAATAACTAAATCCCAAACCAGCCTTTTTTAATAACAGCTACTGCAGAAAAATATGGACTTTGTTAGTTTATAATGATTCGAGAAAATACTTTTTATTTTGACATCTACTGCCTGGAAACGTTCATATTTTACCGTGATACGAACGGTAAAATACTGAAAAGAATCTGTAGTAGGTTGTCATGCTATAATTGGAAAGTATTGTGATAATGACAAGGACAATCTGCAATGTAATTAAATTTGAATCCATTTAAACTAACCTTGAAAATGCTGGTATTCAAAGCCAAACGACAGAAAATATTATCAATTTGGCTATCATAGTTAAAAGAAGAACTGTCTATTTACATTAAAGAGTTCTTCAATAATATCATAATCGAAACTAGAGAAGAGTGTCTTTTGTAACTCCGCGAATAATTTGAACAAATTTAATGATATTATAACTATAATACCACCTTAAAGAGTAAAGAAATATGGATTGACACTGTGTATGTAAATGGATATGATTATATCACAGCCTCAAAAACTGCTAATTTATAACTATTTTGTTACAAGTAAAAGCGACATAAAAGACAAAAATTCAAAGAAGTTTTTAATTAAGTAAGTGTTATTGTAATCAGTAGAAGACGATTGACTAAAGGTCACATTCAACAATGTATTCTAAAGTCTTAAAGTGAACGCCGTTGAAATGACAATTTTCTTCATTTGTATTGTACTATGTAAAAAGGTTAATCAAAATTGTAAAATAAAAATAAAGTAAATTACATTTAAAATGAAATTGACATTATTGAAATATAAAACTAAATGCCAATCAAGTGCTAAATAATATAACTTACATTTACCCTGCGCTAATTTTTTTAGAAAAATATAATGTTGGAGCTATCTTTATTTATTTACGATTGCATCATAAACAAAGAAAAACTTAGCCCCTTTTTTGTTTGTTTCGACATTCAAATATATTTGACTGTATTGACAACACCGATTATCTTGTTTGGTGTAAAACCTATTGTATGAATGTACAGACATGTTTTTATTATGCAGAGTGACAATTTGTTATTATCATTTTATAACAAATATGTGGAAAAAACAGCTACAAAGATCTTGGTGCAGACAATGCCGTCCACTTGTCGCGAAACAAAATACACTTCATCTTTTCATCTGTATTCCTATAGAAAACTTATACAAATGAATATTCAGTCGCATTTTACGCTTTTGATCGCAGTCTAGTCTTTATTATTGATATAAGAGAATACATCATTGAAATGTTACTGATACATTTAAGAGGGTGATTCTTTCTTTATTGTTTTCAAACGAAAAAAGACTTCGGTAATCGGGAATATTATTACACAAGAGATAGATAAATATCAAAGATATAAAGATAAGTTTACGCCATTGTGAAAACTGGTCATTTAGTACTTAAAGATTACAGAAGACGGGACTTAGAGTTCAGATTAGAAAATCTCGCAAAGTTACTTGTTAAGGTTATTTGCCACCTCATTCGGAATATCTCTGTACCCGACCTCTCTGGTATATAACAGTAGATGATTATCATTACCTTGGATAGATTTTGATATCTAACTAGGCAGTATCAATATATGCATTTTATATTATCTTTGAGTATTTTTCACCGAAAAGACGAAAATGTACTGGAATACATATTTGTTATTAACTTTGGATGAACCAGGTGAAAGCCCGTTATCGAAAGGTCTCATATCAAAGTTTTCCCGTTGTAAATCGGGTAAAAACTTCCTTCTGATATCCTGATCAAGTTGGTCTGAATTTATAATGCACACTAAATTATTTTGATTAATAATTTTTACAGTTACGTCTGCATTCAATCTGCATTCTTCAGTAAGTATGTGGTTTCCCCGAACCAACTGTTGCATTAAGTAGATTTCAGCTGAGCCTAAAAGTGTTTGTTTCCTTTTGACAAAATTCATCATTTTATATAGTTCTTAATGTTTCATTGTCACATTTTCTTCTTACTTCACTATCTATGAATAAAACAATTGAGTCAGATAAATAGTGAAAATGTGCTTCAACAGCTCAACAGCACATTTCAGGACAGCCATTACAGATGTCTATAAGCAAGTCTTTAGTTCATGAAAATATTATTCATTGATTCATTGATTTTAATATGATCAAGAAATGAAAATCCTCGTTCAAGTTACAATATATCCTTGGTTATATAAATCCTCTTTATATATATAAAAATTAATAAAAAAATTAAGACAGTATAAAATAAGATATTTTCTTTATATATATTTCTATATTTTTTATCAAACGAACAAATGCTACAGTGCCCATTGAACCTCCTCAGAGCAGTGTTGATTTTTAATGGACCGCAGCTCGGAACAGATAAATAATCCGATGTGAAAGAAAGATAGTTTTCCAATGGTTTTATTCGTACCAAAATTTAATTTATGTCATTACAAAAAGGATTTGTATTAAGAATAAATCACTTACTGGTCGTCAATATTGAAAAGTCTTGAAACTATACTTTCTCAGTATAAGTCGAATGATGTTGTACCGCTTTGGAGAAGACTTTACTTATTTCTGTCCCTTTACTATTGCCAGTAACAAAGAGTTACCAATTATGAGAAGGAGAACTGTTGAAACCGATTTTGCTGAAATTATCTGTTCTGTTATTAACGATTAAAAGGATAGTTGTGATAAATGACTGTTAGCCAGTAATTTTAGGTGGGTTTTTAATTCGGAAAATTGATCTTTGTTAGACATTTTGCTCATTACCTAATTATACCATTTTGAGTTTAAAAAATGTTTTATCACAGTATGATGGTACAGATTGTCTCATTACTTATCATGTATTATAATATAAGTACAAACTTAATAACTTTATGTCGAGCTAGCTACTCTAGCATTTAGTAAGCACCAATATGTCAAAAGTTATTTTAGCCGTTATGTCAGCTGTTGTATAATGCTGTATTTTCGTCTGTTGTTTCATGAACACCTCAACTAGTATCACCATATGAATAACATGTTGCTTATAAAGCACGTTTATGTATCTGACCAAATAAATAAGATTGTGATGCATTTTGGCCTGAAGTTTTATTAAAATGCCCATTTTTATTCTTGTCGATAATTAAATTATTAACAGATTGTTACTATTCCGGATGATGAAAAAGTTGGCCTCTTAAAAAACATCCGATGGGTTTAGGCTCAATAACTGAATTGTGCAAGTGATCACATCTTGATGTAATATTTCTATAAGACATAAAACATAAGTCTTTATATCATAAGTCTTTAGACGCATAGGATAGAATGAATATACAGAAAAATGTAACCTTTGAGAACTCTTATACAATCATCTAAATTTTAGAATATAATACAAGTATCGTGAATAGAGCTATAAAAAAAGAGAAATATATATTTTTAAAAGGGGAACAAAATAACAATTCTAAATTTTAAGACTTAAATTTCCAGTGTTCATTATATTCGCTTATCAGTGCTATGCACTTAGCATAGAAAAGAATGAGGTGTCATTAGAATTGGATGCTTTCTAAATCTTGCACTACCACCTAAAATAAATAACCTCTTCATTTGTTAAAACAAGTTGCTTAACCTCTCACTGTAAAACGGTCATGGGTTCGAGCCCTGCTACCAGTCATTTAATTTTTAAAGTTGGCAGTTCTTGATGGAAATTGGAGTATAGTACGGGTCATTCCAAGAATGGTTAGGTGAGCTGTCCGTTTGACTGTAAGAGCCAGTTAAACTCATTTAAACCAATCCAAACTTATCACAGCATGCGAATGACGTGGTCAGTCATGCCAGCTTGTCAAAGAATGCGGAAGAAGGTGGAAAGAAAAATAGGTGAAAATTATTCTTTTGGTTTATTTTTTTCAGTAGTTTATTGAGTTACCTGATACTTCAAACTGTTGCAAATTATAGGAGGTGCAGTCGCAGAACAATCGGGGGATTACCTGGTAAGGTTTCCCTGATATAGTAGGAGTAGGTATCATAACGGTTATAAATTTTCGTTTAATGTTGTCTTTACAATGTGTAGACGAGATGTTGAATGGTTAAAATAGCACTGGTATTGTTTAACTTATATAGCTTGAAATGCTCAGAATGATAAATGGCAGTAGAGGAATTAAGCTTGTAAAAGGTTAGGGCCTCTCTCTTCTTGACTGTCGGACTAAGTGTGTGTGTGTATATATACCGATATTGTCCTAAACCTACTCCCAGTTATAATATATTTCGCGGTGTTCAAAATGTGAATTGATTATTTACCACTAAATTTTTAGTAATACAGTATTTAGCTGCAATGGATTCAAGCGTTTTGAAAACTGTTATTGGCTTTCCTTTACTGATGTTCATTGGAGTACACCTAGTACCTGGTTACGAAACAAATATACCGTGTAAATTTTTTGAAAGAAAGTACAATGATTCTATGGATGCAGACGTATTTTATATATTTAAGGAAAATCAGTCTGGTTGTGAAATGAATCTAGATGAGATTTTTCGGAACTTGAGTGACAAATTCTCCATGAACCGTACGTCGCACGGAAAAGAGAAGTTTGTGACATTCATGTTTTACTGCGAAGGAGCGTCGGTAGGAAACCATATCCGGTTTACTTCATCAGCTGATGGCAACTATAGTCAGGGAAATATGTATGTGGTAGCAGAAATTATAACAGAAAGCTGTACAATATCTGTTAATGAACTATATCTTTTTCAGCGGTACGGAAGAATATATTCTATAAAAACATCGATGAATGATATTTTACCAGATGAAAATTGTTCCAGTTTAGAGAATATACTTGATATAAGCTATGGTCGTCGGTGTGGTGGGGTGACTGATTCTGCCTCCGAGAATATGAAAGGCTACTTTTGGGAGTACTGCAAACAGCCTTTTGACAAGCTTCTGCAGCTCATGATATATGGCTGCAGTACAGACTACCTAATAATACGACAAAATTTGTTTCAAAATATATTTCCTGTACTACAGTCATTATTAATGAGACATGTAAATATGTCAGGAACAAATATAACATTTCCATGGACTAATGCCTTTATAGACGTACCAGGCAAAACTTTAAAATCTAAATTATCGCGTGGTTTTATAAATGAGTTACAATATTCATCGTCATTCCAGAGAGAAATACAAATCTTAGATAGCGATATAACACTTACATACCTCAAGCTTCAAGGAAATATTTCAAAGGTAACATTAAGTGGTATCAGACTGAAAGCAGTAGAGGCAGGCACATTTAGCAACGTTGCTGGCCTGGTAAATTTAGATTTGTCAAACAATGATTTGAAAGTTATGGAAGAAAACGCTTTTCAGATGCTGACAGAGCTAAAGTACTTATACCTTGGAAGATATCAAATAGTGTCTCTAGCCCCAGGTTTGTTTGACAGCTTGCACAACCTGTTGTTTCTTGATTTATGTAGAAACAGAATAAAGATCTTTGAACAAAGACTTCTGAAGCATGTTCCAAAGCTAGGTGAGCTTATACTTGAACGAAATGAGTTAACACAATTACCAGATGATTTTCTGAAAGATCAAATTAATTTAACTAAGCTTGAACTTTCCTGGAATCCTTTACAAACTATTCCTGTTTATCCTATTTACAGTACTCGACTTTCAAGCGTATCCTTAAGTCACTGCAAAATAAATACTACAAGTTTAACATCTTTCTTTGAAAGTTTGAATATGAAGAAATTGCACGAAGCCATCCAAGGCCATACCAAAACTGAAAAACGCTTCTTCATAAATCTGAATATATCTTACTGTGAGATAAAAAATATTGAAAAATCATTAAATTCTGAAATGAACATGGTGGTCTTCCAACATATTTTATCATATTTCTTTATTGATCTATTTGGAAATCCAATCGACTGTACGTGTATGTATAATCTGTCAGCTTATATGTCAAACATTGTCAAAGAATTCGATATCCGAATAAACTGGGTTTGCATGTTTCCTCACGAGTTGAAGGGTAGGCGTTTTATTAGTTTAACACCTGCAGACAATTATTGTACCACTGATGTAGATTGTCCAAAACACTGTTCTTGTTTTGAACGGATGAACATGAAAAGTACGTCTAATTCTACTGCACAGACAGGTAGATATATTATTGACTGCAGGAATTTGAACATCACCAAAATGCCGGAGAAAATGCCAACAGGAATATTGGAACTCTGGTTTAAGAATACAAGCTTGACGGAAATAAGTGCAAGAGATTATTTCAGAAATACGGATTACTTAGATGTATCGCACAACAGAATAAATGATTTCACTACAAAAGCAGCTTTAGAAATGATGAATTTGACTACCCTAAATTTAGATCATAATAATTTAACCCGACTACCGATTCAAATTGCTTCGACAAAAATTAGTACATTGACATTAGGGGGTAACCCGTATCGTTGTGACTGTCACACAAAGTGGATGAAAAACTGGCTTATTAAGAGAACAAGCCCAGTCAAGGACTGGAACGCGGTTGAATGTTTCTATAATACAAGCGTAGTAAAGAAAATGACAGTAGTTCCTGACAAGTTTTTTGTTTGTCCGTCTTCTGTACCAAATAGTATAGCAGAACATATTGTTTTACCAGCTATTGTAATAGGATGTGTTTTATTTGTACTCGTTACAGTTTCCCTTCTTATCTATTTTCAAAGGTTTACGATAAAAGTTTTACTCTTTATGTACTGTGGCATTCGTTCGTTTGATAAACGAGTAACAAATGAAGACAATATTGAGTACGACATTTTTTTGATTTATTCACATAATGATTCAATCTTTATTCAAACACACATTTTGGACAAGCTTAGAAGTAAAGGATACAGAGTATGTAATTTGCACGAGGATTTAGTTGTTGGTTTTTCATTTCTTGAAAATATTAAAATGATTATGAACAAATCAAGAAAGATAATATTTTCATGGACAGAAGACATGCTTACAGACGAATTTCTAATGGCTGTCTGGAACTTAGCTGTTGAAACAGCTCTGAAGAATTTATCTGACTCGATTCTTGTAATAGTGGATAGTGAAGTGAGCAGGAAGTGTGACGATGAAAAATTAAGAACCTATATAAAATGTGGAAAGTTTGTCAAAAGGAAATCAAAACTTTTACTCTCAAGTGTACTCTATTTAATGCCGCAGTTGGATGGAGATCAAGGGCATAGACTTACTGAAGAATACAGTATGCCGATGCTAGCAAACGATGTCTAGCAAATAACTATCAAAATAATTTAGTGTTTATAACGTATCCTGAAGAACTTGATCAGGAAATAAAAAGGAAGATTTTTCCTGATTTGCATCAGGAAAACATTGACATAAGACTTTTCGATCACGAGTTTTTACCTGGCGCAGACATTCGTGACGAAATTGATGACAAGTTAAATATTCCTGGACATTTTATATTTGTCTTTTCAATGAAAATACTTAAAGATGATGTGAAAATGCTTATACTGTCTAGTGTAATATCAAAATCTATCTTGAGTAATAATAATTATCTATTGTTATTGACGCATGGAGATATCAGGGCTGGAGATATTCCGAATGAGATGGCGAATTACCTAAACATGTACGTTTCAGCGAGTTATTATGATCCGAACTTAAATTCCCGTCTTCTGAAAGCTTTAAAGTACTGAGATGACAAGTTTTCATTCACAAAGGCGTAAATTTGTCATAAAAATAACAGCCTTACACATTATCTTTCACCTTTATTAAGGTTGCTTGTAATAATTCTTAAATGATAATATATACTTTAAATTAGTTTCAGTCAAATTTGTAAGAGAACAATAAACATTTGTGCATTTCTATCATTTTTAATGCTTTTTAAATTTCTTTGTTGTTTGTGGTATATTTACGTATTTATACATGCATCTACAATTTAACTCCAATTCAGCGCAGAGATACTTCCCCTATTTTATCAAATTAAGCTGCCTTCACCAAACCCTTCGCAGACATATCATTAACTAAGGGAAGCGACCGCTGCGTAAGTTGACTCTAACTTACCACACACTACGCCCTCTTTTAATCTTCTTAAACGTTACTGTATAAGAAGGAACCGCTGTCTGGAATTTGCAATTTTATAAGTGAAAAAAAATAACTATACGTTTCTTATTAAGAGCTAAACTTTTCATTTATAGGCACCTGTTTTTCACAAAAATGAAGTCAATACATATGGAAATCAGAACTACTTGAAAGCTCCTAACAAAACTCAAAAAATTTTGCCATAGCTACATCAACAGGAATTAATAAGAACATTTCAAGGAGAGCTAGTTTGTGTTTTAAATTTTATTTTTTCAATTTTTGTAATATTGTGAATATATAAACTGAGCTTTGTTTAAGAGATACTTGTATTTTGCTATTCAACGATCATACATTTATTTTATACATTTGTGGCTTTATAATCATCTTCGTTCTTTACAAGGTGATGAATGATAATAACGTGTCACCATGCGTAAATTGATATATAAATATGTACCTCATGTTAGCCAAGTATTTCTTCATTCAATATGCATTGATAAATCAATTTAAGATAGCACAAATATCATTTTTTCCATAGCATTTGCAAATAAGGAGTCAAATGAAAGTTTGTATAACCAAAGTTTTGTTAAGTTGTATATTTCAATAATTTCAATTTCATTTCACATATTATAGAATTTACATTATTTAATGAACCTTTCAAACAAAATCCAGTATATTTGAAAATGTAATGAGGAAACTTGACTTCCTTTCCATAAAGGAAGTGAGTTCATAACACTATTGGTAAAACGGTTAACATTTCTAAAGAAGAGGAGAACTTCTCTGAAAACCCCAAAAATTGGGTTGTCTTCTCTTCGATTTACATATCATTATGTAAGAAATAAAACTGAAACTGTTTCTGTGTTTGCCGATTTTTTAAATATGTATACATACAGATGCCATTTTATACTTTCATTCATTAGCATTTGACCAGTTTGTTTCACTTTTCCAAGCCTCTCATTAAAGGGTAATTTGCTGATTTATAATCTATTTTGTTGTAAAATGATGTGAACCTATTTTTTGTTTTCGTAAATTAAAGAATTTGACACCAATCTTGGGCCTGTGGTTTTTCATTGCACATATTTTCTTTTCTATGGCGTACAATATAAGAATTAGTGTATAACGTTAAATGTATGATTTTCTGTTTCATCCCTATTCCGTCAACTCCAAATTTAACATCTATTTACGTATTAAGGCGAGTTTGTCAGCCATTCAATGAATCCATTTCAAGAAATTACAAATATAACCGCACTGTCTGGTTTTCCACGTATTTGGAAACTGCCTAATAATTTTATGAATTAACCCTGAAAGATTCCAATTTTTACCAGAAATAATACAGTGTAATGCATCCCAAGAATTAGTAGTAACTTTATAAAAAATATTACAAGTAACGTATTCCTTACTTCCAAACATTTCTTAATCTTGGGTGCATTATTTCGATTGGAGGTCTTGTTAGTTAAACAGATGAATCCATTTAAAATGTCGGAAATACTACCACCCTGACGTATATTTTACTCTCTCTCTCTCTCTCTCTCTCTCTTTTTTTTTGGGGGGGGGGGGGGCGGGGGGAAGGGGTTACTTTTGTAGGGTACTGTCTAGCATTTTACGTGTAAACCGCGAAAGAAATTTCAACTTTCACCAGATATGAAACAAAAATATAAATAAAAGTAATACACCACGTAAAATTCAGAAAGTAGTGTTTTTAAATTTAGAAACATGTAATGTTATCCTTATTCTAATACATTTCTACATCAGATTTGCCAGATTATCTCGATCGTAACAGTACCTTTAGTCCTTTACCACACGAAAACGGACATGTTAATCGCTAGACGCAACCGCTGTTTCTTATTTACGTATAGAAGCGACAAATTTAAATGTTTTAAAAGAGCAGAAAAATCAAATAATGTGTACCAATAAGTGTCATGCGCTACTAGTTGGACAATGACTAATTATGACTAATGCTCGAATATAGTACATTTCTTCACTCTGTCGTTTTTCTCCGAATTGTTCTCACGGAAAATTCCAGATATAACCGATTTGGCACGACTGCCATTTCTCGTCACCAACAAATAATGTTAAATAAGTAAATGTTAAGTTGCCTCTTAGGGAAAACAGGTCCAAAAACATATTTTAACAATGTTTAGTTTATACCAAATTTATTTTAGTTCGATTGTGTAGGAAGCTTTCAGCTTATAGACACACTCTCGAATCCGTTCCTTGAACTAACCAGTACTAAGCAATTAGTGTAAAGTTTCTTGCTCAAGGAAACAACAGCTTGCCCCTGACTGGGTTTGAACCCGTGCGGCTACCAATCCTTTGACTACTAGTCCGACGCGTTAACCACTCGGCCACGCCGCCACAACTTAAAATAGCCGACATGATTACCCACACTCAATTTTGCATTTCACTGATTAAAGCTTGTTCCGGGAAAAAGCAGTCTCAAAATAAGTATGGTGAGTGGTAGTTCAGCTGCCATTTTTGTCTGCATCGGCAGTGATGTCTTAATATTAACATTTTATCGTACCCTTACCATTCCGGATCTGGTTCTCGGTTTATATGTTATTGTCAATGGGTTTCGCGATACCAGATCCGGACAAAAAATGGAAGCTGATCTACCTTTACATTTTTCAGTAAACGGGGGTAATAAGTAATATGGCAAATCATCAATATAACGACAATTGAGTTGAAACGAAGTGCCTATGTTAAAAACTGGGCAGACAATGTAACAGCATTCTTGTGTCTTTAACTTCCGTCTTTTTAACTTATACGGAGTTATTATTGTGTTGTTTACAAAGTGCTTAGGATGATCTTTAAATGCAACAAAAGCTCCTGTACTATGTCTGCCGTGCAATTATTGATTCATAGGACAGCTGCTGATTTTGACGCGACTTTTGTACAAAGGACCGAAAATGACTAATTTGACAAAGTAAACAGGAATGGCAATTGTATGCAAATACTCAACTCGATGGTTTTATCAGAAAATTATCAGTCTAATAATTTATGCTGGAAAGGTAAATACGTAAATGAAACCCATTTCGTTTGACGCAAATTCAAACCTTGATCTATTGGAATACGCAGTTTTAGACCATTGTTTTCAGAAATAAAATAGGATCCTACTTCTTTATAAAGAAACTGCTTGTATAATTAAATTTCTATCTTTAATGTATGCCTTGTTAAGAAAAAGATTGTGACACTGTGTTACTTGTGTCTATTATTTTCTTATAGTCAAAAACACACAACTGTAATAGGCAGTTACGCCCGGAGAGAAAACAAAACAAAAAAACATGTGACCTTAAATAGATCACCAGTACAACATAGATTCACGTTTACGGACTTTAACCTACCCGCTTCATCTAAATTCAAAATTTAGAAAGAAGACATTCATCCTCAGTTTACTTGGAAAAACGATCCTTTAGTAACCTTGTGCTGGCGGACATGCAATCATCGTTCCATTATGTGTAGGCAGGCATCAGCCCCTGATTCAAATTGTTCATGTGGACACTTTGCTTCTCATTCACTTTTTTGTGCGAACATATTCCTCTCAGTAACATTCTTTGTTCGTTCAGTCCTCGGTCACTTTGTATGTTCGTTCAACTGGTCCTTGGTCACTTTGTTTTTGCGTTCATTTGGTCCTTGGTTGCTTTGTTTTTGCGTTCATTTGGCCCTCAGTCACTGTGTCTGTGCGTTTAATTGGAGCTTAATCACTTGATTGTGTTCATTTGACCCTCGATCAATTTTTTGTGCATTTATTTGGCCCTTTGTTTGTAAAATCCTTTGCCTCCTAACCAATTTGTTAAGGACAATTATTTATAGTTATTTTGTCTCAAGGAAACGCAAGAAACGCAAGAAAAGAAGCACTAAACGTCAAACCAGCTTTTTGTTTAATAACAGCTACTTCAGAAAAATATAAACTTTGCCGTGACAGCGTTAGTTTATAATGATTTGAGAAAATACTTTTATTTTGACATCTACTGCCTGAAAACGTTCGTATTTTACCGTGATACGAACAATAAAGTACTCAAAAGTATCTGTAGTAGGTTGTCATGCTATAATTGGAAAATATTGTGATATTGACACAGACAAACTGCGATGTAATTAAATTGGAGTCCTCTTTCAAACTAACTTTAAAAATACTGGTATTCAAAGCCAAGCAACAGAACATATTATCAATTTGGCTATCATAGTTAAAAGAAGAACTACCTATTTACATTAAAGAGCTCTTCAATGATATCATAATTGCAACTAGAGAAAAGTGTCTTTAGTAAGCCCGCTAATAATTTGAACAAATTTAATGAAATTATAACTATAATACCACCTTAAAGAGTAAAGAAATATGGATTGACACTGTGTATGTAAATGGATATGATTATATCACAGCCTCAAAAACTGCTAATTTATAACTATTTTGTTACAAGCAAAAGCGACATAAAAGACAGAAATTCAAAGAAGTTTTTAATTAAGTAAGTGTTATTAAGAAAATATGTTATTGTAATCAGTAGAAGACGATTGACTAAAGGTCACATTCAACAATGTATTCTAAAGTCTTAAAGTGAACGCCGTTGAAATGACAATTTTCTTCATTTGTATTGTACTATGTAAAAAGGTTAATTAAAATTGTAAAATAAAGATAAAGTAAATTACATTTAAAATGAAATTGACATTATTGAAATATAAAACTAAATGCCAATCAAGTGCTAAATAATATAACTTACATTTACCCTGCGCTAATATTTTTAAGAAAAAATATAATGTTGGAGCTATCTTTATTTATTTACGATCGCATCATAAACGAAGAAAAACTTAGCCCCTTTTTTGTTTGTTTCGACATTCAAATATATTTGACTGTATTGACAACACCGATTATCTTGTTTGGTGTAAAACCTACTTGTATGAATGTACAGACATGTTTTTATTATGCAGAGTGACAATTTGTTATTATCATTTTATAACAAATATGTGGAAAAAACAGTTACAAAGATCTTGGTGCTGACAATGCCGTCCACTTGTCGCAAAACAAAATACACTTCATCTTTTCATCTGTATTCCTATACAAAACTTATACAAATGAATATTCAGTCGCATTTTACGTTTTTGATCGCAGTCTAGTCTTCTTATTGATATAAGAGAAAACATCATTGAAATGTCACTGATACATATAAGAGGGTGATTTTTTCTTTATTGTTTTCAAACGAAAAAAGACTTCGGTAATCTGGAATATTATTGTAAAAAATGTCCTATTGCAAAGATATTACACAAGAGATAGATAAATATCAAAGATATAAAGATAAGTTTACGCCATTGTGAAAACTGGTCATTTAGTACTTAAAGATTACAGAAGACGGGACTTAGAGTTCAGATTAGAAAATCTCGCAAAGTTACTTGTTAAGGTTATTTGCCACCTCATTCGGAATATCTCTGTACCCGACCTCTCTGGTATATAACAGTAGATGATTATCATTACCTTGGATAGATTTTGATATCTAACTAGGCAGTATCAATATATGCATTTTATATTATATTTGAGTATTTTTCACCGAAAAGACGAAAATGTACTGGAATACATATTTGTTATTAACTTTGGATGAACCAGGTGAAAGCCCGTTATCGAAAGGTCTCATATCAAAGTTTTCCCGTTGTAAATCGGGTAAAAACTTCCTTCTGATATCCTGATCAAGTTGGTCTGAATTTATAATGCACTCTAAATTATTTTGATTAATAATTTTTACAGTTACGTCTGCATTCAATCTGCATTCTTCAGTAAGTATGTGGTTTCCCCGAACCAACTGTTGCATTAAGTAGATTTCAGCTGAGCCTAAAAGTGTTTGTTTCCTTTTGACAAAATTCATCATTTTATATAGTTCTTAATGTTTCATTGTCACATTTTCTTCTTACTTCACTATATATGAATAAAACAATTGAGTCAGATAAATAGTGAAAAGCTGCTTCAACAGCTCAACAGCACATTTCAGGACAGCCATTACAGATGTCTATAAGCAAGTCTTTAGTTCATGAAAATATTATTCATTGATTTTAATATGATCAACAAATGAAAATCCTCGTTCAAGTTACAATATATCCTTTGTTATATAAATCCTCTTTATATATATAAAAATTAATTAAAAAAATGAAGACAGTATAAAATAAGATATTTTCTTTATATATATTTCTATATTTTTTATCAAACGAACAAATGCTACAGTACCCATTGAACCTCCTCAGAGCTTAGTTGATTTTTAATGGACCGCAGCTCGGAACAGATAAATAATCCGATGTGAAAGAAAGATAGTTTTCCAACGGTTTTATTCGTACCAAAATTTAATTAATGTCATTACAAAAAGGATTTGTATTAAGAATAAATCACTTACTGGTCGTCAATATTGAAAAGTCTTGAAACTTAAATGTTTTTCTCAGTATAAGTAGAATGATGTTGTACCGCTTTGGAGAAGACTTTACTTATTTCTGTCCCTTTACTATTGCCAGTAACAAAGAGTTACCAATTACGAGTAGGAGAACTGTTGAGACCGATTTTGCTGAAATTATCTGTTTTGTTGAAATGTTATATATATATAAAATCTTTGTTTACCCTCTGGCAGTATTATCTAATAAGGAGAAAACAAACTGGCAGCAAATCACCTACCTACTGTACATGTAATCCCTCCAACTAAAACACTTAATGAAACCCCTGGGTATTGTTTTACTGAGTAGAAAACTCCCGTTGTTTTAGGGTCATACGGTGCTTGGTCAAGACCACATCAGCTTGTATTTGAAAACATTTTCCGCTCAGTAATTTGAGTATCACCTGACCAACAGCCTTCTAGATCATTAAATGAGAGCTGAAATTTAATAGAACGGGTCATCAACTTAAATCAGTAGTTCACATTTTTAGACACATTTGAGAAAAGAATTCGGCAGATTAAAAGAGAATAGATTTCTTATTTGAAAGTCGTTACAGTAATTATTATTATTATTATTATTATTATTATTATTATTATTAATTTGTAAATGTCGTTGCCTTAAGTTGATGTTTATTAAAAGCAGGTCTTTCAATCCAAAAAGGTCTTTTAAAGCGTTCCTGTCCAATGTTTTTTAGTTTTCAGCCAGTATATCTTTAAAAACATTTCCAGTTTCATATATACTTTTGTATTATACCGATTAATTTTGGATTCTTTGGATTGCAAATCTCCGTAATTGGTATTGAGTTGCCAAAAATTCTCCTCATGAACAGGTATAGAAAAAAAGGTCTTGACGTTCTTCCTTTGGCACACAATTTGAATCGTTAAAAATATTCTTTAAACCTTTGAAATATCAGAAAAATTATTATCACTTATTGAAATTTGTCAAACAAGTTGCTTAACCTCTCACTGTAAAACGGCCACGGGATCGGGCCCTGCTACCAGTCAATTAATTTTGAAAGTTGGCAGTTTTTTACTGAAAATTGGAGTATAGTACGGGTCATTCCAAGGATGGTTCGGTAACCTGTCCATTTGACTGTTAGAGCCAGGTAACTCATTTAAACCAAACCAAACTTATCACAGCGTGCGAATGACGTGGTCAGTCACATCAACTTGTCAAAGAATTCTGCGTTGACAAAACAGGTGGAAAGAAAAATAGGTGAAAACGTTAATTTTGGTTTAATTTTTTCAGTAGGTTATTGAGTTACCTTATACTTTAAACTGTTGCAAATTATATGAGGTGCAGGAGCAGAACAATCGGGGGATTAACTGGTAAGATTTCCCCGATATAGTAGGAGTGGGTATCATAACGGTTATAAACTTCCGTTTAATGTTGTCTTTATAATGTGTACACGAGATGTTGAATGGTTAAAATAGCACAGGTATTGTGTAACTTCAAAAGCTTAAGATGCTCAGAATGATAAATGACAGTAGAGGAATTAAGATTGTAAAAGGTTAGGGCCTCTTCACAGTTGACTGTCGGACTAAGTGTGTGTGTATATAAATACCGATATTGTTCTACACCTTCTCCCAGTTATAATATATTTCGCGGTATACAAAATGTAAATTGATTATTTACCACTAAAATTTAAGTAATTTAGTATTTAGCTGCAATGGATTCAAACATTTTTAAAACCGTTATTGCCTTTATTCTACTGATATTTATTGGAGTACACCTAGTAACTGGTTACGAAACAAATGTACCGTGTAAATTTTTTGAAAGAAAGTACAATGATTCTACAGATGCAGAAGTATTTTATATATTTAAGGAAAATCAGTCTGGTTGTGAAATGAATCTAGATGAGGTTTTCCGGAACTTGAGTAACAAATTCTCCCAGAACCGTACGTCGCATGGAAAAGAGAAGTTTGTAACATTCATGTTTTACTGCGAAGGAGCGTCGGTAGGAAACCATATCCGGTTTACCTCATCAGCAGATGGCAACTATAGTCAGGGAAATATGTATGTGTTAACAGAAATTAAAACAGAAAGGTGTAAAATATCTGTTCATGAACTACATCTTTTTCAGCGCTACGGAAGAATATATTCTATAACAACATCGATGAATGAAATTTTACCAGATGAAAATTGTTCCAGTCTGGAGAATGTAGTTACTATAAGCTCTGGTCGTCGGTGTGTTGGGGTGACTGATTCTGCCTCCGGGAATATGGAAGGCTTCTTCTGGGAGTACTGCAAACAGCCTTTTGACAAACTTCTGAAGCTCATCATATATGGCTGCACTACAGACTACCTCATAATACGACAAAATTTGCTTCAAAATAAATTTCCTGTACTACACTCATTATCAATGAGACATGTAAATATGTCAGGAACAAAAATAACATTTCCATGGACTAATGTGTTTATAAATGAGTCACAAAATTCATCGTCATTGCAGAGAGTAATACAAATCTTAGATAGTGAAATAACACTTACATACCTCAGGCTTCGAGGAAATATTTCACAGGTAACATTAAATGGTATCAGACTGAAAGCAGTAGAGGAAGGCACATTTAGCAACGTTGCTGGCCTAATAACTTTAGATTTGTCAAACAATGATTTGAAAGTTATGGAAGAAAACGCTTTTCAGATGCTGACAGAGCTAAAGTATCTATATCTGGGAAGAAATCAAATAGTGTCTCTAGCCCCAGGTTTGTTTGACAGCTTGCACAACCTGTTGTTTCTTGATTTATCTAGAAACAAAATAAAGATCTTTGAACAAAGACTTCTGAAGCATGTTTCAAAGCTAGAAGCGCTTATACTTGAACGAAATGAGTTAACACAATTACCAGATGATTTTCTGAAAGATCAAGTCAATTTAACTAAGCTTGAACTTTCCTGGAATCCTTTACAAACTATTCCTGACTATCCTATTTACAGTGCTCGACTTTCACGTGTATCCTTAAGTCACTGCAAAATAAATGATACAGGTTTAACATCTTTCTTTGAAAGTTTGAATATGAAGAAATTAGACGACGCCATCACAGTCAGTGACCGGAATACGGACCCTAATCAAAACTTCTTCATAATTCTGAACATATCTTACTGTGAAATAGAAAATATTGAAAAATCGTTAAATTCTGTTATGAACTTTGTGATCTTCCAAACTCTTTTATCACATTTCTTTATCGATCTAAATGGAAATCCAATCGACTGTACGTGTATGTATAATTTCTCAGATTTTATGTCAAACATTGTCAAAGAATTTATTATCCCAATAAACTGGGCTTGCATGTTTCCTCACGAGTTGAAGGGGAGGCTTTTTATTACTTTAACACCTGCGGACAATTATTGTCCCATTCTTGTAGACACTTGTCCAAAAAACTGTTCTTGTTTTGAGCGGATGAACATGAAAAGTACGTCTAATTATACTTCACAAACAGGTAGATTTATTGTTGACTGCAGGAATTTGAACATCACCAAAATGCCGGAGGAAATGCCGACAGGAATATTGGAACTCTGGTTTAAGAATACAAGCTTGACGAAAATAAGTGCAAGAGAATATTTCAGAAATACGGATTACTTGGATGTGTCGCACAACAGAATAAATGATTTCACTACAAAAGCAGCTTTAGAAATGATGAATTTGACTACCCTAAATTTAGATCATAATAATTTAACCCGACTACCGATTCAAATTGCTTCGGCAAAAATTAGTACATTGACATTAGGGGGTAACCCGTATCGTTGTGACTGTCATATGAAGTGGATGAAACACTGGCTTATTAAGAGAACAAGCCCAGTCAAGGATTGGAACACGGTTGAATGTTTCTATAATACAAGCATAGTAAAGAAAATGACAGTAGTTCCTGACAAGTTTTTTGTTTGTCCGTCTTCTGTACCAAATAGTATAGCAGAACATATTGTTTTCCCAGCAATTGTAATAGGATGTGTTTTATTTGTACTCGTTACAGTTTCCCTTCTTATCTATTTTCAAAGGTTTACGATAAAAGTTTTACTCTTTATGTACTGTGGCATTCGTTCGTTTGATAAACGAGTAACAAATGAAGACAATATTGAGTACGACATTTTTTTGATTTATTCACATAATGATTCAATCTTTATTCAAACACACATTTTGGACAAGCTTCGAAGTAAAGGATACAGAGTATGTAATTTGCACGAGGATTTAGTTGTTGGTTTTTCATTTCTTGAAAATATTAAAATGATAATGAACAAATCAAGAAAGATAATATTTTCATGGACAGAAGACATGCTTACAGACGAATTTCTAATGGCTGCCTGGAACTTAGCTGTTGAAACAGCTCTGAAGAATTTATCTGACTCGATTCTTGTAATAGTGGATAGTGAAGTGAGCAGAAAGTGTGACGATGAAAAATTAAGAACCTATATAAAATGTGGAAAGTTTGTCAAAAGGAAATCAAAACTTTTACTCTCAAGTGTACTCTATTTAATGCCGCAGTTGGATGAAGATCAAGGGCATAGACTTACTGAAGAATACGGTATGCCGATGCTAGCAAACGATGTTGTAGCAAATAACTATCAAAATAATTTAGTGTTTATAACGTATCCTGAAGAACTTGATCAGGAAATAAAAAGGAAGATTTTTCCTGATTTGCATCAGGAAAACATTGACATAAGACTTTTCGATCACGAGTTTCTACCTGGCGCAGACATTCGTGACGAAATTGATGACAAGTTAAATATTCCTGGACATTTTATATTTGTCTTTTCAATGAAAATACTTCAAGATGATGTGAAAATGCTTATACTGTCTAGTGTAATATCAAAATCTATCTTGAGTAATAATAATTATCTATTGTTATTGACGCATGGAGATATCAG
Organism: Cyclina sinensis; assembly: GCA_012932295.1. Taxonomy (NCBI): domain Eukaryota; kingdom Metazoa; phylum Mollusca; class Bivalvia; order Venerida; family Veneridae; genus Cyclina; species Cyclina sinensis. The sequence continues at coordinate 5,385,096 of JAAONU010000015.1, forward strand.
GGCTGGAGATATTCCGAATGAGATGGCGAATTACCTAAACATGTACGTTTCAGCGAGTTATTATGATCCGAACTTAAATTCCCGTCTTCTGAAAGCTTTAAAGTACTGAGATGACAAGTTTTCATTCACAAAGGCGTAAATTTGTCATTAAAATAACAGCCTTACACATTATCTTTCACCTTTATTAAGGTGGCTTGTAATAATTCTTAAATGATAATATATACTTTAAATTAGTTTCAGTCAAATTTGTAAGAGAACAATAAACATTTGTGCATTTTCTTTCATTTTTAATGCTTTTTAAATTTCTTTGTTGTTTGTGGTATATTTACGTATTAATACATGCATCTACAATTTAACTCCAAATCAGCGCAGAGATATTTCCCCTATTTTATCAAATACAGCTGCCTTCACCAAACCCTTCGCAGACATATCATTAACTAAGGGAAGCAACCGCTGCGTTAGGTTTGACTCTAACTTACCACACACTACGCACTCTTTTAATCTTCTTAAACGTTACTGTATAAGAAGGAACCGCTGTCTGGAATTTGCAATTTTATAAGTGAAAAAAAAATAACTATACGTTTCTTATTTAGAGCTAAACTTTTCATTTATAAGCACCTGTTTTTAACAAAAATGAAGTCAATACATATGGAAATCAGAACAACTTGAAATGTCTTAACAAAACTCAGAAAATTTTGCCTTAGCTGCATCAACAGGAATTAATGAGAATATTTCAAGGAGAACTAGTGTGTGTTTTAAATTTTAATTTTTTAATTTTGTAATATTGTGAATATATAAACTGGGCTTTGTTTAAGATATATTTGTATTTTACTATTCAACGATCATACATTTCTTTTATACATTTATGTCTTCTTAATCATCTTTCGTCTTTACAGGGTAATGAATGATAATTACGTGTCACTATGCGTAAATAGATATATATGTACATTCATTCAAGTTGGTTTTTAAACCGCGAAAATATAATCAGTTATCAATACTATTAGAATGTCTAAACAAACTCAAGTTAGCCAAATATTTCTTCATTCATCATGCATTGATAAATCAATTTAAGATAGCACAAATATTGTTTTTCCATAGCATCTGCAAAAAGGAGTAAAACGAAATTACAGTTTGTATAACCAAATTTTTGTTAAGTTGCATATTTCAATAATTTCAACTTCTTTTCACATGTTATAGAATTAATATTATTTGTTGAACCTTTCTAACAAAATCCAGTACATTTGAAAACGCATTGAGGAAACTTGACTTCCTTTACATTAAGGAAGTGAGTTCATAAAAATATTGGTAAAACGGTTAACATTTCTTAAGAAGCGGAAGACCTCTCTGAAAACCCCAAAAAATTGGGTTGTCTTCACTTCGATGTACATACCATTATGTAAGAAATTAAACTGAAACTATTTCTGCGTTTGCCGATGTTTTAAATATGTATACATACAGATGTCATTTTATACTTTCATTCATTAGCATTTGACCAGTTTGTTTCACTTTTCCAAGCCTCTCATTTAAGTGTAATTTTCTGATTGATAATCTATTTTGTTGTAAAAAGATGTGAACCTACTTTTTGTTTTCGTAAATTAAAGAATTTGACACCAATCTTGGGCCTGTGTTTTTTCATTGCACATGTTTTCTTTTCTATGGCGTACAATATAATAATTAGTGTATAACGTTAAATGTATGATTTTCTGTTTCATCCCTATTTTCAACTCTAAATTTAACATCCATTTCAACTTTAATGAGAATTTGTCAACCATTCATTTAATCCATTTCAAGCAATAACAAAAATAAGCACAATGTCTGTTTTTTCCACGTATTTGGGAACTGCCTAATTATTTTACGAATTAACCCTGAAAGACTCTAATTTTTCACCGGATATAATACAACGTAATGCATCCCAAGAATTAGTAGTGTCTCTATAAAAATATTACAAGTAACGTATTCCTTATTTCCAAACATTTCTTAATCTGGTGTGCTGCATTATTTCGATCGGAACAGTACTTTTTAAGTCTTGTTAGTTAAACAGATGAATCCATTTAGAAATCGGAAATACTACAACCCTGACGTATATCTTCTTGATATTTTACTCTCTCGTTTTGTGGGGTAAGTTAAAAATAATACAAGTAACGTATTCCTTACTTCCAAACATTTCTTAATCTGGTGTGCATTATTTCGATTGGAGGTCTTGTTAGTTAAACAGATAAATCCATTTAAAATGTCGGAAATACTACCACCCTGACGTATATTTTATTCTCTCTCTCTCTCTCTCTCTCTCTCTTTTTAGGGGGGGGGGGGAGGGGGTAAGTTTTGTAGGGTACTGTCTAACATTTGACGTGTAAACCGCGAAAGAGTTTTCAACTTTCACCAGATATAAAACAAAAATAAAAATAAAAATAATACACCTTCTAAAATTCAGGAAGTAGTGTTTAAAAATATATTAAGAAACACGTAATGTTTTCTTTATTCTAATACATTTCAACATCAGATTTGCCAATTTATCTCGATCGTAACAGTACTTTTAGTCCTTTACCACAGGAAAACAACTAATAGCAATAGAAGTTTACAAATAAAGAATCACACTTTCTCTATTGTTTGCCAACAGCCACTATTAGCTTTTAATTGGCCTGTCATATCTAAACCTTTATAAATTCTGTTCTGCAGTGATTCTTGTAAACATTTTGTTAGCCTTAATCAGCCGCAATGAATTGATTAAAGGGAAAAAAATTCTGTCCATCGCTGTGTTACATTGATTTGTATCCAAACAATTGGGAAGGCTCTGAAAAATTGGAAAAGCTTGATGCTATAAATAACTTACCTTTGCGCAAAGAAAGAAATGGTCATTGGAAATAAGGAGACTAATTCAACTTTGATTTCCAAAAGTTATTAGATCAAGAAATTCAAAAGACTATATATTTGGATTTCAGATGATGGCATTAATGCACAGAAAATGAAAACGACTAGGATCTATCATGAGCAAAATCTAATGAATGAATCACCTGAAAAACGTTCGATTATGCAGGTGAAAAGTTTTAATTTCATTTATTTGAAATATTTGCCCTTATACAATGATATTGAAAATATGTGCGCAATACATTCAAAATTATACTGTATAATCCATGATATAAATTCTAAAACAAATAGTACAATAGGCAAATAATGAATGAATGATTGAACTGCATAGGGGTTATAAATAAGAAATGAAGGGAGAAATTGGAGAAAGTTTTATTATTATTATTATTACTATTATTGAATTCTGACTATATCTTCATTTGGATTTTTAAATATATCTAAAATATAAAAAATGACCATTTTTATTTCATGCTGGTGAACTTTTTTTCGATAGGTGCTGTCTGATATTCATCATTTTTTTAATGTTTAAAAATGGTTTAATATGTCAGAATAGGTAAAATAGGTAAATCAAAAAGATGTCGAAGGTGTAAGGTAAAATGCAAAGTATATTTATAAAAAAATATTCCAAAAATAAAATAATAACAACATAGGAAAACGATTCATAATGTAAAATATACGATTGCCTGGACGGTTTGTGTCCATATATGGACATTCAAGCTTATCATTTCTCTCACTTAAAATACCTGTTTTTACTACAAAATATCAATTCTTCCTACTTATCCATTTGTCTTTATTTAAGTCAATAACAAAACGTTTGTATATGATATTTCCTGTTTGTAAAAGTAAAAGCTATAGTACCCAAATATAAAAAGAGCCTCATCCAAAATTATCCCCGACAATATCCTTCTCATATCCAACACAGGTCCGTAATATTTTATGATTCAAAAGCGAAGGTTATTGGGAAAGTTGGTTTTTGCATCTTATGTTCAGAACAAAGCAACTATGTTTCAAATACAAAATATCTACTGTATAGTGTCTACCTTTTTAATGTTTGCGAAAAAAGAATGATAATAAACAATTATTGCAAACAGATGATTTTCAGTTCTTGGGTTCTATACAGGCCCAATTATGCACTATGCAGCTCTTAGAAATCGAGACCAGAAGGACATGTTTAAATGATTAGTTCTTGTTAGCGAGAATATGAAACATAACGAGTAAACTAAAATACATCGGTCAACAACTTTTAGTAAACAAAGCGTACGTTAAGTCACTGTAATTTTTCGCAGCACAGCAAACACTATTCTTTCGTATTAGTTGCGTGCTGAATTGTGTGCATTTGCGAATGCGTAGTTAACAATGATAGGTTACGAAATGCACATATAATCTTTCTTCAGCCCGTCCAAATAAAGAAAATCTTCTAGTAAAGGTTTTGATCTATCAAACAATTTCGACGTCTATCATCATATCCAAAAAGCAAACAGTCTTTAAGCAGGAACAACCTCAGTTTCTCCATGTCATCTATTGGTACTTGTCTTTACGCTTGTATAAGAGCTTCTTCTCGTTGTTGTCTCACCTCTGTTTTATTCACTAGAATTTCTAGAGCGCCATTAATTGCTTTTATGATGTCCTATTTTGTTATTCTATCTGCATCAGCGTCTTTAAATAGGAATTCCACATGTTTTGACATATATCCTCTTATTTTCTAAATCTATACACGTTCGTTACATAAGTTTAACAAAAGGAAAAATTATCTCTTTGAGTATTTTCTTGGTGTCAAACAGAAACTTTACATGCCCCCTAGCAGTGTCAAGAACAGTTTCTTTTTCAAAATCGTCAAAGTGTAAATTTAAATCACTATATTGTCCCCGCCATTTTGAAATCAGATACTCAGATTCATCCCTGAAAGTTTCTAACTTTCCTATGTACTAAAAGAACATCGAACAAGGGTCACACTGATCAGACATAGGTGAAAAATGATTGTCCATACCTTTCCCCGATTCTTGAAAGGTACAGTAAATATTTAAACTCCGGAAATGTCACGTCAAATCCATACTTTTTGTAAACAGTGTATTGGCTTTTTCTAACAACATGGACCACATTTCTGCCTAGGTTTCTCCAGTAAAGTTAATTTGGGTGAAATATCTTATTTTCATAACCAGAAAATAAACGTGCGTAAGGATCCCTTACAAACAGAAAAGAGGTTTTGTTCTTTCTAAAACTTCTATATTCATATGTCATAAGTTCGTTGAATTTTGACAATTTGATTTGACTCAAAGTAAGTTCATATGGTGAACTCAGTTTTCCTTGACTCGACATAACTGTTAACACTCTTTTCCAAAATGTGGAGCTGACCTTAGGTATTGGACAATAATAAATTAAATGTTTTCTCTCAAAACGTATATTAGGTTTATTATACGGAAATCTGTTTGAATCTGTAAGATTAATTTTCTTGCAATTTTTTATCACGTCTTCGCGCCGTTCTTCGTAAAGTTTTTCTCTGCTAGCTGACATGGTATCAGGTAGAAGGTTTACCGTGAGCATTTTTGTGGCTCCATGCTTATTTCCGTTCAGTATTTGTTGCAATATACAATCACTTCTATCTGTCCCTGAAAACTAGATAAAATATATTCAAATGCAAATCAAGTATACTCCATCAGGGAATCCGTGCTTTTTTTAATTTAGAAGAATAAATTGTATGTGTAAACCATTATTTGCAAAACAATCCTACGCAACTATTTCTCATAGTTAATGTCCGAAATCAATCAAGTATTTCCTCATAATACAGAAGTTTCTATAGCGCACTCTTTTATTCCCGCATCTACCCGTTCAAATTTTCAAATGGGACAAAGTCCAAAATCTTCAATATGTTGTTTTAGATAGTCATCCAAGAGATTCTTTACAGAAATAAACAAAATGAAAGAAATTAACTTCATGTTTAGAATAGCAAGGCCGATAGCTTTGGTAATGATGCTGTGGCATTGTCTTATTCAAACAATGTACAAAGTTGGAACCCGTACTTTGCACTGGGTTACAGGTTGTGTGAAAGACTGGTGTGCATCGAACATAAGCCTAGCTTACTGATTATTGCTTATATATCAGCAAACGTAAGTTTAAATGCAAGGTATAAAACACGAGCTTTTGGGATAATATATAGGTTCATAGAAATATGTATGATTTGTTAGTGTGCGCATCCGCAGGTGTAAACATTTTTTGTTTTGTGATCCCAACCAAGCAGATCATTAACAATACAAAACATGATTGTGTTGACTATTGTGACTATATGTGTTAAATTTTTTTTTTCAAAATATTAATGTCCCTAAATTTCAACTTTCACAAAGTATTTTTCAACTGATAGATACTATATACCCTAAATTAAAGAAATTGAGGTGGTGGTATTTCTAAGCATTTGAAATTTATTTATTTTTATTATACTCAGTATTTGATACATACACATAAATGTGTACTTCGTCCGGGTGTAATCGAAAGTAATCAACAATGTGACAGACGATTAAACCAATTGTGATGCCTATAATCGTGTATATTACGATAACATGTAAGCAGAAGTGTCATCGATTACTGATTACTATATTGACTAATGGACATAATGTAATTGATTACGATTTATTACTGATTACAATTATCCCAACCCTGAATACTACACACCAAATTACAGAGCTCTTGTCCGGTTTGTATTAGACAAGAGGATTATGTTTATGCTTTCGCTGTCACGCTGTCCGTATGTAGACCATTTTGTGAAACGAGTAACTCCAGCGTATAACTGCTGCAGCCAATGAAACTTTTTAAGAATAGTTGTCGGCATGTGAACTTAGGCACCTTGTTATTTTGACGCAAATTTGTTGGAGATCGACAGATTTATGCCCCCTGATTAAGCAAAACATATCATTTTTATGCCCCCATCACCACTTAAGGGGCGGGGGCATACAGATTTGCCCTTGTCTATGCGTCTGCTGTCCATACGTAGACTGATTTGTGTCGCGTGTTACTCCAAACGTATAACTGATAGCGCCATGGAACTTTCTAAGAATAGTTGTCAGCCTGTGTACTTATGCACCCGAGTATTTGGACGCAAATTTATTTGTGATCGACAGAGTCATACCCCTGATTAAGCGAAAATAGTATACGTACCTGTAATTGTACAGGATTTTTTTTGCCAAGAATGTGGGGGCTACCGTGTCCTATGGATACATCTCTAATTAAACTTGTGTCGCGTGTAACCACAGACGTTTAACTACTAGAACCATGAACCTTTCTAAGAATAGTTGACAGAATGACTGTGAACTTACGCACCTGGGTATTTCGACGCAAATTTATTAGAGATCGGCAGAGTTTTGCCCCATGATAAAGCCAAACTAGCATTTTTAGACTTGAGTCGCGAGTATGTTTGATTTTGATCAACTGTGCCAAGTTATTTGAACTAGTGAAATGTCAGAAAGAAACAGACTCTAAATGAACCATGCATAGGTGTCAATAGGTAAACCATTGTCGGATATCCACGGTTGTTGATCTTCAGGTGTTGTATGAAGATCAACAACCGTGGGTATCCAACGATGTAGGTGAACCAGATGAGACACCTTTTGGTTGAAGGTCAGTAAGTGATGTCGTTATGAACTGATCTTGTTTTCTGGGAGAAAAATAAACCTGAAAGTTTTCGAGTTTAATGGTACAACATTTCATTGTCTCATAATTTATAATGGATGTACTAATCAGAGCCAATCTGGTCTTTGGTACGAGATATATGTTTGAAGGACTACAAACTGTATTCTTTTACTGTCAATATCATTGTAAATGTGGTCAACTGTTGTATTGCCATTAGTTGCTGGCTCAGTTACAAGTTGTCCCTGGTCGACAGGAACCTTGGCTATCTGTAATGTGATGTTGAAATCTTCCATTGTAAGGGGTACATGGGGGCCTGGTAGATGTCCCGTGCTTTAAATGTTTTAGACACTGCCCTCCTCTCACTGTTCCCAGTCTCTACATATGAATTCAGCAAAAATACTAATTCTCATTGAATTATGTTTCAGAAAACAGAATAAAGGAAATAATTGAAAAAGAAACCCTTACTACACAGTTATTTACCAATACAGCAACTTCTGCTTAATGTCGCGTATATTTCAACAAGGTCTCTTTGAAAGATTTTGTGTTATGCTCTTAGAAATTTAAAAAAAAGTAAACGGAAATAATTAAAACTCAAAGCCTGCCATAAACAGAGAAATTATGGTGCTTAAAAAATGAGCCATCATAAACATTTTGACCTTTCAACTGTCACTATGACCTTGCCCTTTCAACCCAGAATGAAAATGCCATCTCGTCAAGATGAACAATTTAAAGTGCCAAAGTGTAGTAGACCCATTTAAAGTGTAGTAGACCCATATTTTTAGTATTTCATGTCCAATGTTATTTTATACATTTATAGTGCAAGGGAAGTAATCATTATAATATTTCAAGAGAAACTATTCTTCTGGTCTTAATAGTATTGCTTGCTTGCTTTATCTTTCCCTTGTTCATTCATCCATTTCGGCGGGAAATCCGTGTAATTTGATTGGTTTTGGCAATCAGCTGATTGTGACTTTTTCTTCACAAGACTGAGTTGTTGTTTTCACCTTGAAGAAGACAGTCATGTAATTTTTGTACTCAGGTGTGCTTTAGAGTTTATTAGCTCTCTTGTTCAGTATTTTGGATATGGAGGTTTTTATTGCACATAATTAACAACACTGGTGTCAGAGATAGATGGAAAGTGTGAGTGGAAGACAGTTCCACTTGTATTCGTTTACCACCTTTACCATGTTTGTTTAGAAGAGTTATGCTCAGACTTGTGAAAACTGTATACAATTATTATAGAGCAGTAATAAATTTGAAAGTAGCTGACAAGTACTTGAGTTAGTCATGGCATCGCAATTTCTTCGGTATAAGCAAGGGGATAACACCAAGGTTTTTAAAAATCCATCCATGCATCGAGAAGTAATGGCCTGGACCAGCCAATCCATATGCACATAGGCACACACGCACATGCACCGACTGAGGAGTCAGTTGTGACAGCTATGTTCAGCTATCTTCCAGCGGGCTAGAAAACAAGTAGCTGGATCTACTTCTAAAAAGCCTGGAAATAATGAATACAAGTAAAAAACTTTTTAAGTCTTTATTAAACTTTGTTCTTAACGACCATTCAAATAATTCAAACATCGAAATACGATAGCATATCTACAATCTGCAGAAACTTCCGAACTACATAGAGCTGAGGGTAGAATATATAATTTAATTCTTAATTGCCATTCAATTGTTCTCTTACGGTCTAATGCACACCTTCCTATAATTGTATAAATACAACCTCTGACAACAACATCAGGGACTCAAATTTTTGCTCAGTGGGTAGAGCGTTGGTGTGTTACGCGGAAGATCAGAGATCGAATACCTCTCTGGATTGTGTATTATTAGATGAATTGCAACTTTCTGTTACGAACTTTCATTTTCGTAAGATTGGGGTCGTCCGGGATGATCTAGCCTATAGTTAAGTATAAAAATTGTAAATAAAAAAGAATCTTTCAAGATTTCTGTCTGATCTTCTGATTTAAAAATACACAACACCATTCGTCATCATAAATGATAACTTTCTCAAAAGAGTATGTGTTACGGTCTAGTGCACACATTCCTATAATTGTATAAAAACAACCTCTGACAACTGCGTCAGGGACTCGATCCTTTGGCTCAGTGGTTAGAGCGTTGGCGTGTCACGCGGAAGATCGGAGATCAAATCCCGCTCTGGGTTGTGTATTATAGAATGAATTGCATTTTTCTGTAACGAACTTCATGTTCGATGAAATGTTTCATTGAAAAAGGTTGAATGCGTAATAATAGTATGTTAATATAACTGTTGGCGTATGCACGATAGTACATGTGCATACTAGTAGTACCGGTAAAAAACAAGTAATAGATAGGTTATGAAGTGTATTCTTCAGGAATAATAGCTGCAAAGGAGGGAGCTCATTACTGAAAGATGGTAAAAAGTTCATCTCACTTAAGCCAGCGGTAATAAAAAAAAAATCATTGATAGCGTAGCGGTTATCAGAAGATAATTTTAATCAGATTGGAAGTATCCCTGCTGTTTGGTGAGCATTTTAGGTGTTGTTCGTTAAACCAAAAAAATATCGTCAGTGTAGTTTGATAATGAAAAAGATGATAACATGAAAAATAAAGATAATACACGAAGCAGTTTTAAAGAAGTGTTCGAGTAGATATTGTTTTAGGAATTCGATCTGATGTTTTTTAGGAACATTGTGCAGCCGTGCTGGCGGTCATAAACGATCAATAGGAGCCCACAGATCTTTATGCAAGGATCTGCCATGCCGGTCTCCACTATCTCCGACTGTTTCAAATTAGTGCATAATCATTTGAAAACAGAATAATCGACACGATAATGTGATAAAGTGTGATGCGTCTTTTAGAAAAAAATATTATCAAGCACTGGTTGGACAGTTTCCAATTAAGCCAAGACATTTCAAGTAGAAATGCATGTATTCTTTATTCATACTGATAATACACTCTAAAAACAGTTTGAGAAAGCTAAAAAATAAAGAATAAAAGAAATTAACGCTAAACTTTTATAATAAGAGAATGTGTTATAATATAATGTACTTAGTCTTAAATCATAATTATTCTTTTGAAGTATGTTTTGGGATATTTTTGTATTTTACTGAGGTTGTTTTTTTATCATTTGTTTGATTTGCAGTTAAAGTTAGGTTCCTTCCGCAACATTGCTGCATTCCGCTTATTTAGGTACTTTTATTAACTTATTCTTCTTTGGGTTCTTCTCAAAAATTAGAAATGCGGAAGTGTAAAATATGATGTTATAAGTTTTTGCCAGATTATATCTATTACACTTTTAAAATGGATTCTATATGTGAGTTTACAGATTCTTTATATAGTTTCTGAATGATTAAATGTAGAAATTCATATGTACATGTATTTGGCTAACAATTATTTTAAAAGGAAATCTTGCATGATTTGATCTTGATAGACAATGAGATTCTACTTCATAAACAGTTGATATTGTATTTTTTGGGTAATTATTTGTTCGTGAGAATGTTGTGAGAATGGAAGTTTATGAAAATCTTAGCCTAAGGCTACAAAATGCTGTAGATGCAACAAAAATACTGAAAATATGTAACTGAAATACATAACAATAATATATAACAGAAAATTTCCTTCAATTTCACAGCATAACACTTGTCCAGAGCATCACGCTAAAATTATCAATGGGATTAACCTAATATTTAAGATATTGATAAAGAGTGTATACATGAAGTGCAGTGTTGAATAACTGTTACACTGCCTTGCCAAATTTTCAGTTATCTCCCTTTATTAAATTTTTAATGCTTGTTAGATTTTTCCGGAATATAATTAAAAAACCAATGAAGGGATTAACTTCTAACTTCATAAGATGATAGAGGACATTCAGAGTAATTGCAGTGCTCAAGAACCAAAATTCTTCTTGAGTAGTTTACTCATTATCTTCCCTCAGTAAATTTTGCTTGTCTTGAGCACAACTCTAAAACTATTGAAGGCATTCAGTTAATATTGGGCACATAGATAGAGGGGAGTGGCAGAAAGTGCAGTGTTCAAGAACGATAACATTAGCTTCCCCCATTTTGGCTCGCCTGTTTTCTGTAAACTATTATGGTCGCTGATTCAGCCGGCGACATTATGGGCACCGTCGTGCAAAACCTTTCTAATTATGCATAAACTGTAATTACAGCCTTATAAGGCTTAGAGTTTTGATATTTGGTGTGAAGCGTTGTCTACTTGACCTCTACCGTGTTGCTATAAATCATGACCCTAGGGTCAATCTTTGCCATGCTCTAGGGCTTATATATTGTTATTTAGGAAAGTCTTTAAAACTCTTCTAGTTTGCCTGTGAATATCATCTTTGACTTCAGCTAAAATTTACTTTGTACTTCAGACTTACTAACTGTAATTGAAGCTCTGTCTATGAAGTTAGACCAGATGTACAATCTGCACACAAACGAAGTTGGTGGGTATAGAGGAGTCAGTATGTCGGTTTTTCGTTTGGTCGACATATGTTTCCATATTGTCTTGCATGAAAGGACTCTGAAATAAGTGGACACAAATGTTAAACACACCATGTGTTGCATACAACTCCAATATATAATTCCTGACTTTTCATCCCTGCCCCCACCCAACACACCATTGAATGAGTAACAAATGTTGTGCATTACACGAGTTTTAACCCAGTAGGAGTGTTACTATGAACAAGTTTTTTTATTATTATTAAGCCCAACTTCGGAGACGATTTTGTTCGGTCGGTCGATCGGTTAGTAGACCACATCGTTTCTGTTCATTACTCGTGTAACATTTCACCTACAACTTTCAAATTTTATTGGATAGTTGCACTTATTGAGTACAAGACCTCTGTTGTTTTCTAAGTCAGTAAATCAAAAGTCAAGGCCACTGTCACCTTCAGTTTGAAAACCATTTCCGCTCATTTAACCGTCAGCTTTCAAACTTCAAAGAGTGGATGTTCTTATTGTGTCAAAGACACCTATTGTTTTGGGGATCAGAAGGTCAAAGGCCAAGGGGACAGTCACCTTCAATTTTGAAAAGATTTCTTCAAAAAATTCAAGTACCGCATGACCTACAGCCTTCAAACTGCATAGAGTAGTTGTTTTAACTGAGTAGAAAACTCCCGTTGTATTAGGGTCATACGGTACTTGGTCAAGACCACGATCAACTTGTATTTGAAAACATTTTCAGTTATTTGAGTATCACCTGACCAACACCTTCAAACGGCATGGGTGGTTGTCCTTATTGAGTATAAATCATATTGATTAAAGATCGGTAGGTCATAGGTCAACGTCGCAGTCACCTTGAATTTGAAAACTGTTTCTGCTAAATAATTTGAGTAACATCTGACACATAGTCTGCAAACTTCAAACTTCAAGTTAGGGTTGGGCATAAATGTCATTCTGACATCTCTTATTATCATTATTTTTCAAATCGTTACTTGCAAAATAAATAAATCATTACGTGAGAGCTGAAATTTAATAGAACGGATCATTAACTTAAATCAGTAGTTTGCCTTTTTTAGACGCAAATTTGAGAAAAGAAATCGGCAGATTAAAAGAGAATAGATTTCGTATTTGAAAGTCGTTACAAAAATTATTATCATTCTTATTTTGTTAGTGTTGATATCTTAAGTGGTTGCTTATTATAAGCAGGTCTTTTAATTCAAAAGGGACTTTTAAAGCGTTCCTGTCCAATGTTTTACAGTTTTCAGGCAGTATATCTTTTTTAAAAAATCCAGTTTCATATATACTTTTGTAGTATACCGATTAAGTTTGGATTCTTTAGATTGCAAATCTCCGTAATTGGTATTGAGTTGCCAAAATTCTTCTCATGATGTAACAAGTATAGATAAAAGAGATCAAGAAAAGTCTCGTTCTGTGATGAGATAAAGATGTTCTTCCTTTTGCACACAATCTGAATTATTAAAAATATTCTTTAAACCTTTTAAATATCAGTAAAATTATTATCACAAATTGAAATTTGTCAAACAAGTTACCTAACCTCTCACTGTAAAACGATCATGGGTTCGAGCCCTGCTATCAGTCATTTAATTTTGAAAGTTGTCAGTTTCTTACTGAAAATTGGAGTATAAAACGGGTCATTCCAAGGATGGTTTGACTGTTAGAGCCAGTTAAACTCATTTAAACCAAACCAAACATCAGAGCGTGCGAATGACGTGGCCGGTCACACCAGCTTGTCAAAGAATGCTGCGTTGACAAAACAGGTGGAAAGAAAAATAGGTGAAAATGTTAATTTTGGTTTAATGTTTTCATTAGGTTATTTAGTTACCTGATACTTCAAACTGTTGCAAATTATAGGAGGTGCAGGAGCAGCCCAATCGGGGGATTACCTGGTAAGGTTTCCCTGATATAGTAGGAGTGGGTATCATAACGGTTATAAACTTCCGTTTAATGTTGTCTTTATAATGTGTACACGACATCTTGAATGGTTAAAATAGCACTGGTATTGTGTAACTTCAAAAGCTTGAAATGCTCAGAATGATAAATGACAGTAGAGGAATTAAGCTTGTAAAAGGTTAGGGCCTCTTCACGGTTGACTGTCAGACTAAGTGTGTGTGTATATAAATACCGATGATGTCCTACACCTACTCCCAGTTATAATAAATTTCGCGGTGTGCAACATGTAAATTGATTATTTACCACTATATTTTAAGTAGTTTAGTATTTAGCTGCAATGGATTCAAGCGTTTTTAAAACCGTTATTGGCTTTCTTCTACTGATATTCATTGGAGTACACCTAGTAATTGGTCACGAAACAAATATACCGTGTAATTTTTTTGAAAGAAAGTACAATAGTTCTATGGATGCAGAAGTATATTATATATTTAAGAAAAATCAGTCTGGTTGTGAAATGAATCTAGATGAGGTTTATCGGAACTTGAGTGACAAATTCTCCCTGAACCGTACGTCGCATGGAAAAGAGAAGTTTGTAACATTAAAGTTTTACTGCGAAGGAGCGTCGGAAGGAAACTATATCCGGTTTACCTCATCAGCAGATAGCAATTATAGTCAGGGAAATATGTATGTGGTAACAGAAATTATAACAAGAAGCTGCAAAATATCTGTTCATGAACTATATCTTTTTCGGCGCTACGGAAGAATATATTCTATAAAAGCATCGATTGATGAAATTTTACCAGATAAAAATTGTTCCAGTCTAGAGAATGTACATGTTATAAACGCTGCTCGTCGGTGTGATGGGGTTACTGATTCTACCTCCGGGAATATGAAAGGCTTCTTCTGGGAATACTGCCAACAGCCTTTTGACAAGCTTCGGAAGCTCTTGATTTATGGCTGTAGTACAGACTACTTCTTAATACAACAAAATTTGCTTCAAAATAAATTTCCTGTACTACAATCATTATTAATGAAACATGTAAATATGTCAGGAACAAATATAATATTTCCATGGACTAATGTGTATAAAGACGTACCAGGCAAAACTTTAAAATCTAATTTATCCGAGGGTTTTATAAGTGAGTCACAAAATTCATTATCATTCCAGAGAGAAATACAAATCTTAGATAGTGAAATAACACTTACATACCTCAAGCTTCGAGGAAATATTTCAAAGGTAAAATTAAGTGGCACCGGACTGAAAGCAGTAGAGGAAGGCACATTTAGCAACGTTGCTGGCCTGATAATTTTAGATTTGTCAAACAATGATTTGAAAGTTATGGAAGAAAACGCTTTTCAGATGCTGACAGAGTTAAAGTACCTATACCTGGGAAGAAATCAAATAGTGTCTCTAGCCCCAGGTTTGTTTGACAGTTTGCACAACCTGTTGTTTCTTGATTTATCTAGAAACAGAATAAAGATCTTTGAACAAAGACTTCTGAAGCATGTTTCAAAGCTAGAAGCGCTTATACTTGAACGAAATGAGTTAACACAATTACCAGATGATTTTCTGAAAGATCAAGTTAATTTAACTAAGCTTGAACTTTCCTGGAATCCTTTACAAACTATTCCTGTTTACCCTATTTACAGTACTCGACTTTCACGCGTATCCTTAAGTCACTGCAAAATAAATGATACAAGTTTAACATCTTTCTTTGAAAGTATGAATATCAAGAAATTACACGAAGCCATATTACACCATGATCGGAATATGGAAAATAAACCAAACTTCATAATAAAGCTGAATATATCTTACTGTGAAATAAAAAATATTGAAAAATCATTAAATTCTCTAATGAACATGCTGGTTTTCCAAAATCTTTTATCACATTTCCTTATTGATCTAAATGGAAATCCAATCGACTGTACGTGTATGTATAATTTGGCAGCTTTTATGTCAAACATTGTCAAAGAATTTGATATCCCAATAAAATGGGTTTGCATGTTTCCTCACGAGTTGAAGGGGAGGCCTTTTATTACTTTAACACCTGCCGACAATTACTGTCCCACTGATGTAGACACTTGTCCAAAACACTGTTCCTGTTTTAAGCGGATGGACATGAAAAGTACGTCTAATTCTACTGCACAAATAGGTAGATTTATTGTTGACTGCAGGAATTTGAACATCACCAAAATGCCGAAGAAAATGCCGACAGGAATATTGGAACTCTGGTTTAGAAATACAAGCTTGACGAAAATAAGTGCAAGAGAATATTTTAGAAATACGGATTACTTTGATGTGTCTCACAACAGAATAAATGATTTCACTATAAAAGCAGCTTTAGAAATGATTAATATGACTACCCTAAATTTAGATCATAATAATTTAACCCGACTACCGATTCAAATTGCTTCGGCAAAAATTAGTACACTGACATTAGGGGGTAACCCGTATCGTTGTGACTGTCACACGAAGTGGATGAAAAACTGGCTTACTAAGAGAACAAGCCCAGTCAAGGACTGGAACACGGTTGAATGTTTCTATAATACAAGCGTAGTAAAGAAAATGACAGTAGTTCCTGATAAGATTTTTGTTTGTCCGTCTTCTGTACCAAACAGTATAGCAGAACATGTTGTTTTACCAGCTATTGTAATAGGATGTGTTTTATTTGTACTTGTTACAGTGTCACTTCTTATCTATTGTCAAAGGTTTACGATCAAAGTTTTACTCTTTATGTACCTTGGCATTCGGTCGTTTGATAAACGAGTAAAAAATGACCACAATATTGAGTACGACATCTTTTTGATCTATTCACATAATGATTCAATCTTTATTCAAACACACATTTTGGACAAGCTTAGAGATAAAGGATACAGAGTGTGTAATTTGTACGAGGATTTAGTTGTTGGTTTTTCATTTCTTGAAAATATTAAAATGATAATGAACAAATCAAGAAAGATTATATTTTCATGGACAGAAGACATGCTTACAGACGAATTTCTAATGGCTGCATGGAACTTAGCTGTTGAAACAGCTCTGAAGAATTTATCTGACTCGATTCTTGTAATAGTGGATAGTGAAGTGAGCAGAAAGTGTGACGATGAAAAATTAAGAACCTATATAAAATGTGGAAAGTTTGTCAAAAGGAAATCAAAACTTTTACTCTCAAGTGTACTCTATTTAATGCCGCAGTTGGATGAAGATCAAGGACACAAACTTACTGAAGAATACAATATGCCGATGCTAGCAAACAGTATCGTAGGAAATAACTATCAAAATAATTTAGTGTTTATAACATATCCTGAAGAACTTGATCAGGAAATAAAAAGGAAGATTTTTCCTGATTTGCATCGGGAAAACATTGACATAACACTTTTCGATCACGAGTTTTTACCTGGCACAGACATTCGTGACGAAGTTGATGACAAGTTGAATATTCCTGGACATTTTATATTTGTTTTTTCAATGAAAATGCTTAAAGATGATGTGAAAATGCATATACTGTCTTGTGTTATATCAAAATCTATCTTGAGTAATAATAATTATCTATTGTTATTGACGCATGGAGAGATCAGAGCTAGAGATATTCCGAATGAGATGGCACATTACCTAAATATGTACGTTTCAGTGAGTTATTATGATCCGAACTTAAATTCCCGTCTTCTGAAAGCTTTAAAGTACTGAGATGACAAGTTTTTATTCAAAAAGGCATAAATTTGTCTTTAAAATAACAACCTTACATAATATTTCATTTATCATTCACCTTTTTTAAGTTGGCTTGTCATTATTCTTAAATGATGACATATACTTTAAATTAGTTTCAGTTAAATTTGTAAGAGAACGATAAACATTTGTGCATTTTCTTTCATTTTTTTTAAATTTCTTTGTTGTTTGTTGCATATTTACGTATTTATACATGCATATATAACTTAACTCCAACTCAGCGCAGAGATACTTCTATTTTATCAGTTACAGCTGCCTTCACAAAATTCTTCGTAGACATATCATTAACTAAGGGAAGTGACTGCTGCGTTAGGTTTGACTCTAACCTACCACACACTACGCACACTTTTAATCTTCTTAAACGTTACTGTATATGAAGGTAGGAAAACAGATTAACCCTTTCTCCCCATGAAGATTTTAGAGTGATGTGTATCAGTTGAAAGGCTCTATAATGTGTTTTTGCTCAGTCAGAATGAGGCAATTTTATAAGTAAAAACTATTTATGAGTTCTTATTTAGAACTAAACTTTTCATTTATTAGCACCTGTTGACAAAAATGAAGTCAATACATATGAAAATCAGGACAACTTGAAAACTCCTAACAAAACTCAAAAGAATTTGCCATAGCTACATCAACAGGAATTAATGAGAATACTTCAAGGAGAGCTAGTGTGTGTTTTAAATTTCATTTTTGTAATTTTGTAATATTGTGAATATATAAACTAAGCTTTGTTTAAAAGATACCTGTATTTTACTATTCAACGATCATACATTTATTTTACATTTTACATTTATGGCTTTTAAATCATGTTTGGTTTTTACAAGGTGATGAATGATAATAACGTGTCACCATTCGTAAATAGTTATATATATGTACATATATTCAAGTTGTTTTTTAAACCGACAAAATGTAATCAGTTATCAGTACTATTAGAATGTCTAAACAAACTCAAGTTAGCCAAGTATTTCTTCATTCATCATGCATTGATAAATCAATTTAAGATAGCACAAATATTATTTTTTCCATAGCATTTGCAAAAAGGAGTAAATTTTGTTAAGTTGTGTATTTCAATAATTTCAACTGCATTTTACATGTTATAGAATTTACATTATCTAATGAACCTTTCTAACAAAATCCAGAACATTTGAAAATGTAATGAGGAAACTTGACTTCCTTTCCATAAAGGAAGTGAGTTCATAACAATATTGGTAAAACGGTTAACATTTCTATAGAAGAGGAAGACCTCTCTGAAAACCCCAAAAATTGGGTTGTCTTCACTTCGATGTACATACCATTATGAAAGAAATTAAACTGAAACTGTTTCTGTGTTTGCGATTTTATACTTTCATTCATTAGCATTTGACCAGTTTGTTTCACTTTTCCAAGCCTCTAATTTAAGTGTAATTTACAGATTGATAATCTATTTTGTTGTAAATGATGTAAACCTACTTTTTGTGTTTGTAAATTAAAGAATTGACACCAATTTTGGGCCTGTGTCTTTTCATTGCACATATTTTCTTTTCTGTGGCATACAATATAAGAATTAGTGTATAACGTTAAATGTATGATTTTCTGTTTCATCCCTATTTTCAACTCAAAATTTAACATCCATTTCAATATTAAGGCGAGTTTGTCAGCCATTCAATGAATCCATTTCAAGAAATTACAAAAATAACCACACTGTCTGGTTTTTTCACGTATTTTGGAACTGCCTAATAATTTTACGAATTAACCCTGAAAGACTCTTATTTTTCACCAGATATAATACAATATAATGCATCCCAAGAATTAGTAATCTCTTTATAAAAATATAACAAGTGACATATTCCTTATTTCCAAACATTTCTTAATCTGATGTGCCACATTGATTCGATTGGAACAGTACTTTTAAGTCTTGTTAGTTAAACAGATGAATCCATTTAGAATGTCGGAAATACTACCACCCTGACGTATATTTTACTGATATTTTACTCCCTCTCTATGTCTCTGTCTCTCTCTTTGGGGGGGGGGGGGTGTAAGATTTGTAGGGTACTGTCTAGCATTTTACGTGTAAACCGCGACGCGAAAAGAAATTTCAACTTTCACCAGATATAAAACAAAAATATAAATAAGAGTAATACACCACGAAAAATTCAGGTAGTAGTGTTTTTAAATTTAGAAACCCGTAATGTTATCTTTATTTTAATACATTTCTGCATCAGATTTGCCAATTTATCCCGATCGTAACAGTCCCGTTAGTCCTTTACCACACGAAAACCGACATGTTAATTGCTAGACGCAACCGCGACCCTTTAGCTGTTGTTGTTACTATTTTTGTTAGTCTTGTTGTTCTTTCTTTTTGTTTCTGTCGTCAATAAGTAACAAAAAATCTGAAACCAATTAACCAGTAATTTGTACACAATGGAAAAAAATTATGTAATAGTATGTAACTGTTTTACTGTAGCAACTAACTGACGACAAAACAGTTTACAAAACGGCGTCCTCGCGGGTATATAGACTTAGTCCTAGACTTGTTCAACTCTATATATATATATATATTCGCTTGATTTTTATTCTTAGAAATACTATTAGTACACCAGACATGCACGCTCGAATGCAGTTTGATTGACAACCACATTAAAGGATCATTGTTTCTCGATTTTTTCATCTTTTACAGTAAACAACTTCCTAATGAGAAAAACATGTAAACGTAAGTGTCTTGTCAGAGAGGTACACTTTTTTCTTCGAGATCTCACCAGCGAACTGAAATTAAAACTGCTACATACCGCACATTTTTTTATATTTAATTTACAATTTACATTGTTAATTCTGTTCTTTAAGTGGACCTGTTTTACCTAAGAGGCAACTTAACATTTCTTGTTTGGTTACGAGAAATGGCAGTCATGCCAAGTCGGTTATATCCGGAATTTTCCGTGAGAACAATTCGGAGAAAATCGCGAACGACAGAGTGAAGAAATGTACTATTTTCCAGCATTAGTCATAATTAGTCATCATCCAACTAGTAGCGCATGGCACTTATTGGTACACATTATTTGATTTTTCTGCTCATTTAAAACATTTAAATTTGTCCCTTCTATGCATAAATAAGAAACCATAGTCTAGAAATAAGTATGGTGAATGGGATAAATCTCAAAGCACATTACCGCTTTAAGTTTATTTTCAATTTCAAACTTAAACAATATGTTTACATGTGCTTTTAACTGAAAAATTAACTTGTGAGAATTCTTTAAGATACATTAGCATGCTGCTGTACTGATACAGACATAGTGACCAGCAGAGCTAGCCCAATACACTGATTTAAGGACCGCCGTTTCTTATATATTTAGAAAAAGAACAAAGTTATAATTCATTTAATAAATGTTTCCTTTAAAGTTTAATTTTCATTTTTAAAACGTTTTTCTGTGTGATCTGCAAGAACAATCAATTATGAGTCAGTAGTATACATTACTTTACATAAAGGAGTGTTTTTCATACAAGTTAGAATTTATTCTACTTTCTCTAACTCATAGTCTGCCGCTTTCAAATATTCTAAATAAGCCATAGTTTTGCAAAGTACAAAATCAGTTCTTTTATGTACTTTTTATTCATTTATACACCAGTTGTGACAAAAATATTACAACAGACACAAAAATACTTCAGAAGTAGTTTGAATGAAGAATTTTCGTTTCTGAGACGGATTAAAGGGGCTATGATCATTAGTGGTTAAAAGTGTATTCATTAAAAACACTGACATTTTATAGGATCGACAATTGGGTGCACAAGAGTTGTTGTTTCGGATGATGATTATTATGTTGTTGTTTTTCCAGATGCTGATGATTATGTTGTTGTTGTTTCAGATGATGATGATTTTGATGTTGTTCAGATGATGATGATTATTATGTTGTTGTTTCAGATGATTATTATGTTTTTTTGTCATTTCAGACAATGATGACTGTGTTGTTGTTGTTTCAGATGATGATAATAGTCGTAATAACGATTTTGTCTTTTTTTGCTGCTGATGATGATGCACAGAAAATAAAGGCAATGATGATGGTGATTATGATGTATTTTTCGCCACCATTGCTGCTGATGATGATAGTAAGTACATTACAAGCATCACATGGTAAAAGATGGACAATTAAGTGGCACAGACTTTTTTCATTACATTCACTGTATTAAAAGTAATGAAACATTTGTTCCTTTTTTAGAGGCTAATATTTTGGGCAACTGCTTGGCTCTCTGTGATTTACCAGCGGCGACAAGATGGCGTCTCCTGACAGCATGATGGTAAAGGCTATCAAATTGCGTCCATACATAAATGTTTTATGATTTTTAATCTCGAGAACTGAAATTGCGAGAATAAAGCACACACACTCTCTATAAAGACCAATACTTTTGTAGTTTTTATCATTTTTTATTATTTTTATTATTTTTTCTTTGCAAGCCGGCATATAATATGACACGGTTGTATTGAACATTATTTTCCTGCAAAGTTTAATTAGTTACAATACTTTTTCCGGGTTACAGCTGAAGCATAATGAAAGATATGAAACACAAACGAATGTAAATATTAACTTCTATTAACCTCGCTGTCTGTCTTACATAATCCTCTTTCAATATTTGCCAATTTTCAATTTATCTTCTAGAATGTTAAACAACCATATTTATGCAGACGCGGAAACACGCACATCAAGTTTCAGTATGCATTTGTAAAAGATAAGAGGAATCGTTGCCTTTGAAGTTTCGTTTATATTCAGAACCCACAGCAGGGCGTCTCTCATACCAGCGGGAGAGAGTGCAACATTGACTTAATTGAAATCAATAAATCCCCAACTTGCTTCCTGACATTTAAATAAGGCCTTATTTAAGGTAGTTTGTCGCTTTTGGTAAAATAAGCGACGTGATTAGCCACTTGCATTTTGCATTTCACTGATTAAAGCTTGTTCCGGGATAAAAGGCTTTATTGTTGTAATCCCGGAATATCGCCGCCATGAAAACGGCATGAATATACCAGACGTTTATTTATGAATTTTGTCTGTTTTCAGTTAAAGAAAGACAGTTGGCAAATAAACGTAGTTTGACCAAAAAAAGTATAGAAGTATAAAAATATTACTGCGTTAAGAACAAATTAAGGATAAACACTACATACATAACTTATTTCATTATTTACACACTGAATGAAATTATGACTAAATATATTAAACAAATTTCCGTACATCTGTTTAGTGGAGTTTGGGTAAGTGAAAGCGTCCACTTACACAGATGTGATTTTGGGAGCCTACGATATCTGGACAACCTTTACAAACCATAGGCATTTGGTTTCAACTCAATTGCCGTTATATTGATGATTTGCCATACTACTGATTATCCCCGTTTACTAAAAAAAGTAAAGGTAGTTCAGCTCCCACTATATTCGGTCCTCGTTCACTTTGTCTGTTCGTTCAACTGGCCCTTGGTTATTTTGTTTGTTCGTTTAATTGGTCCTTGGTCACTTTGTTTGTGCGTTCATTTGGTCCTTGGTCACTTTTTTTGTGCGTTCATTTGGCCCTCGGTCACTGTGTTTGTGCGTTCAATTGGCGCTTGGTCACTTGGTTGTGTTCATTTGACCCTCGATCAATTTTTTTGCTCATTTATTTAGCCCGTTGTTTGTTAAATCCTTTGCCTCCTAGCCAATTTGTTTAGGACAATGATTTAAAGTTATTTTGTTCAGACGAAAGTTCGCGTCTCAAGGAGATCTTGCGTTTTTGGACAAATTATATCAGCAAGAACTCAAAGGTATTACTTTATCACTGAACCACTTTAATACGGTAACTCCACGGGAAGTTATGTGGCCGCCTTGGCGGTCAGAATGTTGAAACGTGAAAGAACGATGAACTTATTGCCTCGGTATTCGTCATACAGAAACACGGATTTTACGTATTATTTCATAGATTTACTTGTTTTATCTGTAATCAGCTAAATAACAGAGTTTGAACGAAACGACCAGCTTTTCGTCTGATTATCATGATTATGATCGGTCATTGTGGAAAAGACACAACTGCATATGAGAGTAGATATGCAAAACACAGAAAAACTAGATTGCAAGCAGCTTTGGCTCTATTAAGACACACATTTCACTCAAGAGGATCTTTTAGGTAGCACATACCAGTTTTTCAGCCACACATTCGAACTGGCCATGTAGAAATTATTAATGAGAGGGTATGATGCATTAACATGTGTATTGCTGAAGTCTAAATTAATTAATACATGAAGATAAGGGTATTCAGAGTGGTCAGGATGAGGTTCTCTTAGTTTTTTTCCCTATTGAACAGTATTGAAATGCACTCAGTGTGAAGAAGGAGCTTGAAATTCGAAACTGATGAAAGCAGGTTATGTCAGTGGTTTCGGCTGCAGAAGTTCAATAGGATGCCGTCTGAGCTGGATACCGAAACAAGTGTAGCGTTGACAGCACTAGCTGATTAAGGTGTGCCATAACAGACGAACAATTAGCATGTAGTGTTATGACTTTACCGTGTGCCTTTGAATATCAGGCGACTTGTCTGTTTCATAGAATTTGCCTCGGCGAGGGGTCGAAAAGTGGGGCTTGTGAGTAGTTTCTTTCTTGCAGCTGATTTTTTAGAGAAGTGTTTCATCTGAAATTTGAGTTTTTGTTGTAGATTGTCTTCAGTCCTATAAGAATAGCTGTACTTTTCTTTTCAGGTTGTTGTATTGGGATTGTCAGTGAGGCGCAAACAGTTTGAGTGGTCATCAGACACTAAATTTCAGTGTGAAACTGGTATCTGCCACCTTAACCTAATAAAGAAATACTGCACATTTTTGTAATCACAAATACCGCAAGAAACGCAAGACAAGAAGAACTAAATGCCAAACCAGCCTTTGTTTTTTTTTAATAACAGCTACTGCAGAAAAATATGGACTTTGCTAGTTTATAATGATTAGAGAAAATACTTTTTATTTTGACATCTACTGCCTGAAAACGTTCGTATTTTACCGTGATACGAACTGTAAAATACTGAAAAGAATCTGTAGTAGGTTGTCATGCTATAATTGGAAAGTATTGTGATAATGACAAGGACAATCTGCAATGTATTTAAATTTGAATCCTCTTTCAAACTAACCTTGAAAATGCTGGTATTCAAAGCCAAGCAACAGAAAATATTATCAATTTGGCTATCATAGTTAAAAGAAGAACTGTCTATTTACATTAAAGAGCTCTTCAATGATATCATAATTGAAACCAGAGAAGAGTGTCTTTTGTAACCACGCTAATAATTTGAACAATTTTAATGATATTTTAACTATAATACCACATTAAAGAGTAAAGAAATACGGATTGACACTGTGTATATAAATGATTATATCACAGCCTCGTACAGCTTCACAAACTGCTTATTTATAACTATTTTGTTACGAGCAAAAAAGACAAAAGTGACAGAAATTCAAAGAAGTTTTTAATCAAGTAAGTGATATTAAGAAAATATGTTATTGTAATCATGCAAAAGACTAAAGGTTACATTCACAATGTATTCTAAAGTCTTAAAGTGAACGCCGTTGAAATGACAATTTTCGTCATTTGTATTTTACTATGTAAAAAAGGTTAATCAAAATTTAAAATGAAAATAAAGTAAATTACATTTAAAATGAAATTGGCATTATTGAAATATAAAACTAAATCCAAATCAAGTGCTACATAATATATCTTACATTTACCCCACACAAAATGCTTTAAAAAAATATAATGTGGGAACTATCTTTATTTATTTACGACTGCATGATAAATAAAGAAAAACTTAGCCCCTTTTTTGTTTGTTTCGACATTCAAATATATTTGACAGTATCGATAACACCGATTATCTTGTTTGGTTTAAAACCTACTTAAATGAATGTACTTATTTTTGGTGTTATCATTTTACAACAAATATGTGAAAAATATAAAGCTACAAAGATCTTGGTGCTGATAATGCCGTCCACGTGTCGCAAAACAAAATAAACTTAATCTTTTCATCTGTATTCCTATAGAAAAACTTATACAAATAAATATCCAGTCGCATTTTACGTTTTTGATCGCAGTCTAGTCTTATTAATGATATAAGAGAATATATCATTGAAATGTTACAGATACATATAAGAGGGTGTTTCTTTCTTTATTGTTTGCAAACATAAAAGCACTTCGCTAATCTGGGATATTATTGTAAAAAAAATGTAAAATGTTCTCTTGCAAGGATATTATACAAAAGATAGATAAATATCAATGATATAAAGATAAGTTTATGCCTTTGTGAAAACTGGTCATTTAGTACTTAAAGCTTACAGAAGACGGGACTTTAAGTTCGGATCAGAAAATCTCGCAAAGTTACTTGTTAAGATTATTTGCCACCTAATTCGGAATATCTCTGGACTCGATCTCTCTGGTATATAGCAGTAGATGATTATCATTACCTTGAATAGATTTTGATATCAAACTAGGAAGAAACAGCATATGCATTTTTATATTACCTTTGAGTTTTTGTCACCGAAAAGACGAACATAAAATGTAATGGAATACATATTTGTTACTAACTTTGTTCCAAAGGTCTGAGCCAGGTAAAAGCCCGTTATCATATCAAAGTTTTCCCGTTGTAAATCAGGTAAAAACTTCCTTCTGATATCCTGATCAAGTTGGTCTCAATTTATAATACACACTAAATTATTTTGATAGATATTTTTCACAGTTACGTCTGCTTTTAATTTGCATTCTTCAGTAAGTAGGTGGTTTCCACGAACCAACTGTTGCATTAAGTAGATTTCAGTTAAGCCTAAAAGTGTTTGTTTCCTTTTGACAAAATTCAGCATTCTATATAGGTTCCTAATGTTTCATTGTCACATTTTCTTCTTACTTCACTATCTATGAATAAAACAGTTGAGTCAGATAAATAGTGAAAAGCTGCTTCAACAGCTAAACAGCAAATTTCAGGACAGCCTTTAGAAATGTCTATAAGCAAGTCTTTAGTTCATGAAAATATTATTCATTGATTTTAATATGTTCAAGAAATGAAAATCCTCGTTCAAGTTACACTATATCCTTTGTATTATAAATCCTCTTTATATTTAAAAAATCAATAAAAATAAATGAAGACAGTTTAAAATACGATAAATATATATATATTATTAAACGAACAAATGCTACAGTACACATTGAACCTCTTCGGAGCAATGTCGATTTTTAATGCTTGTTCAACGTTTGATTCCTTGCATGGGTAAATTAAAGAAGGCGATAATTATGACACCTAAGATTTTGAAAATGCGAAATAAAATTAAAAAGTTTACGTCGCACTATTTTGAAAAGATTGAACTGATAAATTTTGAATCGAACAGATTTTTTAAATATTAAAGTCTCTCTTACTTTTGATAAAAACAGTCGGGATTTTTTCTTATCGAATTGACCTTTGACTATAATTCACATGTTAATGCGCGCTAGTTGAACTTGGGAGGCTCTGGACATGTTTTTGAATTAAGTAGAATTTTTTTTTAAAAAACAGAAACGCAAATAAAGTTGAAAACATGATAAATAGAATACCAAACAAGTGTCTGATGTTACAAAATTTATCAGGCTCGGCACAAAAAAATGAAGAGCTCGGCAGTGCCTCGCCTTCATTCTTTTTCTAAGCCTTGCCTGATAAATTTTATAATATCAGACACTTGCACGGTATTGTCTATAAGATCGGTAGGTCATAGGTCAACGTCACAGTCTTGAATTTGAAAACTGTTTCTGCTAAATAATTTGAGTAACATCTGATACATAGTCTGCAAACTTCAAACTTCAAGGTAGGGATGGGGCATAAATGTCATTCTGACACCTCTTATTATCTTTATTTTTAGAATCGGTACTTGCAAAATTGAATATAGATCATGACGTGAGAGCTGAAATTAAATCGAACGGGTCATCAACTTATATCAATAGTTCGCCTTTTCTAGAGAAAAGAAATCGGCAGATTAAAAGAGAATAGATTTCATATTTGAAAAGTCGTATCAGTGATTTTTTTATTAATTTGTTAGTGTCGATAACTCAAGTGGATGTTTATTATAAGCAGGTCGTTTATAGCATACTCAGTATATCTTTAATTTTTTTTCCAGTTTCATATGTACTTTTGTATTATACCAATTAAGGTCGTGGATTCTTTTGTTTGCAAATCTCCGTAATTGGTATTGAGTTGCCAAAAAATTCTGCTCATGATGTAACAGGTATAGAAAAGGGAGATCAATTTTCTTAAGCCTCGTTCTGTGATGAGATATTGATATTCTTCCTTTTGCACACAATTTGAATTATTAAAAATATTCTTTAAACCTTTGAAATATCAGAAGAAATATTATCAAAATATGTCAAACAAGTTGCTTAACTTCTAACTGTAAAACGGTCATTGGTTCGAGCCCTGCTACCAGTCATTTAATTTTGAAAGTTGGCAGTTTCTTACTGGAAACTGGAGAACAGTTCGGTTTCTTCCAAGGATGGTTAGGTAAGCTGTCCGTTTGACTGTTAGAGCCAGTTAAACTCATAAACCAAACTTATCACAGCGTGCGAATGACGTGGTCAGTCATACTAGCTTGTCAAAAACTGCTGCGTTGACAAAACAGGTGGAAAGAAAAATAGGTGGAAATGTTAATTTTGGTTTAACTTTTTCAGTAGTTTATTGAGTTACCTGATACTTTAAACTGTTGCAAATTATAGGAGGTGCAGGAGCAGAACAATCGGGGGATTAACTGGTAAGGTTTCCCTGATATAGTAGGAGTGGGTATCATAAAGGTTATAAATTTTCGTTTAATGTTGTCATTATAATGTGTGGACGAGATGTTGAATGGTTAAAATAGCACTGACATTGTTTAACTTCAAAAGCTTGAAATGCTCAGAATGATTAATGACAGTAGAGGAATTAACCTTGTAAAAGGTTAGGGCCTCTTCAAGGTTGACTGCGGACTAAGTGTGAGTGTATATAAATACCGATACTCCCAGTTATAAAAGATTTCGCGGTATACAAAATGTAAATTGATTATTTACCACTAATTTTTAAA
Organism: Cyclina sinensis; assembly: GCA_012932295.1. Lineage (NCBI taxonomy): Eukaryota > Metazoa > Mollusca > Bivalvia > Venerida > Veneridae > Cyclina > Cyclina sinensis. Next base: position 5,413,665 of record JAAONU010000015.1, read on the forward strand.
AAAATTAGTATTTGGCTGCAATGGATTCAAGCGTTTTTAAGACTGTTATTGGCTTTTTTCTACTGATATTTGTTGGAATACACATAGTAACTGGTTACGAAACAAATATACAGTGTAAATATTTTGAAAGAAAGTACAATGATTCTATGGATGCAGACGTATTTTATATATTTAAGGAAAATCATTCTGGTTGTGAAATGAATCTAGATGAGGTTTATCGGAACTTGAGTGACAAATTCTCCCTGAACCGTACGTCACATGGAAAAGAGAAGTTTGTAACATTAATGTTTAACTGCGCAGGAGCGTCGAAAGGAAACCATATCCGGTTTACCTCATCAGCAGATGGCAACTATAGCCAGGGAAATATGTATGTGCTAACAGAAATTATAACAGAAAACTGTAAAATATCTGTTAATGAACTAAATCTTTTTCAGCGCTACGGAAGAATATATTCTATAAAAACATCGATGAATGAAATTTTACCAGATGAAAATTGTTCCAGTCTAGAGAATGTACTTGCTATAAGCTGTGGTCGTCGGTGTGATGGGGTGACTGATTCTGCCTCCGGGAATATGGAAGGCTTCTTCTGGGAGTACTGCAAACAGCCTTTTGACAAGCTTCTGAAGCTCATCATATATGGCTGCAGTACAGACTACCTCATAATAGGACAAAATTTGCTTCAAAATAAATTTCCTGTACTACACTCATTATCAATGAGACATGTAAATATGTCAGGAACAAATATAACATTTCCATGGACTAATGTGTTTATAGACGTACCAGGCAAAACTTTAAAATCTAAATTATCCAGGGGTTTTATAAATGAGTCACAAAATTCATTGTCACTCCAGAGAAAATACATATCTTAGATAGTGAAATAACACTTACATACCTCAAGTTTCGAGGAAATATTTCAAAGGTAACTTTAAGTGGTGTCAGACTGAAAGCAGTAGAGGAAGGCACATTTAGTAACGTTGCTGGCCTGGTACATTTAGATCTGTCAAACAATGATTTGAAAATTATAGAAGAAAACGCTTTTCAGATGCTTACAGAGCTAAAGTACCTATACCTAGAAAGAAATCAAATAGTGTCTCTAGCCCCAGGCTTGTTTGACAGCTTGCACAATCTGTTGTTTCTTGATTTATCTAGAAACAGAATAAATATCTTTGAACAAAGACTTCTGAAGCACGTTTCAAAGCTAGAAGAGCTTATACTTGAACGAAATGAGTTAACACAATTGCCAGATGATTTTCTGAAAGATCAAGTTAATTTAACTAAGCTTGAACTTTCCTGGAATCCTTTACAAACTATTCCTGTTTATCCTTTTTACAGTGCTCGACTCACAAGCATATCCTTAAGTCACTGCAAAATAAATGCTACAAGTTTAACATCTTTCTTTGAAATTTTGAATATGGAGAAATTAGAAGAAGCCATCCAAGACCATAGGAAAAATAAAAAAGACTTTCTCATAATTCTGAATATATCTTACTGTGAAATAGAAAATATTAAAAAATTATTAAATTCTGAAATGAACATAGTGGTTTTAGAATATCTTTTAGCACATTTCTTTATTGATCTAAATGGAAATCCAATCGACTGTACGTGTATGTATAATTTGTCAGCTTATATGTCAAACATTGCCAAAGAATTCGATATCCGAATAGACTGGGTTTGCATGTTTCCTCACGAGTTGAACGGTAGGCTTTTTATTGCTTTAACACCTGCGGACAATTACTGTCCCACTGATGTAGACACTTGTCCAAAACACTGTTCTTGTTTTGAGCGGATGAACATGAAAAGTACGTCTAATTCTACTGCACAAACAGAAAGATTTATTGTTGACTGCAGGAATTTGAACATCACCAAAATGCCGGAGAAAATGCCGACAGGAATATTGGAACTCTGGTTTAAGAATACAAGCTTGACGAAAATAAGTGCAAGAGAATATTTCAGAAATACGGATTACTTTGATGTGTCGCACAACAGAATAAATGATTTCACTACAAAAGCAGCTTTAGAAATGATGAATTTGACAACCCTAAATTTAGATCATAATAATTTAACCCGACTACAGATTCAAATTGCTTCGACAAAAATTAGTACATTGGCATTAGGAGGCAATCCGTATCGTTGTGACTGTCACACAAAGTGGATGAAAAACTGGATTATTAAGAGAACAAGCCCAGTCAAGGATTGGAACACGGTTGAATGTTTCTATAATACAAGCGTAGTAAAGAAAATGACAGAAGTTCCTGACAAGTTTTTTGTTTGTCCGTCTTCTGTACCAAATAGTATAGCAGAACATATTGTTTTCCCAGCTATTGTAATAGGATGTGTTTTATTTGTACTCGTTACAGTTTCCCTTCTTATCTATTTTCAAAGGTTTACGATAAAAGTTTTACTCTTTATGTACTGTGGCATTCGTTCGTTTGATAAACGAGTAACAAATGAAGACAATATTGAGTACGACATTTTTTTGATTTATTCACATAATGATTCAATCTTTATTCAAACACACATTTTGGACAAGCTTAGAAGTAAAGGATACAGAGTATGTAATTTGCACGAGGATTTAGTTGTTGGTTTTTCATTTCTTGAAAATATTAAAATGATAATGAACAAATCAAGAAAGATAATATTTTCATGGACAGAAGACATGCTTACAGACGAATTTCTAATGGCTGTCTGGAACTTAGCTGTTGAAACAGCTCTGAAGAATTTATCTGACTCGATTCTTGTAATAGTGGATAGTGAAGTGAGCAGGAAGTGTGACGATGAAAAATTAAGAACCTATATAAAATGTGGAAAGTTTGTCAAAAGGAAATCAAAACTTTTACTCTCAAGTGTACTCTATTTAATGCCGCAGTTGGATGAAGATCAAGGGCATAGACTTACTGAAGAATACAGTATGCCGATGCTAGCAAACGATGTCTAGCAAATAACTATCAAAATAATTTAGTTTTTATAACGTATCCTGAAGAACTTGATCAGGAAATAAAAAGGAAGATTTTTCCTGATTTGCATCAGGAAAACATTGACATAAGACTTTTCGATCACGAGTTTTTACCTGGCGCAGACATTCGTGACGAAATTGATGACAAGTTAAATATTCCTGGACATTTTATATTTGTCTTTTCAATGAAAATACTTAAAGATGATGTGAAAATGCTTATACTGTCTAGTGTAATATCAAAATCTATCTTGAGTAATAACAATTATCTATTGTTATTGACGCATGGAGATATCAGGGCTGGAGATATTCCGAATGAGATGGCGAATTACCTAAACATGTACGTTTCAGCGAGTTATTATGATCCGAACCTAAATTCCCGTCTTCTGAAAGCTTTAAAGTACTGAGATGACAAGTTTTCATTCACAAAGGCGTAAATTTGTCATAAAAATAACAGCCTTACACATTATCTTTCACCTTTATTAAGGTGGCTTGTAATAATTCTTAAATGATAATATATACTTTAAATTAGTTTCAGTCAAATTTGTAAGAGAACAATAAACATTTGTGCATTTTCTATCATTTTTAATGCTTTTTAAATTTCTTTGTTGTTTGTGGTATATTTACGTATTTATACATGCATCTACAATTTAACTCCAATTCAGCGCAGAGATACTTCCCCTATTTTATCAAATTAAGCTGCCTTCACCAAACCCTTCGCAGACATATCATTAACTAAGGGAAGCAACCGCTGCGTAAGTTGACTCTAACTTACCACACACTACGCCTTCTTTTAATCTTCTTAAACGTGACTGTATAAGAAGGAACCGCTGTCTGGAATTTGCAACTTTATAAGTGAAAAAAAATAACTATACGTTTCTTATTAAGAGCTAAACTTTTCATTTATAGGCACCTGTTTTTCACAAAAATGAAGTCAATACATATGGAAATCAGAACTACTTGAAAGCTCCTAACAAAACTCAAAAAAAATTGCCATAGCTACATCAACAGGAATTAATAAGAACATTTCAAGGAGAGCTAGTTTGTGTTTTAAATTTTATTTTTTCAATTTTTGTAATATTGTGAATATATAAACTGAGCTTTGTTTAAGAGATACTTGTATTTTGCTATTCAACGACCATACATTTATTTTATACATTTGTGGCTTTATAATCATCTTCGTTCTTTACAAGGTGATGAATGATAATAACGTGTCACCATGCGTAAATTGATATATAAATATGTACCTCATGTTAGCCAAGTATTTCTTCATTCATTATGCATTGATAAATCAATTTAAGATAGCACAAATATCATTTTTTCCATAGCATTTGCAAAAAAGGAGTCAAATGAAAGTTTGTATAACCAAAGTTTTGTTAAGTTGTATATTTCAATAATTTCAATTTCATTTCACATATTATAGAATTTACATTATTTAATGAACCTTTCAAACAAAATCCAGTATATTTGAAAATGTAATGAGGAAACTTGACTTCCTTTTCATAAAGGAAGTGAGTTCATAACAATATTGGTAAAACGGTTAACATTTCTAAAGAAGAGGAGAACTTCTCTGAAAACCCCAAAAATTGGGTTGTCTTCTCTTCGATTTACATATCATTATGTAAGAAATAAAACTGAAACTGTTTCTGTGTTTGCCGATTTTTTAAATATGTATACATACAGATGCCATTTTATACTTTCATTCATTAGCATTTGACCAGTTTGTTTCACTTTTCCAAGCCTCTCATTAAAGGGTAATTTGCTGATTTATAATCTATTTTGTTGTAAAATGATGTGAACCTATTTTTTGTTTTCGTAAATTAAAGAATTTGACACCAATCTTGGGCCTGTGGTTTTTCATTGCACATATTTTCTTTTCTATGGCGTACAATATAAGAATTAGTGTATAACGTTAAATGTATGATTTTCTGTTTCATCCCTATTCCGTCAACTCCAAATTTAACATCTATTTACGTATTAAGGCGAGTTTGTCAGCCATTCAATGAATCCATTTCAAGAAATTACAAATATAACCGCACTGTCTGGTTTTCCACGTATTTGGAAACTGCCTAATAATTTTATGAATTAACCCTGAAAGATTCCAATTTTTACCAGAAATAATACAGTGTAATGCATCCCAAGAATTAGTAGTAACTTTATAAAAAATATTACAAGTAACGTATTCCTTACTTCCAAACATTTCTTAATCTTGGGTGCATTATTTCGATTGGAGGTCTTGTTAGTTAAACAGATGAATCCATTTAAAATGTCGGAAATACTACCACCCTGACGTATATTTTACTCTCTCTCTCTCTTTTTTTTTTGGGGGGGTGGGGGGGGGGGGCGGGGGGAAGGGGTTACTTTTGTAGGGTACTGTCTAGCATTTTACGTGTAAACCGCGAAAGAAATTTCAACTTTCACCAGATATGAAACAAAAATATAAATAAAAGTAATACACCATGTCAAATTCAGAAAGTAGTGTTTTTAAATTTAGAAACATGTAATGTTATCCTTATTCTAATACATTTCTACATCAGATTTGCCAGATTATCTCGATCGTAACAGTACCTTTAGTCCTTTACCACACGAAAACGGACATGTTAATCGCTAGACGCAACCGCTTATTTACGTATAGAAGCGACAAATTTAAATGTTTTAAAAGAGCAGAAAAATCTAATAATGTGTACCAATAAGTGTCATGCGCTACTAGTTGGACAATGACTAATTATGACTAATGCTCGAATATAGTACATTTCTTCACTCTGTCGTTTTTCTCCGAATTGTTCTCACGGAAAATTCCAGATATAACCGATTTGGCACGACTGCCATTTCTCGTCACCAACAAATAATGTTAAATAAGTAAATGTTAAGTTGCCTCTTAGGGAAAACAGGTCCAAAAACATATTTTAACAATGTTTAGTTTATACCAAATTTATTTTAGTTCGATTGTGTAGGAAGCTTTCAGCTTATAGACACACTCTCGAATCCGTTCCTTGAACTAACCAGTACTAAGCAATTAGTGTAAAGTTTCTTGCTCAAGGAAACAACGGCTTGCCCCTGACTGGGTTTGAACCCGTGCGGCTACCAATCCTTTGACTACTAGTCCGACGCGTTAACCACTCGGCCACGCCGCCACAACTTAAAATAGCCGACATGATTACCCACACTCAATTTTGCATTTCACTGATTAAAGCTTGTTCCGGGAAAAAGCAGTCTCAAAATAAGTATGGTGAGTGGTAGTTCAGCTGCCATTTTTGTCCGCATCGGCAGTGATGTCTTAATATTAACATTTTATCGTACCCTTACCATTCCGGATCTGGTTCTCGGTTTATATGTTATTGTCAATGGGTTTCGCGATACCAGATCCGGACAAAAAATGGAAGCTGATCTACCTTTACATTTTTCAGTAAACGGGGGTAATAAGTAATATGGCAAATCATCAATATAACGACAATTGAGTTGAAACGAAGTGCCTATGTTAAAAACTGGGCAGACAATGTAACAGCATTCTTGTGTCTTTAACTTCCGTCTTTTTAACTTATACGGAGTTATTATTGTGTTGTTTACAAAGTGCTTAGGATGATCTTTAAATGCAACAAAAGCTCCTGTACTATGTCTGCCGTGCAATTATTGATTCATAGGACAGCTGCTGATTTTGACGCGACTTTTGTACAAAGGACCGAAAATGACTAATTTGACAAAGTAAACAGGAATGGCAATTGTATGCAAATACTCAACTCGATGGTTTTATCAGAAAATTATCAGTCTAATAATTTATGCTGGAAAGGTAAATACGTAAATGAAACCCATTTCGTTTGACGCAAATTCAAACCTTGATCTATTGGAATACGCAGTTTTAGACCATTGTTTTCAGAAATAAAATAGGATCCTACTTCTTTATAAAGAAACTGCTTGTATAATTAAATTTCTATCTTTAATGTATGCCTTGTTAAGAAAAAGATTGTGACACTGTGTTACTTGTGTCTATTATTTTCTTATAGTCAAAAACACACAACTGTAATAGGCAGTTACGCCCGGAGAGAAAACAAAACAAAAAAACATGTGACCTTAAATAGATCACCAGTACAACATAGATTCACGTTTACGGACTTTAACCTACCCGCTTCATCTAAATTCAAAATTTAGAAAGAAGACATTCATCCTCAGTTTACTTGGAAAAACGATCCTTTAGTAACCTTGTGCTGGCGGACATGCAATCATCGTTCCATTATGTGTAGGCAGGCATCAGCCCCTGATTCAAATTGTTCATGTGGACACTTTGCTTCTCATTCACTTTTTTGTGCGAACATATTCCTCTCAGTAACATTCTTTGTTCGTTCAGTCCTCGGTCACTTTGTATGTTCGTTCAACTGGTCCTTGGTCACTTTGTTTTTGCGTTCATTTGGTCCTTGGTTGCTTTGTTTTTGCGTTCATTTGGCCCTCAGTCACTGTGTCTGTGCGTTTAATTGGAGCTTAGTCACTTGATTGTGTTCATTTGACCCTCGATCAATTTTTTGTGCATTTATTTGGCCCTTTGTTTGTAAAATCCTTTGCCTCCTAACCAATTTGTTAAGGACAATTATTTATAGTTATTTTGTCTCAAGGAAACGCAAGAAACGCAAGAAAAGAAGCACTAAACGTCAAACCAGCTTTTTGTTTAATAACAGCTACTTCAGAAAAATATAAACTTTGCCGTGACAGCGTTAGTTTATAATGATTTGAGAAAATACTTTTATTTTGACATCTACTGCCTGAAAACGTTCGTATTTTACCGTGATACGAACAATAAAGTACTCAAAAGTATCTGTAGTAGGTTGTCATACTATAATTGGAAAATATTGTGATATTGACACAGACAAACTGCGATGTAATTAAATTGGAGTCCTCTTTCAAACTAACTTTAAAAATACTGGTATTCAAAGCCAAGCAACAGAACATATTATCAATTTGGCTATCATAGTTAAAAGAAGAACTACCTATTTATATTAAAGAGCTCTTCAATGATATCATAATTGCAACTAGAGAAAAGTGTCTTTAGTAAGCCCGCTAATAATTTGAACAAATTTAATGAAATTATAACTATAATACCACCTTAAAGAGTAAAGAAATATGGATTGACACTGTGTATGTAAATGGATATGATTATATCACAGCCTCAAAAACTGCTAATTTATAACTATTTTGTTACAAACAAAAGCGACATAAAAGACAAAAATTCAAAGAAGTTTTTAATTAAATAAGTGTTATTAAGAAAATGTGTTATTGTAATTAGTAGAAGACGATTGACTAAAGGTAACATTCAACAATGTATTCTAAAGTCTTTAAGTGAACGCCGTTGAAATTACAATTTTCTTCATTTGTATTGTACTATGTAAAAAGGTTAATCAAAATTGTAAAATAAAAATAAAGTAAATTACATTTAAAATGAAATTGACATTATTGAAATATAAAACTAAATGCCAATCAAGTGCTAAATAATATAACTTACATTTACCCTGCGCTAAATTTTTTAGAAAAATATAATGTTGGAGCTATCTTTATTTATTTACGATTGCATCATAAACGAAGAAAAACTTAGCCCCTTTTTTGTTTGTTTCGACATTCAAATATATTTGACTGTATTGACAACACCGATTATCTTGTTTGGTGTAAAACCTACTTGTATGAATGTACAGACATGTTTTTATTATGCACAGTGACAATTTGTTATTATCATTTTATAACAAATATGTGGAAAAAACAGCTACAAAGATCTTGGTGCTGACAATGCCGTCCACTTGTCGCAAAACAAAATACACTTCATCTTTTCATCTGTATTCCTATAGAAAACTTATACAAATGAATATTCAGTCGCATTTTACGTTTTTGATCGCAGTCTAGTCTTCTTATTGATATAAGAGAATACATAATTGATATGTTACTGATACATATAAGAGGGTGATTCTTTCTGTATTGTTTTCAAACGAAAAAAGACTTCGGTAATCGGGAATATTATTGTAAAAAATGTCCTATTTCAAAGATATTACACAAGAGATAGATAAATATCAAAGATATAAAGATAAGTTTACACCATTGTGAAAACTGGTCATTTAGTACTTAAAGATTACAGAAGACGGGACTTAGAGTTCAGATTAGAAAATCTCGCAAAGTTACTTGTTAAGTTTATTTGCCACCTCATTCGGAATATCTCTGTACCCGACCTCTCTGGTATATAACAGTAGATGATTATCATTACCTTGGATAGATTTTGATATCTAACTAGGCAGTATCAATATATGCATTTTATATTATATTTGAGTATTTTTCACCGAAAAGACGAAAATGTACTGGAATACATATTTGTTATTAACTTTGGATGAACCAGGTGAAAGCCCGTTATCGAAAGGTCTCATATCAAAGTTTTCCCGTTGTAAATCGGGTAAAAACTTCCTTCTGATATCCTGATCAAGTTGGTCTGAATTTATAATGCACTATAAATTATTTTGATTAATAATTTTTACAGTTACGTCTGCATTCAATCTGCATTCTTCAGTAAGTATGTGGTTTCCCCGAACCAACTGTTTCATTAAGTAGATTTCAGCTGAGCCTAAAAGTGTTTGTTTCCTTTTGACAAAATTCATCATTTTATATAGTTCTTAATGTTTCTTTGTCACATTTTCTTCTTACTTCACTATATATGAATAAAACAATTGAGTCAGATAAATAGTGAAAAGCTGCTTTAACAGCTCAACAGCACATTTCAGGACAGCCATTACAGATGTCTATAAGCAAGTCTTTAGTTCATGAAAATATTATTCATTGATTTTAATATGATCAAGAAATGAAAATCCTCGTTCAAGTTACAATATATCCTTTGTTATATAAATCCTCTTTATATATATAAAAATTAATAAAAAAAATGAAGACAGTATAAAATAAGATATTTTCTTTATATATATTTCTATATTTTTTATCAAACGAACAAATGCTACAGTACCCATTGAACCTCCTCAGAGCTTAGTTGATTTTTAATGGACCGCAGCTCGGAACAGATAAATAATCCGATGTGAAAGAAAGATAGTTTTCCAACGGTTTTATTCGTACCAAAATTTAATTAATGTCATTACAAAAAGGATTTGTATTAAGAATAAATCACTTACTGGTCGTCAATATTGAAAAGTCTTGAAACTTAAATGTTTTTCTCAGTATAAGTCGAATGATGTTGTACCGCTTTGGAGAAGACTTTACTTATTTCTGTCCCTTTACTATTGCCAGTAACAAAGAGTTACCAATTACGAGTAGGAGAACTGTTGAGACCGATTTTGCTGAAATTATCTGTTTTGTTGAAATGTTATATATATATAAAATCTTTGTTTACCCTCTGGCAGTATTATCTAATAAGGAGAAAACAAACTGGCAGCAAATCACCTACCTACTGTACATGTACTCCCTCCAACTAAAACACTTAATGAAACCCCTGGGTATTGTTTTACTGAGTAGAAAACTCCCGTTGTTTTAGGGTCATACGGTGCTTGGTCAAGACCACATCAGCTTGTATTTGAAAACATTTTCCGCTCAGTAATTTGAGTATCACCTGACCGACAGCCTTCTAGATCATTAAATGAGAGCTGAAATTTAATAGAACGGGTCATCAACTTAAATCAGTTGTTCACATTTTTAGACACATTTGAGAAAAGAATTCGGCAGATTAAAAGAGAATAGATTTCTTATTTGAAAGTCGTTACAGTAATTATTATTATTATTATTATTATTATTATTATTATTAATTTGTAAATGTCGTTGCCTTAAGTTGATGTTTATTAAAAGCAGGTCTTTCAATCCAAAAAGGTCTTTTAAAGCGTTCCTGTCCAATGTTTTTTAGTTTTCAGCCAGTATATCTTTAAAAACATTTCCAGTTTCATATATACTTTTGTATTATACCGATTAATTTTGGATTCTTTGGATTGCAAATCTCCGTAATTGGTATTGAGTTGCCAAAAATTCTCCTCATGAACAGGTATAGAAAAAAAGGTCTTGACGTTCTTCCTTTGGCACACAATTTGAATCGTTAAAAATATTCTTTAAACCTTTGAAATATCAGAAAAATTATTATCACTTATTGAAATTTGTCAAACAAGTTGCTTAACCTCTCACTGTAAAACGGCCATGGGATCGGGCCCTGCTACCAGTCAATTAATTTTGAAAGTTGGCAGTTTTTTACTGAAAATTGGAGTATAGTACGGGTCATTCCAAGGATGGTTCGGTAAGCTGTCCATTTGACTGTTAGAGCCAGGTAACTCATTTAAACCAAACCAAACTTATCACAGGGTGCGAATGACGTGGTCAGTCACATCAACTTGTCAAAGAATTCTGCGTTGACAAAACAGGTGGAAAGAAAAATAGGTGAAAACGTTAATTTTGGTTTAATTTTTTCAGTAGGTTATTGAGTTACCTTATACTTTAAACTGTTGCAAATTATATGAGGTGCAGGAGCAGAACAATCGGGGGATTAACTGGTAAGATTTCCCCGATATAGTAGGAGTGGTTATCATAACGGTTATAAACTTCCGTTTAATGTTGTCTTTATAATGTGTACACGAGATGTTGAATGGTTAAAATAGCACAGGTATTGTGTAACTTCAAAAGCTTAAGATGCTCAGAATGATAAATGACAGTAGAGGAATTAAGATTGTAAAAGGTTAGGGCCTCTTCACAGTTGACTGTCGGACTAAGTGTGTGTGTATATAAATACCGATATTGTTCTACACCTACTCCCAGTTATAATATATTTCGCGGTATACAAAATGTAAATTGATTATTTACCACTAAAATTTAAGTAATTTAGTATTTAGCTGCAATGGATTCAAACATTTTTAAAACCGTTATTGCCTTTATTCTACTGATATTTATTGGAGTACACCTAGTAACTGGTTACGAAACAAATATACCGTGTAAATTTTTTGAAAGAAAGTACAATGATTCTACAGATGCAGAAGTATTTTATATATTTAAGGAAAATCAGTCTGGTTGTGAAATGAATCTAGATGAGGTTTTCCGGAACTTGAGTAACAAATTCTCCCAGAACCGTACGTCGCATGGAAAAGAGAAGTTTGTAACATTCATGTTTTACTGCGAAGGAGCGTCGGTAGGAAACCATATCCGGTTTACCTCATCAGCAGATGGCAACTATAGTCAGGGAAATATGTATGTGTTAACAGAAATTAAAACAGAAAGGTGTAAAATATCTGTTCATGAACTACATCTTTTTCAGCGCTACGGAAGAATATATTCTATAACAACATCGATGAATGAAATTTTACCAGATGAAAATTGTTCCAGTCTGGAGAATGTAGTTACTATAAGCTCTGGTCGTCGGTGTGTTGGGGTGACTGATTCTGCCTCCGGGAATATGAAAGGCTTCTTCTGGGAGTACTGCAAACAGCCTTTTGACAAGCTTCTGAAGCTCATCATATATGGCTGCACTACAGACTACCTCAAAATACGACAAAATTTGCTTCAAAATAAATTTCCTGTACTACACTCATTATCAATGAGACATGTAAATATGTCAGGAACAAATATAACATTTCCATGGACTAATGTGTTTATAAATGAGTCACAAAATTCATCGTCATCCCAGAGAGTAATACAAATCTTAGATAGTGAAATAACACTTACATACCTCAGGCTTCGAGGAAATATTTCACAGGTAACATTAAATGGTATCAGACTGAAAGCAGTAGAGGAAGGCACATTTAGCAACGTTGCTGGCCTGATAATTTTAGATTTGTCAAACAATGATTTGAAAGTTATGGAAGAAAACGCTTTTCAGATGCTGACAGAGCTAAAGTATCTATATCTGGGAAGAAATCAAATAGTGTCTCTAGCCCCAGGTTTGTTTGACAGCTTGCACAACCTGTTGTTTCTTGATTTATCTAGAAACAAAATAAAGATCTTTGAACAAAGACTTCTGAAGCATGTTTCAAAGCTAGAAGCGCTTATACTTGAACGAAATGAGTTAACACAATTACCAGATGATTTTCTGAAAGATCAAGTCAATTTAACTAAGCTTGAACTTTCCTGGAATCCTTTACAAACTATTCCTGACTATCCTATTTACAGTGCTCGACTTTCACGTGTATCCTTAAGTCACTGCAAAATAAATGATACAGGTTTAACATCTTTCTTTGAAAGTTTGAATATGAAGAAATTAGACGACGCCATCACAGTCAGTGACCGGAATACGGACCCTAATCAAAACTTCTTCATAATTCTGAATATATCTTTACTGTGAAATAGAAAATATTGAAAAATCGTTAAATTCTGTTATGAACTTTGTGATCTTCCAAACTCTTTTATCACATTTCTTTATCGATCTAAATGGAAATCCAATCGACTGTACGTGTATGTATAATTTCTCAGCTTTTATGTCAAACATTGTCAAAGAATTTGTTATCCCAATAAACTGGGCTTGCATGTTTCCTCACGAGTTGAAGGGGAGGCTTTTTATTACTTTAACACCTGCAGACAATTATTGTCCATTTCCTGTAGACACTTGTCCAAAAAACTGTTCTTGTTTTGAGCGGATGAACATGAAATCTACGTCTAATTATACTTCACAAACAGGTAGATTTATTGTTGACTGCAGGAATTTGAACATCACCAAAATGCCGGAGAAAATGCCAAAAGGAATATTGGAACTCTGGTTTAAGAATACAAGCTTGACGAAAATAAGTGCAAGAGACTATTTCAGAAATACGGTTTACTTTGATTTGTCGCACAACAGAATAAATGATTTCACTACAAAAGCAGCTTTAGAAATGATGAATTTGACTACCCTAAATTTAGATCATAATAATTTAACCCGACTACCGATTCAAATTGCTTCGGCAAAAATTAGTACATTGACATTAGGGGGTAACCCGTATCGTTGTGACTGTCATATGAAGTGGATGAAACACTGGCTTATTAAGAGAACAAGTCCAGTCAAGGATTGGAACACGGTTGAATGTTTCTATAATACAAGCATAGTAAAGAAAATGACAGTAGTTCCTGACAAGTTTTTTGTTTGTCCGTCTTCTGTACCAAATAGTATAGCAGAACATGTTGTTTTACCAGCAATTGTAATAGGATGTGTTTTATTTGTACTCGTTACAGTGTCACTTCTTATTTATTTTCAAAGGTTTACGATCAAAGTTTTACTCTTTATGTACTGTGGAATTCGTTCGTTTGATAAACGAGTAAAAAATGAAAACAATATTGAGTACGACATTTTTTTGATTTATTCACATAAGGATTCAATCTTTATTCAAACACATATTTTGGACAAGCTTAGAAGTAAAGGATACAGAGTGTGCAATTTGTACGAGGATTTAGTTGTTGGTTTTTCGTTTCTTGAAAATATTAAAATGATAATGAACAAATCAAGAAAGATAATATTTTCATGGACAGAAGACATGCTTACAGACGAATTTCTAATGGCTGCCTGGAACTTAGCTGTTGAAACAGCGCTGAAGAATTTATCTGACTCGATTCTTATAATAGTGGATAGTGAAGTGAGCAGAAAGTGTGACGATGAAAATTTAAGAACCTATATAAAATGTGGAAAGTTTGTCAAAAGAAAATCAAAATTTTTACTCTCAAGTGTACTCTATTTTATGCCGCAGTTGGATGAAGATCAAGGGCACAGACCTACTAAAGAATACAGTATGCCGATGCTAGCAAACGGTATCGTAGCAAATAACTATCAAAATAATTTAGTGTTTATAACATATCCTGGAGAACTTGATCAGGAAATAAAAAGGAAGATTTTTCCTGATTTGCATCGGGAAAACATTGACATAAGACTTTTCGATCACGAGTTTTTACCTGGCACAGACATTCGTGACGAAATTGATGACAAGTTAAATATTCCTGGACATTTTATATTTGTCTTTTCAATGAAAATACTGAAAGATGATGTGAAAATGCTTATACTGTCTAGTGTAATATCAAAATCTATCTTGAGTAATAATAATTATCTATTGTTATTGACGCATGGAGAGATCAGGGCTGGAGATATTCCAAATGAGATGGCGAATTACCTAAACATGTACGTTTCAGCGAGTTATTATTATCCGAACTTAAATTCCCGTCTTCTGAAAGCATTAAAGTACTGAGATGACAAGTTTTCATTCACAAAGGCGTAAATTTGTCATTAAAATAACAGCCTTACACATTTATCTTTCACCTTTATTAAGGTGGCTTGTGATAATTCTTAAATGATAATATATACTTTAAATTAGTTTCAGTCAAATTTGTAAGAGAACAATAAACATTTGTGCATTTTCTTTCATTTTTAATGCTTTTTAAATTTCTTTGTTGTTTGTGGTATATTTACGTATTTATACATACATCTACAATTTAACTCCAATTCAGCGCAGAGATACTTTTCCTATTTTATCAAATAGAGCTGCCTTCACCAAACCCTTCGCAGACATATCATTAACTAAGGGAAGCAACCGCTGCGTAAGTTGACTCTAACTTACCACACACTACGCACTCTTTTAATCTTCTTAAACGTTACTGTATAAGAAGGAACCGCTGTCTGGAATTTGCAATTTTATAAGTGAAAAAAATAATTATGAGTTTCTTATTTAGAGCTAAACTTTTCATTTATAAGCACCTGTTTTTAACAAAAATGAAGTCAATACATATGGAAATCAGAAAAACTTGAAATCTCCTAACAAAACTCAGAAAATTTTGCCTTAGCTGCATCAACAGGAATTAATGAGAATATTTCATGGAGAACTAGTGTGTGTTTTAAATTTTAATTTTTTAATTTTGTAACATTGTGAATATATAAACTGAGCTTTGTTTAAGAGATATTTGTATTTTACTATTCAACGATCATACATTTCTTTTATACATTTATGTATTCTTAATCATCTTTCGTCTTTACAAGGTAATGAATGATAATAACGTGTCACCATGCGTAAATAGATATATATGTACATTCATTCAAGTTGGTTTTTAAACCGCGAAAATATAATCAGTTATCAATACTATTAGAATGTCTAAACAAACTCAAGTTAGCCAAATATTTCTTCATTCATCATGCATTGATAAATCAATTTAAGATAGCACAAATATTGTTTTTCCATAGCATCTGCAAAAAGGAGTAAAAGGAAATTACAGTTTGTATAACCAAATTTTTGTTAAGTTGTATATTTCAATAATTTCAACTTCTTTTCACATGTTATAGAATTAATATTAATTGTTGAACCTTTCTAACAAAATCCAGTACATTTGAAAACGCATTGAGGAAACTTGACTTCCTTTACATAAAGGAAGTGAGTTCATAACGATATTGGTAAAACGGTTAACATTTCTTAAGAAGAGGAAGGCCTCTCTGAAAACCCAAAATATTGGGTTGTCTTCACTTCGATGTACATACCATTATGAAAGAAATTAAACTGAAACTGTTTCTGCGTTTGCCGATGTTTTAAATACGTATACATACAGATGTCATTTTATACTTTCATTCATTAGCATTTGACCAGTTTGTTTCACTTTTCCAAGCCTCTCATTTAAGTGTAATTTTCTGATTGATAATCTATTTTGTTGTAAAATGATGTGAACCTACTTTTTGTTTTCCGTAAATTAAAGAATTTGACACCATTTTTGGGCCTGTGTTTTTTCATTGCACATATTTTCTTTTCTATGGCGTACAATATAAGAATTAGTGTATAACGTTAAATGTATGATTTTCTGTTTCATCCCTATTTTCAACTCTAAATTTAATATCCATTTCAATTTTAAGGAGAATTTGTCAGCCATTCATTTAATCCATTTCAAGCAATAACAAAAATAAGCACACTGTCTGTTTTTTTTTCCACGTTTTTGGGAACTGCCTAATTATTTTACGAATTAACCCTGAAAGACTCTAATTTTTCACCGGATATAATACAACGTAATGCATCCCAAGAATTAGTAGGGTCTTTATAAAAATATTACAAGTATATTACAAGTAACGCATTCCTTATTTCCAAACATTTCTTAATCTGGTGTGCTGCATTATTTCGATCGGAACAGTACATTTTAAGTCTTGTTAGTTAAACAGATGAATCCATTTAGAAATCGGAAATACTACCACCCTGACGTATATCTTACTGATATTTTACTCTATTTTACTTATGTGGGGTAAGTTTTGTAGGGTACTGTCTAACATTGGACGTATAAACCGCGAAAGAGTTTTCAACTTTCACCAGATATAAAACAAAAATAAAAATAATACACCTTCTAAAATTCAGGAAGTAGTGTTTAAAAATATATTTAGAAACACGTAATGTTATCTTTATTCTAATACATTTCAACATCAGATTTGCCAATTTATCTCGATCGTAACAGTACTTTTAGTCCTTTACCACAGGAAAACAACTAATAGCAATAGAAGTTTATAAATAGAGAATCACACTTTCTCTACTGTTTGCCAACAGCCACTGTTAGCTTTTAATTGGCCTGTCATATCCAAGCCTTTATAAATTCTGTTCTACAGTGATTTTGTAAACATTTTGTTAGCCATAATTAGCCGCAATGAATTGATTTAGGCGAAAAATACTCTGTACATCGCTGTGTTACATTGATTTGTATCCAAACAATTGGGAAGGCTCTGAAAAATTGGAAAACCTTGATGCTATAAATAACTTACCTTTGCAAAAAGAAAGAAATGGTCATTGGAAATAGACTAATTCAACTTTTGATTTCCAAAAGTTATTAGATCAAGAAATTCAAAAGACTATATATTTGGATTTCAGATGATGGCATTAATGCACATAAAAATGAAAACTACTGAAATTTAACTATATCAAATAACATCTATCATGAATCTGATGAATGAATAATCCTGTAAAACGTTAAATTATGCAGGTGAAAAGTTTTGATTTCATTTATTTCAAATATTTGCCCTTATACAATGATATTGAAAATATCTGCGCATTACATTCAAAATTATACTGTATAATCCATAATATAAATTCTAAAAATAGTACAATAGGCAAATAATGAATAAATGATTGAACTGCATAGGGGTTATAAATAAGAAATGAAGGGAGAAATTGGAGAAAGTTTTATTATTATTTTTATTATTGAATTCTGACTAAACCTTCATTTGGATTTTTAAATACATCTAAAATATAAAAAATGACCATTGTTATTTCATGCTTGTGAACTTTATTTCGATAGATGCCGTCTGATATTCATCATTTTTCCTAATGATTAAAAAATGGTTAAATATGTGAATGTAGGAATAGCTGTTTCCATTTTACTTTTGTATATATAATAATTGCCTAAGATGTGGAACGAAATAACATCCTCTTTTTTCATGGATTAGTATTTGCTCAAACCTTATAAGTTTAAAGGGCAATTCAATATTAATATTTTCTTTTAAAGAGCATTACGCACATATGTCAAGATACTTTCTCAGAATAGGTAAAATAGGTAAATCAAAAAGATGCCGAAGGTGCAAAGTAAAATGCAAAGTATATTTCTAAAAAAAATATTAGAAAAATAAAATAACAACAACATAGGAATACGATTCATTATGTAAAATATACGATTGCCCGGACGGTTTATTTGTGTCCATATATGGACATTCAAGCTTATAATTTCTCTCACTTAAAATACCTGTTTTACTACAAAAATATCAACTCTTCCTTCTTTTCCATTTGCCTCTATTTAATTCAATAACAAAACGTTTGTGTATGATATTTCCTATTTGTAAAAGTCAAAGCTATAGTACCCGGATATAAAAAGAACCTCATCCAAAATTATCCTTCTCATATCCAACACAGGTCCGTAATAGTTTATTATTCAAAAGCGAAGGTTATTGGGAAAGTTGGTTTTTGCATCTTATATTCAGAACAAAGCAACTATGTTTCAAATACAAAATATCTACAGTAAAGTGTCTACTTTTTTAATGTTTGCGAAAAAAGAATAATAATAAACAATTATTGCAAACAGATGATTTTCAGTTCTTGGGTTCTATACGGACCCAATTATGCACTATGCAGCTCTTAGAAATCGAGACCAGAAGGACATGTTTAAATGATTAGTTCTTGTTAGTGAGAATATGAAACATAACGAGTAAACTAAAATACATCGGTCAACAACTTTTAGTAAACAAAGCGTACGTTAACTCACTGTAATTTTTCGCAGCACAGCAAACAATATTCTTTCGTATTAGTTGTGTGCTGAATTGTGAGCATTTGCGAAAATGTAGTTAATAATGATAAGTTACGAAATGCACATCTAATCTTTCTTCAGCCCGTCCAAATAAAGAAAATCTTCTAGTAAAGGTTTTGATCTATCGAACAATTTCGACGGTCTATCATCATATCCAAAAAGCAAACAGTCTTTAAGTAGTAACAACCTCAGTTTCCCCATGTCATCTATTGGTACTTGTCTGTACGCTTGTATAAGAGCTTCTTCTCGTTGTTGTCTCACCTCTGTTTTATTCACTGGAATTTCTAGAGCGCTTTTGATTGCATCTGTGATGTCCTCTTTTGTTATTTTATCTGCATCATCGTCTTTAAATGGAAATTCCACATGTTTTGACATATATCCTCTTATTTGTAAATCTCTCCATGTTCGTAACATAAGTTTAACAAAAGGAAAATTTATCTCGTTGAGTATTTTCTTGGTGTCGAACAGAAACTTTACATGCCCTCTAACAGTGTCAAGAACAGTTTCTTTTTCAAAATCGTCAAAGTGTAAATTAAAATCACTATATTGTCCCCGCCATTTTGAAATCAGATACTCAGAATCATCCCTGAAAGTTTCTAACTTTCCTATGTATTGAAAGAGCATCGAACAAGGGTCACACTGATCAGACATAGGTGAAAAATGATTGTCCAAACCTTTCCCCGATTCTTTCAGGTACAGTAAATACTTAATAAACTCCGGAAATGTCACGTCAAACCCATACTTATTGTAAACAATGTTTTGGCTTTTTCTAACAACATGGACCACATTTCTGCCTAGGTTTCTCCAGTAAAGTAAATTTGGGTGAAATATCTTATTTTCATAACCAGAAAATAAACGTGCGTAAGGATCCCTTACAAACAGAAAAGAGGTTCCGTTCTTTCTAAAACTTCTATATTCATATGTCATAAGTTCGTTGAATTTTGACAATTTGATTTGACTCAAAGTTAGTTCAAATGGTGAACTCAGTTTTCCTTGACTCGACATAACTGTTAACACTCTTTTCCAAAATGTGGAGCTGACCTTAGGTATTAGACAATAATAAATTAAATGTTTTCTCTCAAAACGTATATTAGGTTTATTATACGGAAATCTGTTTGAAACTGTAAGATTAATTTTCTTGCAATTTTTTATCACGTCTTTGCGCCGTTCTTCGTAAAGTTTTTCTCTGCCAGCTGACATGGTATCAGGTAGAAGGTTTACTGTGAGCATTTTTGTGGCTCCATGCTTATTTCCGTTCAGTATTCGTTGCAATAGCCAATCACTTCTATCTGTCCCTGAAAACTAGATAAAATATATTCAAATGCAAATCAAGTATACACAATCAGGTAATCTGTGCCTTGTTTAATTTAAAAGAATAACTTGTATGTATAAACCATTATTTGCAAAAAAAATCCTACGCGACTATTTCTTATAGTTTATGTGTCCGAAATCAATCAAGTATTTGCTCATAATACTGAAGTTTCAATAGCAGCACTCTTTTATTCCCGCATTTATCCGTTCTAATTTTCAAATGGGACAAAGTCCAAAATCTTCAATATGTTGTGTTAGATAGTCATCCAAGAGATTCTTTACAGAAATAAACAAAATGAAAGAAATTTACTTCATGTTTAAAACAGCAAGGCCGATAGCTTTGGTAATGATGCTGTGGCATTGTCTTATTCAAACACTGTACAAAGTTGGAACCCGTATTTTGCACTGGGTTACAGGTTGTGTGAAAAACTGGTGTGAATCGAATGAAAAATATATAATTTCCATGTTATAACACTATGACGTTTATAGCGATGTTAACATGGAATGCTAAAATGTACAAACTAAACCTAATCGAATTCCCCGCTTTCTCACCAAGGTGCCTCGCGATACAAATGGATTTATGTAACGATACCGCTATTTCTCAAGTAGCACAATACAACGTATTGGTGTTATTGAAGTAGGTGTTCTGACCTGCTTGGTGTTAAATCTATCGAAAAATAAGAATGTGATTTCAGTAAATGGCAAAATATTCCGATAATGCTTGAGCAAGTATATTAATCATGCTGAAAATAAACGTTGAAAGAAGATTAGATGAAAACGTGCAGATGTGTACATTGAACGAATTGTCACATTCTTAGTAATGAGATTATATCAGGGAAATAAGAAAATCTAGAATGAACAAAACAGAAAAATAACGCAGCGGCATAGAAGTATTCACTACTTACGCATGTTACACCAGATTGCTATTGACGCGTCTACGTCTTCGGTCTAGAATCGAATAAGCTCATATTACTCTCAATCTTTTCCTTGATTATCTAACAAACAGTTGATCTAGGAAAGACTTTGTTTTGCAGACAAACAAAGATACCCAAAATAAAACGACAAAAGATAGACAACATTAAACACTTTACCCAGACATTTTAATGACATGATAGTATCAGGTATTAATTCCAAATCTCGCACAACAAAATCGTTAGCATACATTTCAATCTGGCCATTAAGGCGGAAGTTATAAAATTTGAAATAATTTACAGTTATACAAAATCTCTTGCCTACTGAGAATAAAACGCAAAAAGTTAACCAATAGTAGGAAATACATCTTAAGTACAAATTTCACCACCGATCTGATGATGTCGGTAAGTTATCAATGAACATTTTGGAATATATCAATTCGGCTTCAAATAACCTTAAACGACTTGTTCTGAATTTTGATGTATTTACCATGTTTAAAGGCGGTATAGTATTCGGATTAAATAACGAAATAAACTACGTCTAATTCCAATAGAAGGTAAGGTTTTAAAACCAAAACTTTAACAAACAAAAAATCAAACACTAATTAAACAATTACTCGAGTGGGGACTGAACCTACGGCCTTTAGTGAAACCAGACATACCAACACAAATGAACGAACATGGTTCACTTTAGTGAGGAGACAATGCACACTCGCACTTAACAGTGTTATAATTTCAAACAGAATACAGATAAATAGATAAAAAAATACTTACGGTAGAAGACAATGCAAATAAATACACCTATAAATACTATGGCTGCGCATGCACATTTTGCCAGTTTAACTGCAGAAACTGTTTTAGAATACATCAGTTTGCCTTCATAAACACAACAGATTTTAACAAAAGCAAATCTCAATTAAGCACCTAAATGCTACAACCGGAGAGATACGCTTTTCAACACTTAAAAGTATACAATTATATAAAAACAGCCTTATATAAAAGTATGTTAAGTAGAATAAGCCGATAATGCTGCATCTGTTGGAGTTGCCGGCTGTAGCTATGGAAAGGAATTAACGACAAAAATTATTTCAATCAAACTGAAATGCTACTTGCAACAGCTTGGTCAGTATATCAAAATATAATTTATTTTATGCATTTTCAGGAGAGAAACGTCTGCAGTTGTTTCTTCCTAATTGCTTAATACAGTATAACCTGCCCTAACGGTCACCTTACATCGGCGGTCACCTGGTGCCAACGGTCATATTCTGACGCTCCCGTCGAAAATCCTTCTAAATAACACGTTTATTAAACGGTCACCTTATGTCTGCGGCCAGCGGCCACAGTAATTGCATCCAATTTGCCAAAAATCGACCCAATTTAACGGTCTCGTATCGTCTGTTCAAGGTGTGAATAATTTTTGACAAACCCTAGAATAAACCCTCGAGGGCAAACACGTGACAATATTATATTATATATTCATATTAGTAATTGCGATGCCATGTTCACAGTCTATGCGATTTCGATTGTGTTATTAAAGGATCACGAAAAGGACACTTACTTGCAATTTACAGTATGTTGGTTTTGTCAAAGCTCTTTACTGTGGCATCTGTGAGAATGAGAGTTTTGCGGTGCATAAATGTATTTATCTAGAAAAATATCAACACTATATAAATATTAACATTTTAAACGACAACATTTTACTCATATATTAGATATTTGTTTTCTGAAACCAGTTGGGGCATTTCTGAGGCTGCGTGTTTTTATTCCCGTTTTTAGGCATTTGTTTCATGGAAATGTGCATTCGAAGCAAAGACAAGCCAAAATAAAGCAATTAATTATCAAAACATCAATCAATGTTTTACCAGAGTCCATCTGGGAGCATCAAGAAATAAAACTGCCACCCGTTTTCAGGCCTTAACTGAAATTTTAAACTATAAAAAATCTTCATGTATCTACTAAGCACACAAGCCAATATTCGGTGCACAACATATTTTGTAACTCTACAGATTTCTTATCGAAAAAAACATCTTACATTTTAAGCGAGGAATCGGTCCGTATGGAAGCAAGGAGCAGGTACGCGATGACGTAGTATCCCACTATTGATACTACTGTACCCACGGTGTCTGTTTAGTGGGCATCAAACCTGAACAGATATGGTTTTTACAATTCATCCCATTGTTTATATTTATTTTCTTGGAACAAGCATCCTTTATAGCATTATATCATTATTTAGGTAACTAGAGCTAGTGTTACATCTTTGTAGTAAAAAGTTATTATATAATTCCTTTGAATGGTTGTATGTTGCAAAGCCACCCTCATTATTACGAAGAGTTTGCGTATATATTTATGTTATCCTTTGATCTTTCATGTGTGTTTATATGTGTATATCATGCATAATATATATGACGAGAAACTTATAAAAACAAATTCCTTTTTCTTCTTCTTCCTGTTAAATTGAGCAATTGCTGAGCAATAATTCAGTGTATTTCAGATAAAAGGTGTAAACATTTTTTGTTTTGTGATCCCAACCAAGCAGATCATTAACAATACAAAACATGATTGTGTTGACTATTGTGACTATATGTGTTAAAATATTTTTTTCAAAATATTAATGTCCCTAAATTTCAACTTTCACAAAGTATATTTCAACTGATAGATACTATATACCCTAAATTAAAGAAATTGAGGTGGTGGTATTTCTAAGCATTTGAAATGTAATTTTTCATTATACTCAGTATTTGTTACATACACATAAATGTGTACTTCTTCCGGGTGTAATCGAAAGTAATCGAAAATGTGACAGACGATTAAACCAACTGTGATGCCTATAATCGTGTATATTACGATAACATGTAATCAAAAGTGGCATCGATTACTGATTACTATATTGACTAATGGACAAAATGTAATTGATTACGATTGATTACTAATTACAATTAACCCAACCCTGAATACTACACACCAAATTACAGAGCTCTTGCCCGGTTTGTATAGACAAGAGGATTATGTTTATGCTTTCGCTGTCACGCTGTCCGTACGTAGACCAGTTTGTGTCGCGAGTAACTCCAGCGTATAACTGCTGCAGCCAATGAAACTTTCTAAGAATAGTTGTCAGCATGTGAACTTAGGCACCTTGTTATTTTGACGCAAATTTGTTGGAGATCGACAGGTTTATGCCCCCTGATTAAGCAAAACATATCATTTTTTATGCCCCCACCACCACTTAAGGGGCGGGGGCATACATATTTGCCCTTGTCTATATGCGTCTGCTGTCCATACGTAGACTGATTTGTGTCGTTTTGTTACTCAAAACGTATAACTGATAGAGCCATGGAACTTTCTAAGAAAAGTTGTCAGCCTGTGTACTTATGCACCTTAGTATTTCGACGCAAATACATTTGTGATCGACAAAGTCATACCCCTGATTAAGCGAGAATAGTGTACGTACCTGTAATTGTACAGGATTATTTTTGCCAAGAATGTGGGGGCTACCGTGTCCTTTGGATACATCTCTAATTAATTTTGTGTCGCGTGTAACCCCAGACGTTTCACTACTAGAACCATGAACCTTTCTAAGAATAGTTGACAGAATGACTGTGAACTTACGCACCTGGGTATTTCGACGCAAATTTATTAGAGATCGGCAGAGTTTTCCCCATGATAAAGCCAAACTAGCATTTTTAGACTTGAGTCGCGTGTATGTTTGATTTTGATCAACTGTGCCAAGTTATTTGAACTAGTGAAATGTCAGAAAGAAACAGACTCTAAATGAACCATGCATGCAAGAAAGACGTGTCTAAAGGTAAACCATTGTCGGATATCCACGGTTGTTGATCTTCAGGTGTTGTATGAAGATCAACAACCGTGGGTATCCAACGATGTAGGTGAACCAGATGAGACACCTTTTGGTTGAAGGTAAGAAATGGTTGTCGTTATGAACTGATCTTGTTTTCTGGGAGAAAAATAAACCTGAAAGTTTTCCAGTTTAATGGTACAACATTTCTTTGTCTCATAGTTTATAATGGATGTACTAATCAGAGCCAATCTGGTCTTTGGTACGAGATATATGTTTGAAGGACTACAAACTGTATTCTTTTACTGTCAAGATCAGTGTAAATGTGGTCAACTGTTGTATTGCCATTAGTTGCTGGATCAGTTACAAGTTGTCCCTGGTCGACAGGAACCTTGGCTGTCTGGGATGTGTTGTCTTAATGTTGAAATCTCCCATTATAAGGGGTACATGGGGGCCTGGTGGATGTTCCGTGTTTTAACTGTTTTAGACACTGCCCTCCTCTCACTGTTCCCAGTCTCTACATATGAATTCAGCAAAAATACTAATTCTCATTGAATTATGCTTCAGAAAAAGAATAAAGGAAATAATTGAAAAAGAAACCCTTACTACACAGTTATGTACCAATACAGCAACTTCTGCTTAATGTTGCGTATATTTCAACAAGTTCTCTTTGAAAGATTTCGTGTAATGCTCTTAGAAATGAAAAAAATAAAAGGAAATAATTAAAACTCAAAGCCTGCAATAAACAGAGATATTATGGTGCTTAAAAAAAGAGCCATCATAAACATTTTGACCTTTCAACTGTCATTATGACCTTGCTCTTTCAACCCAGAATGAAAATGCCATCTCATCAAAATGAACAATTTAAAGTGCCAATGTAATAGACCCATAATTTTTAGTATTTCATGTTTAATGTTATTTTATACATTTATTGTGCAAGGGAAGCATTAATTATTATATTTCAAGGGAGACTATTCTCCTGGTCTTAATAGTATTGCTTAATTGGTTTATCTTTCCCTTGTTCATTTATCCATTTCGGCGGGAAATCCGTGTAATTTGATTGGTTTTTGCAATTAGCTGATAGTGCCTGTTTTCACAAGACTGAGTTGTTGTTTTCACCTTGAAGAAGACAGTCATGTATTTTTTTGTACTCGGGTGTGCTTTAGAGTTTATCAGCTCTCTTGTTCAGTATTTTGGATATGGAGGCTTTTATTGCACATAATTAACAACACTGGTGTCAGAGATAGATGGAAAGTGTGAGAGGAATACAGTTCCACTTGTATTCGTTTACCACCTTTACCATGTTTGTTTAGAAGAGTTATGCTCAGACTTGTGAAAACTGTATACAATTATTATAGAGCAGTAATAAATTTGAAAGTAGCTGACAAGTACTTGAGTTAGTCATGGCATCGCAATTTCTTCGGTATAAGCAAGGGGATAACACCAAGGTTTTTAAAAATCCATCCATGCATCGAGAAGTAATGGCCTGGACCAGCCAATCCATATGCACATAGGCACACACGCACATGTACCGACTGAGGAGTCAGTTGTGACAGCTATGTTCAGCAATCTTCCAGCGGGCTAGAAAACAAGTAGCTGGATCTACTTCTAAAAAGCCTGGAAATAATGAATACAAGTAAAAAACTTTTTAAGTCTTTATTAAACTTTGTTCTTAACGACCATTCAAATAATTCAAACATCGAAATACGATAGCATATCTACAATCTGCAGAAACTTCCGAACTACATAGAGCTGAGGGTAGAATATATAATTTAATTCTTAATTGCCATTCAATTGTTCTCTTACGGTCTAATGCACACCTTCCTATAATTGTATAAATACAACCTCTGACAACAACATCAGGGACTCAAATTTTTGCTCAGTGGGTAGAGCGTTGGTGTGTTACGCGGAAGATCAGAGATCGAATACCTCTCTGGATTGTGTATTATTAGATGAATTGCAACTTTCTGTTACGAACTTTCATTTTCGTAAGATTGGGGTCGTCCGGGATGATCTAGCCTATAGTTAAGTATAAAAATTGTAAATAAAAAAGAATCTTTCAAGATTTCTGTCTGATCTTCTGATTTAAAAATACACAACACCATTCGTCATCATAAATGATAACTTTCTCAAAAGAGTATGTGTTACGGTCTAGTGCACACCTTCCTATAATTGTATAAAAACAACCTCTGACAACTGCGTCAGGGACTCGATCCTTTGGCTCAGTGGTTAGAGCGTTGGCGTGTCACGCGGAAGATCGGAGATCAAATCCCGCTCTGGGTTGTGTATTATAGAATGAATTGCATTTTTCTGTAACGAACTTCATTGAAAAAGGTTGAATGAATAATAATAGTATGTTAATATAACTGTTGGCGTATGCACGATAGTACATGTGCATACTAGTAGTACCGGTAAAAAACAAGTAATAGATAGTTTATGAAGTGTATTCTTCAGGAATAATAGCTGCAAAGGAGGGAGCTCATTACTGAAAGATGGTAAAAAGTTCATCTCACTTAAGCCAGCGGTTATAAAAAAAATCATTGATAGCGTAGAGGTTATCAGAAGATAATTTTAATCAGATTGGAAGTATCCCTGCTGTTTGGTGAGCATTTTAGGCGTTGTTCGTTAAACCAAGAAAATATCGTCAATGTAGTTTGATAATGAAAAAGATGATAACATGAAAAATAAAGATAATACACGAAGCAGTTTTAAAGAAGTGTTCGAGTAGATATTGTTTTAGGAATTCGATCTGATGTTTTTTAGGAACATTGTGCAGCCGTGCTGGCGGTCATAAACGATCAATAGGAGCCCACAGATCTTCATGCAAGGATCTGCCATGCCGGTCTCCACTATCTCCGACTGTTTCAAATTAGTGCATAATCATTTGAAAACAGAATAATCGACACGATAATGTGATAAAGTGTGATGCGTCTTTTAGAAAAAAATATTATCAAGCACTGGTTAAACAGTTTCCAATTAAGCCAAGACATTTCAAGTAGAAATGCATGTATTCTTTATTCATACTGATCATACACTCTAAAAACAGTTTGAGAAAGCTAAAAAATAAAGAATAAAAGAAATTAACGCTAAACTTTTATAATAAGAGAATGTGTTATAATATAATGTACTTAGTCTTAAATCATAATTATTCTTTTGAAGTATGGTTTGGGATATTTTTGTATTTTACTGAGGTTGTTTTTTTATCATTTGTTTCATTTGCAGTTAAAGTTAGGTTCCTTCCGCAACATTGCTTCATTCCGCTTATTTAGGTACTTTTATTAACTTATTCTTCTTTGGGTTCTTCTCAAAAATTAGAAATGCGGAAGTGTAAAATATGATGTTATAAGTTTTTGCCAGATTATATCTATTACACTTTTAAAATGGATTCTATATGTGAGTTTACAGATTCTTTATATAGTTTCTGAATGATTAAATGTAGAAATTCATATGTACATGTATTTGGCTAACAATTATTTTAAAAGGAAATCTTGCATGATTTGATCTTGATAGACAATGAGATTCTACTTCATAAACAGTTGATATTGTATTTTTTGGGTAATTATTTGTTCTTGAGAATGTTGTGAGAATGGAAGTTTATGAAAATCTTAGCCTAAGGCTACAAAATGCTGTAGATGCAACAAAAATACTGAACATATGTAACTGAAATACATAACAATAATATATAACAGAAAATTTCCTTCAATTTCACAGCATAACACTTGTCCAGAGCATCACACTAAAATTATCAATGGGATTAACCTAATATTTAAGATATTGATAAAGAGTGTATACATGAAGTGCAGTGTTGAATAACTGTTACTCTGCCTTGCCAAATTTTCAGTTATCTCCCTTTATTAAATTTTTAATGCTTGTTAGATTTTTCCGGAATATAATTAAAAAACCAATGAAGGGATTAACTTCTAACTTCATAAGATGATAGAGGACATTCAGAGTAATTGCAGTGCTCAAGAACCAAAACTCTTCTTGAGTAGTTTACTCATTATCTTCCCTCAGTAAATTTTGCTTGTCTTGATCACAACTCTAAAACTATTAAAGGCATTCAGTTAATATTGGGCACATAGATAGAGGGGAGTGGCAGAAAGTGCAGTGTTCAAGAACGATAACATTAGCTTCCCCCATTTTGGCTCGCCTGTTTTCTGTAAAAAAGTCAAACTATTATAGTCGCTGATTCAGCCGGCGACATCATGGGCACCGTCGTGCAAAACCTTTCTTATTATGCATAAACTGTAATTACAGCCTTATAAGGCTTAGAGTTTTGATATTTGGTGTGAAGCGTTGTCTAATTGACCTCTACCGTGTTGCTATAAATCATGACCCTAGGGTCAATCTTTGCCATGCTCTAGGGCTTATATATTGTTATTTAGGAAAGTCTTTAAAACTCTTCTAGTTTGCCTGTGAATATCATCTTTGACTTCAGCTAAAATTGACTTTGTACTTCAGACTTACTAACTGTAATTGAAGCTCTGTCTATGAAGTTAGACCAGATGTACAATCTGCACACAAACGAAGTTGGTGGGTATAGAGGAGTCAGTATGTCGGTTTGTCGTTTGGTCCACATATGTTTCCATATTGTCTTGCATGAAAGGACTCTGAAATAAGTGGACACAAATGTTAAACACACCATGTGTTGCATACAACTCCAATATATAATTCCTGACTTTTCATCCCTGCCCTCACCCAACACACCATTGAATGAGTAACAAATGTTGTGCATTACACGAGTTTTTACCCAGTAGGAGTGTTACTATGAACAAGTTTTTTTTATTATTATTAAGCCCAACTTCGGAGAAGATTTTGTTCGGTCGGTCGATCGGTTAGTAGACCACATCGTTTCTGTTCATTACTCGTGTACCATTTCACCTACAACTTTCAAATTTTATTGGATAGTTGCACTTATTGAGTACAAGACCTCTGTTGTTTTCTAAGTCAGTAAATCAAAAGTCAAGGCCACTGTCACCTTCAGTTTGAAAACCATTTCCGCTCATTTAACCGTCAGCTTTCAAACTTCAAAGAGTGGATGTTCTTATTGTGTCAAAGACACCTATTGTTTTGGGGATCAGAAGGTCAAAGGCCAAGGGGACAGTCACCTTCAATTTTGAAAAGATTTCTTCAAAACATTCAAGTACCGTATGACCTACAGCCTTCAAACTGCATAGAGTAGTTGTTTTAACTGAGTAGAAAACTCCCGTTGTATTAGGGTCATACGCTACTTGGACAAGACCACGATCAACTTGTATTTGAAAACATTTTCAGTTATTTGAGTATCACCTGACCAACACCTTCAAACGGCATGGGTGGTTGTCCTTATTGAGTATAAATCATATTGATTAAAGATCGGTAGGTCATAGGTCAACGTCGCAGTCACCTTGAATTTGAAAACTGTTTCTGCTAAATAATTTGAGTAACATCTGACACATAGTCTGCAAATTTCCAACTTCAAGTTAGGGTGGGGCATAAATGTCATTCTGACATCTCTTATTATCATTATTTTTCAAATCGTTACTTGCAAAATAAATAAATCATTACGTGAGAGCTAAAATTTAATAGAACGGATCATTAACTTAAACCAGTAGTTTGCCTTTTTTAGACGCAAATTTGAGAAAAAAATCGACAGATTAAAAGAGAATAGATTTCGTATTTGAAAGTCGTTACAAAAATTATTATCATTCTTATTTTGTTAGTGTTGATATCTTAAGTGGTTGCTTATTATAAGCAGGTCTTTTAATTCAAAAGGGACTTTTAAAGCGTTCCTGTCCAATGTTTTACAGTTTTCAGGCAGTATATCTTTTTTAAAAAATCCAGTTTCATATATACTTTTGTAGTATACCGATTAAGTTTGGATTCTTTAGATTGCAAATCTCTGTAATTGGTATTGAGTTGCCAAAATTCTTCTCATGATGTAACAAGTATAGATAAAAGAGATCAAGAAAAGTCTCGTTCTGTGATGAGATATAGATGTTCTTCCTATTGCACACAATCTGAATTATTAAAAATATTCTTTAAACCTTTTAAATATCAGTAAAATTATTATCACAAATTGAAATTTGTCAAACAAGTTGCCTAACCTCTCACTGTAAAACGATAATGGGTTCGAGCCCTGCTATCAGTCATTTAATTTTGAAAGTTGTCAGTTTCTTACTGAAAATTGGAGTATAAAACGGGTCATTCCAAGGATGGTTTGACTGTTAGAGCCAGTTAAACTCATTTAAACAAAACCAAACATCAGAGCGTGCGAATGACGTGGCCGGTCACACCAGCTTGTCAAAGAATGCTGCGTTGACAAAACAGGTGGAAAGAAAAATAGGTGAAAATGTTAATTTTGGTTTAATGTTTTCAGTAGGTTATTTAGTTACCTGATACTTCAAACTGTTGCAAATTATAGGAGGTGCAGGAGCAGCCCAATCGGGGGATTACCTGGTAAGGTTTCCCTGATATAGTAGGAGTGGGTATCATAACGGTTATAAAATTTCGTTTAATGTTGTCTTTATAATGTGTACACGACATCTTGAATGGTTAAAATAGCACTGGTATTGTGTAACTTCAAAAGCTTGAAATCCTCAGAATGATAAATGACAGTAGAGGAATTAAGCTTGTAAAAGGTTAGGGCCTCTTCACGGTTAACTGTCAGACTAAGTGTGTGTGTATATAAATACCGATGATGTCCTACACCTACTCCCAGTTATAATAAATTTCGAGGTGTGCAACATGTAAATTGATTATTTACCACTATATTTTAAGTAGTTTAGTATTTAGCTGCAATGGATTCAAGCGTTTTTAAAACCGTTATTGGCTTTCTTCTACTGATATTCATTGGAGTACACCTAGTAATTGGTCACGAAACAAATATACCGTGTAATTTTTTTGAAAGAAAGTACAATAGTTCTATGGATGCAGAAGTATATTATATATTTAAGAAAAATCAGTCTGGTTGTGAAATGAATCTGGATGAGGTTTATCGGAACTTGAGTGACAAATTCTCCCTGAACCGTACGTCGCATGGAAAAGAGAAGTTTGGTACATTAAAGTTTTACTGCGAAGGAGCGTCGGAAGGAAACTATATCCGGTTTACCTCATCAGCAGATAGCAATTATAGTCAGGGAAATATGTATGTGGTAACAGAAATTATAACAAGAAGCTGTAAAATATCTGTTCATGAACTATATCTTTTTCGGCGCTACGGAAGAATATATTCTATAAAAGTATCGATTGATGAAATTTTACCAGATAAAAATTGTTCCAGTCTAGAGAATGTACATGTTATAAACGCTGCTCGTCGGTGTGATGGGGTTACTGATTCTACCTCCGGGAATATGAAAGGCTTCTTCTGGGAATACTGCCAACAGCCTTTTGACAAGCTTCGGAAGCTCTTGATTTATGGCTGTAGTACAGACTACTTCTTAATACAACAAAATTTACTTCAAAATAAATTTCCTGTACTACAATCATTATTAATGAAACATGTAAATATGTCAGGAACAAATATAATATTTCCATGGACTAATGTGTATAAAGACGTACCAGGCAAAACTTTAAAATCTAATTTATCCGAGGGTTTTATAAGTGAGTCACAAAATTCATTATCATTCCAGAGAGAAATACAAATCTTAGATAGTGAAATAACACTTACATACCTCAAGCTTCGAGGAAATATTTCAAAGTAAAATTAAGTGGCACCGGACTGAAAGCAGTAGAGGAAGGCACATTTAGCAACGTTGCCGGCCTGATAATTTTAGATTTGTCAAACAATGATTTGAAAGTTATGGAAGAAAACGCTTTTCAGATGCTGACAGAGTTAAAGTACCTATACCTGGGAAGAAATCAAATAGTGTCTCTAGCCCCAGGTTTGTTTGACAGTTTGCACAACCTGTTGTTTCTTGATTTATCTAGAAACAGAATAAAGATCTTTGAACAAAGACTTCTGAAGCATGTTTCAAAGCTAGAAGCGCTTATACTTGAACGAAATGAGTTAACACAATTACCAGATGATTTTCTGAAAGATCAAGTTAATTTAACTAAGCTTGAACTTTCCTGGAATCCTTTACAAACTATTCCTGTTTACCCTATTTACAGTACTCGACTTTCACGCGTATCCTTAAGTCACTGCAAAATAAATGATACAAGTTTAACATCTTTCTTTGAAAGTATGAATATCAAGAAATTACACGAAGCCATATTACACCATGATCGGAATATGGAAAATAAACCAAACTTCTTAATAAAGCTGAATATATCTTACTGTGAAATAAAAACTATTGAAAAATCATTAAATTCTCTAATAAACATGCTGGTTTTCCAAAATCTTTTATCACATTTCTTTATTGATCTAAATGGAAATCCAATCGACTGTACGTGTATGTATAATTTGGCAGCTTTTATGTCAAACATTGTCAAAGAATTTGATATCCCAATAAAATGGGTTTGCATGTTTCCTCACGAGTTGAAGGGGAGGCCTTTTATTACTTTAACACCTGCCGACAATTACTGTCCCACTGATGTAGACACTTGTCCAAAACACTGTTCCTGTTTTAAGCGGATGGACATGAAAAGTACGTCTAATTCTACTGCACAAACAGGTAGATTTATTGTTGACTGCAGGAATTTGAACATCACCAAAATGCCGAAGAAAATGCCGACAGGAATATTGGAACTCTGGTTTAGAAATACAAGCTTGACGAAAATAAGTGCAAGAGAATATTTTAGAAATACGGATTACTTTGATGTGTCTCACAACAGAATAAATGATTTCACTACAAAAGCAGCTTTAGAAATGATGAATTTGACTACCCTAATTTTAGATCATAATAATTTAACCCGACTACCGATTCAAATTGCTTCGGCAAAAATTAGTACATTGACATTAGGGGGTAACCCGTATCGTTGTGACTGTCACACGAAGTGGATGAAAAACTGGCTTATGAAGAGAACAAGCCCAGTCAAGGACTGGAACGCGGTTGAATGTTTCTATAATACAAGCATAGTAAAGAAAATGACAGTAGTTCCTGACAAGTTTTTTGTTTGTTCGTCTTCTGTACCAAATAGTATAGCAGAACATGTTGTTTTACCAGCTATTGTAATAGGATGTGTTTTATTTGTACTTGTTACAGTGTCACTTCTTATCTATTGTCAAAGGTTTACGATCAAAGTTTTACTCTTTATGTACCTTGGCATTCGGTCGTTTGATAAACGAGTAAAAAATGAAAACAATATTGAGTACGACATTTTTTTGATTTATTCACATAATGATTCAATCTTTATTCGAACAAATATTTTGGACAAGCTTAGAAGTAAAGGATACAGAGTATGTAATTTGTACGAGGATTTAGTTGTTGGTTTTTCATTTCTTGAAAATATTAAAATGATAATGAACAAATCAAGAAAGATGATATTTTCCTGGACAGAAGACATGCTTACAGACGAATATCTAATAGCTGCCTGGAACTTAGCTGTTGAAACAGCTCTGAAGAATTTATCTGACTCGATTCTTGTAATAGTGGATAGTGAAGTGAGCAGAAAGTGTGACGATGAAAAATTAAGAACCTATATAAAATGTGGAAAGTTTGTCAATAGGAAATCAAAACTTTTACTCTCAAGTGTACTTTATTTAATGCCGCAGTTGGATGAAGATCAAGGGCACAGACTTATTGAAGAATACAATATGCCGATGCTAGCAAACGGTATTGTAGCAAGTAACTATCAAAATAATTTAGTGTTTATAACATATCCTGAAGAACTTGATCAGGAAATAAAAAGGAAGATTTTTCATGATTTGCATCTGGAAAACATTGACATAAGACTTTTCGATCACGAGTTTTTACCTGGCGCAGACATTCGTGATGAAGTTGAGGACAAGTTGAATATTCCTGGACATTTTATATTTGTCTTTTCAATGAAAATACTGAAAGATGATGTGAAAATGCATATACTGTCTAGTGTAATATCACAATCTATCATGAGTAATAATAATTATCTATTGTTATTGACGCATGGAGAGATCAGGACTAGTGATATTCCGAATGAGATGGCACATTACCTAAACATGTACGTTTCAGTGAGTTATTATGATCCGAACTTAAACTCACGTCTTCTGAAAGCATTAAAGTACTGAGATGACAAGTTTTCATTCACAAAGGCGTAAATTTGTTTTTAAATTAACAATCGTACATAATATTACTTTTATCATTCACCTTTATTAAGGTGGCTTGTCAATATTCTTAAATGGTAATATATACTTTAAATTAGTTTCTGTCAAATTTGTTAGAGAACAATAAACATTTGTGCATTTTTTTTCATCTTTTAATGCTTTTTAAATTTATTTGTTGTTTTTTGTATATTTACAAATTTATACATGCATCTACAATTTAGCGCAGAGATAACTTCCCCTATTTTATCAATAACAGCTGCCTTCACAAAACTCTTCGCAGACTTTTCATTAACTAAGGGAAGCAACCGCTGCGTTAGGTTTGACTCTTATTTACCACACTCTGTGCACACTTTTAATTTTCTTTAAGGTTACTGTATTAGAAGGAACCGCTGTCTAGAATTTGCAATTTTATAAGTGAAAAATAATTATGAGTTTCTTATTTAGAGCTAAACTTTTCATTTATTAGCACCTGTTTTAACAAAAATGAACTAAATACATATAGAAATCAGAACAACTTGAAATGTCTTAACAAAACTCAGAAAATTTTGCCTTAGCTGCATCAACAGGAATTAATGATAATATTTCAACGAGAAATAGTGTGTGTTTTAAATTTTATTTTTTTAATTTTGTAATATTGTGAATATATAACTGAGCTTTGTTTATGAGATACTTGTATTTTACTATTCAACGATCATACATTTATTTTATACATTTATGGCTTCTTAATCATCTTTCGTCTTTACAAGGTAATGAATGATAATAACGTGTCACCATGCGTAAATAGATATATATGTACATTCATTCAAGTTGGTTTTTAAACCGTGAAAATATAATCATTTATCAGTACTATTAGAATGTCTAAACAAACTCAAGTTTGCCAAATATTTCTTCATCCGTCATGCATTGATAAATCAATTTAAGATAGCACAAATATTATTTTTCTTTAGCATCTGCAAAAAGGAGTAAAAGGAAATTACAGTTTGTATAACCAATTTTTTGTTAAGTTGTATATTTCAATAATTTCAACTTCTTTTCACATGTTATAGAATTAATATTATTTATTGAACCTTTCTAACAAAATCCAGTACATTTGAAAATGCATTGAGGAAACTTGACTTCCTTTACATAAAGGAAGTGAGTTCATAACAATATTGGTAAAACGGTTAACATTTCTTAAGAAAAGGAAGACCTCTCTGAAAACCCATAATATTGGGTTGTCTTCACTTCGATGTACATACCATTATGTAAGAAATTAAACTGAAACTGTTTCTCCGTTTACCAATGTTTTAAATATGTATACATACAGATGTCATTTTATACTTTCATTCATTAGCATCTGACCAGTTTGTTTCACTTTTCCAAGCCTCTCATTTAAGTGTAATTTTCTGATTGATAATCTATTTTGTTGTAAAATGATGTGAACCTACTTTTTGTTTTCGTAAATTAAATAGTTTGACACCAATTTTGGGCCTGTGTTTTTTCATTGCACATATTTTCTATTCTATGGCGTACGATATAGGAATTAGTGTATAACTTTAAATGTATGATTTTCTGTTTCATCCCTATTTTCAACTCTAAATTTAACATCCATTTCAATTTTAAGGAGAATTTGTCAGCCATTCGTTTAATCCATTTCAAGCAATAACAAAAATAAGCACACTGTCTGTTTTTTTTCCACGTATTTGGGAACTGCCTAATTATTTTACGAATTAACCCTGAAAGACTCTAATTTTTCACCGGATATAATACAACGTAATGCATCCCAAGAATTAGTAGTGTCTTTATAAAAATATTACAAGTAACGTATTCCTTATTTCCAAACATTTCTTAATCTGGTGTGCTGCATTATTTCGATCGGAACAGTACTTTTTAAGTCTTGTTAGTTAAACAGATGAATCCATTTAGAAATCGAAAATACTACTACCCGGACGTATATTTTACTGACATTTTACTCTCCCTTTTTTTGGGGGGGGGGGGTGTAAGTTTTGTAGGCTGCTGTCTAACATTTGACGTGTAAACCGCGAAAGAGTTTTCAACTTTCACCAGATATAAAACAAAAATATAAATAAAAGTAATACAACCTGTAAAATTCAGAAAGTAGTGTTTGAATATATATTTAGAAACACGTAATGTTACCTTTATTCTTATACATTTCTACATAATATTTGCCAATTTATCTCGATCGTAACAGTACCTTTAGTCCCTTACCACATGAAAACAACTAATAGCAATAGAAATTTATAAATAGAGAATCACACTTTCCTCTACTGTTTCCCAACAGCGACTGTTAGCTTTTAAATGGCCCGTCATATCCAAATCTTTATAAATCCTGTTCCACGGTGATTCTTGCAAACATTTTGTTAGCCATAACTAGCGGCAATAAATTGATTTAGGCGAAAAAATATTCTGTCTATCGCTGTGTTACACTGATTTGTATCCAATCAACTGGAAAGTCTTTGAAAAATTGGAAAAGCTTGATGCCTTAAATAACTTACCTTTGCGGAAAGAAAGAAATGGTCAATTTATTGGGAAGAAAGAGACTTTTGATTTCCCAAAAGTTATTATATCAAGAAATTCAAGACTTTTGCTTTCAGATGATGACATTAATGCAAAGAACAATGAAAACGACTGAGATTAAACTATATCAAATAAGATATATCAAAAAGCAAAATTTGATGAATGAATAAACCTGAAAAACGTTAAATTATGCAGGTGAACAGTTTTGATTTCATTTTTTTTTTCAAATATTTGCCCTGATACAATGATATTGAAAATATGTGCGCATTACTTTCTAGATTATACTGTATAATCCATATTTAACTTCTAAAAATAGTACAATAGGCAAACAATGAATAAATAATTGAACTGCATTGGGGTTATAAATCAGAAATGAAGGTAGAAATTGGAGAAAGTTTTATTATTATTATTATTATTATTATTATTATTATTATTATTATTATTGAATTCTGAATATATCTTCATTTGTATTTTTAAATACATCTAAAATATAAAAAATGACCATTTTATTTCATGCTGGTGAACATTTTTTCGATAGGTGCTGTCTGATATTCATCATTTTTTCCTAATGATTAAAATGGTTAAATATGTAAATGTAGGAATAGCTGTTTCCATTTTACTTTTATATAATAATCGCCTAAGATGTGGAACGAAATTACATCCTCTTTTTTCATGGTTTTATATTTGCTCAAACCTTATAAGTCTAAATGGCAATGCAATATTTATATTTTCTTTTGAAGAGCGTTACGCACATATGTCAAGAAATTTTAACTGAAATACTTTCTCAGAATAGGTAAAATAGGTAAATCAAAAAGATGCCGAAGGTGTAGAGTGAAATGCAAAGAATATTTCTAAAAAAATATTCGAAAAATAAAATAACAACAACATAGG
Source organism: Cyclina sinensis (assembly GCA_012932295.1). Classification (NCBI taxonomy): domain Eukaryota; kingdom Metazoa; phylum Mollusca; class Bivalvia; order Venerida; family Veneridae; genus Cyclina; species Cyclina sinensis. The sequence goes on from JAAONU010000015.1 coordinate 5,452,400, forward strand.
AAAACGATTCATACTGTAAAATATACGACGGTTTATTTGTGTCCATATATGGACATTCAAGATTATCATTTCTCTCACTTAAAATACCCGTTTTTTCTACAAAAATATCAACTCTTCCTACTTATCCATTTGTCTTTATTTAAGTCAATAACAAAACGTTTGTATATGATATTTTCTGTTTGTAAAAGTAAAAGCTATAGTACCCAAATATAAAAAGAGCCTCATCTAAAATTATCCCCGACAATTTCCTTCTCATATCCAACACAGGTCCGTAATATTTTATGATTCAAAAGCGAAGGTTATTGGGAAAGTTGGTTTTTGCATCTTATGTTCAGAACAAAGCAACTATGTTTCAAATACAAAATATCTACTGTATAGTGTCTACCTTTTTAATGTTTGCGAAAAAAGAATGATAATAAACAATTATTGCAAACAGATGATTTTCAGTTCTTGGGTTCTATACAGGCCCAATTATGCACTGTGCAGCTCTTAGAAATCGAGACCAGAAGGACATGTTTAAATGATTAGTTCTTGTTAGCGAGAATATGAAACATAACGAGTAAACTAAAATACATCGGTCAACAACTTTTAGTAAACAAAGCGTACGTTAAGTCACTGTAATTTTTCGCAGCACAGCAAATAATATTCTTTCGTATTAGTTGTGTGCTGAATTGTGTGCATTTGCAAATGTGAAGTTAATAATGATAGGTTACGAAATGCACATCTAATCTTTCTTCAGCCCGTCCAAATAAAGAAAATCTTCTAGTAAAGGTTTTGATCTATCGAACAATTTCGACAGTCTATCACCATATCCAAAAAGCAAACAGTCTTTAAGTAGTAACAACCTCAGTTCCTCCATGTCATCTATTGGTACTTGTCTGTACGCTTGTATAAGAGCTTCTTCTCGTTGTTGTCTCACCTCTGTTTTATTTACTGGAATTTCTAGAGCAGTTTTAATTGCTTCTTTGATGTTATCTTTTGTTATTCTATCTGCATCAGCGTCTTCAAATGGAAATTCCACATGTTTTGACATAAATCCCCTTATTTGTAAATCTCTCCATGTTCGTAACATAAGTTTAACAAAAGGAAAATCTATCTCTTTGAGTATTTTCTTGGTGTCAAACAGAAACTTTACATGCCCCCTAGCAGTGTCAAGAACAGTTTCTTTTTCAAAATCGTCAAAATGTAAATTAAAATCACTATATTGTCCCTGCCATTTTGAAATCAGATACTCAGAATCATCCCTGAATGTTTCTAACTTTCCTATGTACTGAAAGAGCATCGAACAAGGGTCACACTGATCAGACATAGGTGAAAAATGATTGTCCATACCTTTCCCCGATTCTTTCAGGTACAGTAAATATTTAATAAACTCCGGAAATGTCACGTCAAATCCATACTTTTTGTTAACAGTGTATTGGCTTTTTCTAACAACATGGACCACATTTCTGCCTAGGTTTCTCCAGTAAAGTTAATTTGGGTGAAATATCTTATTTCATAACCAGAAAATAAACGTGCGTAAGGATCCCTTACAAACAGAAAAGAGGTTTTGTTCTTTCTAAAACTTCTATATTCATATGTCATAAGTTCGTTGAATTTTGACAATTTGATTTGACTCAAAGTAAGTTCATATGGTGAACTCAGTTTTCCTTGACTCGACATAACTGTTAACACTCTTTTCCAAAATGTGGAGCTGACCTTAGGTATTGGACAATAATAAATTAAATGTTTTCTCTCAAAACGTATATTAGGTTTATTATATGGAAATCTGTTTGAAACTGTAAGATTAATTTTCTTGCAATTTTTTATCACGTCTTCGCGTCGTTCTTCGTAAAGTTTTTCTCTGCTAGCTGACATGGTATCAGGTAGAAGGTTTACCGTGAGCATTTTTGTGGCTCCATGCTTATTTCCGTTCAGTATTTGTTGGTTGCAATAGCCAATCACTTCTATCTGTCCCTGAAAACTAGATAAAATATATTCAAATGCAAATCAAGTATACTCCATCAGGGAATCCGTGCTTTTTTAATTTAGAAGAATAAATTGTATGTGTAAACCATTATTTGCAAAACAATCCTACGCAACTATTTCTTATAGTTTATGTCCGAAATCAATCAAGTATTTCCTCATAATACAGAAGTTTCTATAACGCACACTGTTATTCCCGCATCTACCCGTTCAAAATCTTCAATATGTTGTTTTAGAGAGTCATCCAAGAGATTCTTTACAGAAATAAACAAAATGAAAGAAATTAACTTCATGTTTAGAATAGCAAGGCCGTTAGCTTTGGTAATGATGCTGTGGCATTGTCTTATTCAAACAATATACAAAGTTGGAACCCGTACTTTGCACTGGGGTACAGGTTGTGTGAAAGACTGGTGTGCATCGAACATAAGCCTAGCTTACTGATTATTGCTTATATATCAGCAAACGTAAGTTTAAATGCAAGGTATAAAACACGAGCTTTTGGGATAATATATAGGTTCATAGAAATATGTATGATTTGTTAGTGTGCGCATCCGCAGGTGTAAACATTTTTTGTTTTGTGATCCCAACCAAGCAGATCATTAACAATACAAAACATGATTGTGTTGACTATTGTGACTATATGTGTTAAATTTTTTTTTCAAAATATTAATGTCCCTAAATTTCAACTTTCACAAAGTATTTTTCAACTGATAGATACTATATACCCTAAATTAAAGAAATTGAGGTGGTGGTATTTCTAAGCATTTGAAATTTATTTATTTTCATTATACTCAGTATTTGCTACATACACATAAATGTGTACTTCGTCCGGGTGTAATCGAAAGTAATCAACAATGCGACAGACGATTAAACCAATTGTGATGCCTATAATCGTGTATATTACGATAACATGTATTCAAAAGTGGCATCGATTACTGATTACTATATTGACTAATGGACAAAATGTAATTGATTACGATTGATTACTAATTACAATTATCCCAACCCTGAATACTACACACCAAATTACAGAGCTCTTGCCCGGTTAGTATTAGACAAGAAGATTAAGTTTATGTTTTCGCTGTCACGCTGTCCGTACGTAGACCAGTTTGTGTCGCGAGTAACTCCGGCGTATAACTGCTGCAGCCAATGAAACTTTCTACGAATAGTTGTCAGCATGTGAACTTAGGCACTTTGTTATTTTGACGCAAATTTGTTGGAGATCGACAGGTTTATGCCCCCTGATTAAGCAAAACATATCATTTTTTATGCCCCCACCACTACTTAAGGGGCGGGGGCATACATATTTGTCCTTGTCTATATGCGCCTGCTGTCCATACGTAGACTGATTTGTGTCGCGTGTTACTCCAAACGTATAACTGATAGAGCCATGGAACTTTCTAAGATTAGTTGTCAGCCTGTGTACTTATGCACCTGAGTATTTCGACGCAAATACATTTGTGATCGACAAAGTCATACCCCTGATTTAGCGAGAATAGTGTACGTACCTGTAATTGTACAGGATTATTTTTGCCAAGAATGTGGGGGCTACCGTGTCCTTTGGATACATCTCTAATTAATTTTGTGTCGCGTGTAACCCCAGACGTTTCACTACTAGAACCATGAACCTTTCTAAGAATAGTTGACAGAATGACTGTGAACTTACGCACCTGGGTATTTCGACACAAATTTATTAGAGATCGGCAGAGTTGTGCCCCATGATAAAGCCAAACTAGCATTTTTAGACTTGAGTCGCGTGTATATTTGATTTTGATCAACTGTGCCAAGTTATTTGAACTAGTGAAATGTCAGAAAGAAACAGACTCTAAATGAACCATGCATGCAAGAAAGACGTGTCTAAAGGTAAACCATTGTCGGAGATAAACGGTTGTTGATCTTCAGGTGTTGTATGAAGATCAACAACTATGGGTATCCAACGATGTAGGTGAACCAGATGAGACACCTTTTGGTTGAAGGTAAGAAATGGTTGTCGTTATGAACTGATCTTGTTTTCTGGGAAAAAAATAAACCTGAAAGTTTTCCAGTTTAATGGTACAACATTTCTTTGTCTCATAGTTTATAATGGATTTACTAATCAGAGCCAATCTGGTCTTTGGTACGAGATATATGTTTGAAGGACTACAAACTGTATTCTTTTACTGTCAAGATCAGTGTAAATGTGGTCAACTGTTGTATTGCCATTAGTTGCTGGATCAGTTACAAGTTGTCCCTGGTCGACAGGAACCTTGGCTGTCTGGAATGTGTTGTCTTAATGTTGAAATCTCCCATTATAAGGGGTACATGGGGGCCTGGTGGATGTTCCGTGCTTCAACTGTTTTAGACACTGCCCTCCTCTCACTGTTCCCAGTCTCTACATATGAATTCAGCAAAAATACTAATTCTCATTGAATTATGCTTCAGAAAAAGAATAAAGGAAATAATTGAAAAAGAAACCCTTACTACACAGTTATGTACCAATACAGCAACTTCTGCTTAATGTTGCGTATATTTCAACAAGGTCTCTTTGAAAGATTTTGTGTAATGCTCTTAGAAATGAAAAAAAAAATAAAAGGAAATAATTAAAACTGAAAGCCTGCAATAAACAGAGAAATTATGGTGCTTAAAAAAAGAGCCATCATAAACATTTTGACCTTTCAACTGTCATTATGACCTTGCCCTTTCAACCCAGAATGAAAATGCCATCTCATCAAGATGAACAATTTAAAGTGCCAATGTAATAGACCCATAATTTTTAGTATTTCATGTTTAATGTTATTTTATACATTTATAGTGCAAGGGAAGCAATCATTATTATATTTCAAGGGAGACTATTCTTCTGGTCTTAATAGTATTGCTTGCTTGGTTTATCTTTCCCTTGTTCATTCATCCATTTCGGCGGAAAATCCGTGTAATTTGATTGGTTTGCAATCAGCTGATTGTGACTTTTTCTTCACAAGACTGAGTTGTTGTTTTCACCTTGAAGAAGACAGTCATGTATTTTTTGTACTCGGGTGTGCTTTAGAGTTTATCAGCTCTCTATTCAGTATTTTGGATATGGAGGTTTTTATTGCACATAATTAACAACACTGGTGTCAGAGATAGATGGAAAGTGTGAGTGGAAGACAGTTCTACTTGTATTCGTTTACCACCTTCACCATGTTTGTTTAGAAGAGTTATGCTCAGCCTTGTGAAAACTGTATACAATTATTATAGAGCAGTAATAAATTTGAAAGTAGCTGACAAGTACTTGAGTTAGTCATGGCATCGCTATTTCTTCGGTATAAGCAAGGGGATAACACCAAGGTTTTTAAAAATCCATCCATGCATCGAGAAGTAATGGCCTGGACCAGCCAATCCATATGCACATAGGCACACACGTACATGCACCGACTGAGGAGTCAGTTGTGATAGCTATGTTCAGCTATCTTCCAGCGGGCTAGAAAACAAGTAGCTGGATTTACTTCTAAAAAGCCTGGAAATAATGAATACAAGTAAAAAACTTTTTAAGTCTTTAGTAAACTTTGTTCTTAACGACCATTCAAATAATTCAAACATCGAAATACGATAGCATATCTACAATCTGCAGAAACTTCCGAACTACATAGAGCTGAGGGTAGAATATATAATTTAATTCTTAATTGCCATTCAATTGTTCTCTTACGGTCTAATGCACACCTTCCTATAATTGTATAAATACAACTTCTGACAACAACATCAGGGACTCAAATTTTTGCCCAGTGGGTAGAGCGTTGGTGTGTTACGCGGAAGATCAGAGATCGAATACCTCTCTGGATTGTGTATTATTAGATGAATTGCAACTTTCTGTTACGAACTTTCATTTTCGTAAGATTGGGGTCGTCCGGGATGATCTAGCCTATAGTTAAGTATAAAAATTGTAAATAAAAAAGAATCTTTCAAGATTTCTGTCTGATCTTCTGATTTAAAAATACAAAACACCATTCGTCATCATAAATGATAACTTTCTCAAAAGGGTATGTGTTACGGTCTAGTGCACACATTCCTATAATTGTATAAAAACAACCTCTGACAACTGCGTCAGGGACTCGATCCTTTGGCTCAGTGGTTAGAGCGTTGGCGTGTCACGCGGAAGATCGGAGATCAAATCCCGCTCTGGATTGTGTATTATAGAATGAATTGCATTTTTCTGCAACGAACTTCATGTTCGATGAAATGTTTCATTGAAAAAGGTTGAATGAATAATAATAGTATGTTAATATAACTGTTGGCGTATGCACGATAGTACATGTGCATACTAGTAGTACCGGTAAAAAACAAGTAATAGATAGTTTATGAAGTGTATTCTTCAGGAATAAAAGCTGCAAAGGAGGGAGCTCATTACTGAAAGATGGTAAAAAGTTCATCTCACTTAAGCCAGCGGTTATAAAAAAATCATTGATAGCGTAGCGGTTATCAGAAGATAATTTTAATCAGATTGGAAGTATCCCTGCTGTTTGGTGAGCATTTTAGGTGTTGTTCGTTAAACCAAGAAAATATCGTCAATGTAGTTTGATAATGAAAAAGATGATAACATGAAAAATAAAGATAATACACGAAGCAGTTTTAAAGAAGTGTTCGAGTAGATATTGTTTTAGGAATTCGATCTGATGTTTTTTAGGAACATTGTGCAGCCGTGCTGGCGGTCATAAACGATCAATAGGAGCCCACAGATCTTCATGCAAGGATCTGCCATGCCGGTCTCCACTATCTCCGACTGTTTCAAATTAGTGCATAATCATTTGAAAACAGAATAATCAACACGATAATGTGATAAAGTGTGATGCGTCTTTTAGAAAAAAATATTATCAAGCACTGGTTAAACAGTTTCCAATTAAGCCAAGACATTTCAAGTAGAAATGCATGTATTCTTTATTCATACTGATAATACACTCTAAAAACAGTTTGAGAAAGCTAAAAAATAAAGAATAAAAGAAATTAACGCTAAACTTTTATAATAAGAGAATGTGTTATAATATAATGTACTTAGTCTTAAATCATAATTATTCTTTTGAAGTATGTTTTGGGATATTTTTGTATTTTACTGAGGTTGTTTTTTTATCATTTGTTTGATTTGCAGTTAAAGTTAGGTTCCTTCCGCAACATTGCTTCATTCCGCTTATTTAGGTACTTTTATTAACTTATTCTTCTTTGGGTTCTTCTCAAAAATTAGAAATGCGGAAGTGTAAAATATGATGTTATAAGTTTTTGCCAGATTATATCTATTACACTTTTAAAATGGATTCTATATGTGAGTTTACAGATTCTTTATATAGTTTCTGAATGATTAAATGTAGAAATTCATATGTACATGTATTTGGCTAACAATTATTTTAAAAGGAAATCTTGCATGATTTGATCTTGATAGACAATGAGATTCTACTTCATAAACAGTTGATATTGTATTTTTTGGGTAATTATTTGTTCGTGAGAATGTTGTGAGAATGGAAGTTTATGAAAATCTTAGCCTAAGGCTACAAAATGCTGTAGATGCAACAAAAATACTGAAAATATGTAACTGAAATACATAACAATAATATATAACAGAAAATTTCCTTCAATTTCACAGCATAACACTTGTCCAGAGCATCACACTAAAATTATCAATGGGATTAACCTAATATTTAAGATATTGATAAAGAGTGTATACATGAAGTGCAGTGTTGAATAACTGTTACTCTGCCTTGCCAAATTTTCAGTTATCTCCCTTTATTAAATTTTTAATGCTTGTTAGATTTTTCCGGAATATAATTAAAAAAACAATGAAGGGATTAACTTCTAACTTCATAAGATGATAGAGGACATTCAGAGTAATTGCAGTGCTCAAGAACCAAAACTCTTCTTGAGTAGTTTACTCATTATCTTCCCTCAGTAAATTTTGCTTGTCTTGATCACAACTCTAAAACTATTAAAGGCATTCAGTTAATATTGGGCACATAGATAGAAGGGAGTGGCAGAAAGTGCAGTGTTCAAGAACGATAACATTAGCTTCCCCCATTTTGGCTCGCCTGTTTTCTGTAAAAAAGTCAAACTATTATGGTCGCTGATTCAGCCGGCGACATCATGGGCACTGTCGTGCAAAACCTTTCTAATTATGCATAAACTGTAATTACAGCCTTATAAGGCTTAGAGTTTTGATATTTGGTGTGAAGCGTTGTCTAATTGACCTCTACCGTGTTGCTATAAATCATGACCCTAGGGTCAATCTTTGCCATGCTCTAGGGCTTATATATTGTTATTTAGGAAAGTCTTTAAAACTCTTCTAGTTTGCCTGTGAATATCATCTTTGACTTCAGCTAAAATTGACTTTGTACTTCAGACTTACTAACTGTAATTGAAGCTCTGTCTATGAAGTTAGACCAGATGTACAATCTGCACACAAACAAAGTTGGTGGGTATAGAGGAGTCAGTATGTCGGTTTGTCGTTTGGTCCACATATGTTTCCATATTGTCTTGCATGAAAGGACTCTGAAATAAGTGGACACAAATGTTAAACACACCATGTGTTGCATACAACTCCAATATATAATTCCTGACTTTTCATCCCTGCCCCCACCCAACACACCATTGAATGAGTAACAAATGTTGTGCATTACACGAGTTTTTACCCAGTAGGAGTGTTACTATGAACAAGTTTTTTTTATTATTATTAAGCCCAACTTCGGAGAAGATTTTGTTCGGTCGGTCGATCGGTTAGTAGACCACATCGTTTCTGTTCATTACTCGTGTACCATTTCACCTACAACTTTCAAATTTTATTGGATAGTTGCACTTATTGAGTACAAGACTCTGTTGTTTTCTAAGTCAGTAAATCAAAAGTCAAGGCCACTGTCACCTTCAGTTTGAAAACCATTTCCTCTCATTTAACCGTCAGCTTTCAAACTTCAAAGAGTGGATGTTCTTATTGTGTCAAAGACACCTATTGTTTTGGGGATCAGAAGGTCAAAGGCCAAGGGGACAGTCACCTTCAATTTTGAAAAGATTTCTTCAAAACATTCAAGTACCGTATGACCTACAGCCTTCAAACTGCATAGAGTAGTTGTTTTAACTGAGTAGAAAACTCCCGTTGTATTAGGGTCATACGGTACTTGGTCAAGACCACGATCAACTTGTATTTGAAAACATTTTCAGTTATTTGAGTATCACCTGACCAACACCTTCAAACGGCATGGGTGGTTGTCCTTATTGAGTATAAATCATATTGATTAAAGATCGGTAGGTCATAGGTCAACGTCGCAGTCACCTTGAATTTGAAAACTGTTTCTGCTAAATAATTTGAGTAACATCTGACACATAGTCTGCAAACTTCCAACTTCAAGTTAGGGTGGGGCATAAATGTCATTCTGACATCTCTTATTATCATTATTTTTCAAATCGTTACTTGCAAAATAAATAAATCATTACGTGAGAGCTAAAATTTAATAGAACGGATCATTAACTTAAATCAGTAGTTTGCCTTTTTTAGACGCAAATTTGAGAAAAGAAATCGACAGATTAAAAGAGAATAGATTTCGTATTTGAAAGTCGTTACAAAAATTATTATCATTCTTATTTTGTTAGTGTTGATATCTTAAGTGGTTGCTTATTATAAGCAGGTCTTTTAATTCAAAAGGGACTTTTAAAGCGTTCCTGTCCAATGTTTTACAGTTTTCAGGCAGTATATCTTTTTTAAAAAATCCAGTTTCATATATACTTTTGTAGTATACCGATTAAGTTTGGATTCTTTAGATTGCAAATCTCTGTAATTGGTATTGAGTTGCCAAAATTCTTCTCATGATGTAACAAGTATAGATAAAAGAGATCAAGAAAAGTCTCGTTCTGTGATGAGATATAGATGTTCTTCCTTTTGCACACAATCTGAATTATTAAAAATATTCTTTAAACCTTTTAAATATCAGTAAAATTATTATCACAAATTGAAATTTGTCAAACAAGTTGCCTAACCTCTCACTGTAAAACGATAATGGGTTCGAGCCCTGCTATCAGTCATTTAATTTTGAAAGTTGTCAGTTTCTTACTGAAAATTGGAGTATAAAACGGGTCATTCCAAGGATGTTTTGACTGTTAGAGCCAGTTAAACTCATTTAAACAAAACCAAACATCAGAGCGTGCGAATGACGTGGCCGGTCACACCAGCTTGTCAAAGAATGCTGCGTTGACAAAACAGGTGGAAAGAAAAATAGGTGAAAATGTTAATTTTGGTTTAATGTTTTCAGTAGGTTATTTAGTTACCTGATACTTCAAACTGTTGCAAATTATAGGAGGTGCAGGAGCAGCCCAATCGGGGGATTACCTGGTAAGGTTTCCCTGATATAGTAGGAGTGGGTATCATAACGGTTATAAAATTTCGTTTAATGTTGTCTTTATAATGTGTACACGACATCTTGAATGGTTAAAATAGCACTGGTATTGTGTAACTTCAAAAGCTTGAAATCCTCAGAATGATAAATGACAGTAGAGGAATTAAGCTTGTAAAAGGTTAGGGCCTCTTCACGGTTAACTGTCAGACTAAGTGTGTGTGTATATAAATACCGATGATGTCCTACACCTACTCCCAGTTATAATAAATTTCGAGGTGTGCAACATGTAAATTGATTATTTACCACTATATTTTAAGTAGTTTAGTATTTAGCTGCAATGGATTCAAGCGTTTTTAAAACCGTTATTGGCTTTCTTCTACTGATATTCATTGGAGTACACCTAGTAATTGGTCACGAAACAAATATACCGTGTAATTTTTTTGAAAGAAAGTACAATAGTTCTATGGATGCAGAAGTATATTATATATTTAAGAAAAATCAGTCTGGTTGTGAAATGAATCTAGATGAGGTTTATCGGAACTTGAGTGACAAATTCTCCCTGAACCGTACGTCGCATGGAAAAGAGAAGTTTGTAACATTAAAGTTTTACTGCGAAGGAGCGTCGGAAGGAAACTATATCCGGTTTACCTCATCAGCAGATAGCAATTATAGTCAGGGAAATATGTATGTGGTAACAGAAATTATAACAAGAAGCTGTAAAATATCTGTTCATGAACTATATCTTTTTCGGCGCTACGGAAGAATATATTCTATAAAAGCATCGATTGATGAAATTTTACCAGATAAAAATTGTTCCAGTCTAGAGAATGTATATGTTATAAACGCTGCTCGTCGGTGTGATGGGGTTACTGATTCTACCTCCGAGAATATGAAAGGCTTCTTCTGGGAATACTGCCAACAGCCTTTTGACAAGCTTCGGAAGCTCTTGATTTATGGCTGTAGTACAGACTACTTCTTAATACAACAAAATTTGCTTCAAAATAAATTTCCTGTACTACAATCATTATTAATGAAACATGTAAATATGTCAGGAACAAATATAATATTTCCATGGACTAATGTGTATAAAGACGTACCAGGCAAAACTTTAAAATCTAATTTATCCGAGGGTTTTATAAGTGAGTCACAAAATTCATTATCATTCCAGAGAGAAATACAAATCTTAGATAGTGAAATAACACTTACATACCTAAAGCTTCGAGGAAATATTTCAAAGGTAAAATTAAGTGGCACCGGACTGAAAGCAGTAGAGGAAGGCACATTTAGCAACGTTGCCGGCCTGATAATTTTAGATTTGTCAAACAATGATTTGAAAGTTATGGAAGAAAACGCTTTTCAGATGCTGACAGAGTTAAAGTACCTATACCTGGGAAGAAATCAAATAGTGTCTCTAGCCCCAGGTTTGTTTGACAGTTTGCACAACCTGTTGTTTCTTGATTTATCTAGAAACAGAATAAAGATCTTTGAACAAAGACTTCTGAAGCATGTTTCAAAGCTAGAAGCGCTTATACTTGAACGAAATGAGTTAACACAATTACCAGATGATTTTCTGAAAGATCAAGTTAATTTAACTAAGCTTGAACTTTCCTGGAATCCTATACAAACTATTCCTGTTTACCCTATTTACAGTACTCGACTTTCACGCGTATCCTTAAGTCACTGCAAAATAAATGATACAAGTTTAACATCTTTCTTTGAAAGTATGAATATCAAGAAATTACACGAAGCCATATTACACCATGATCGGAATATGGAAAATAAACCAAACTTCTTAATAAAGCTGAATATATCTTACTGTGAAATAAAAAATATTGAAAAATCATTAAATTCTCTAATGAACATGCTGGTTTTCCAAAATCTTTTATCACATTTCTTTATTGATCTAAATGGAAATCCAATCGACTGTACGTGTATGTATAATTTGGCAGCTTTTATGTCAAACATTGTCAAAGAATTTGATATCCCAATAAAATGGGTTTGCATGTTTCCTCACGAGTTGAAGGGGAGGCCTTTTATTACTTTAACACCTGCCGACAATTACTGTCCCACTGATGTAGACACTTGTCCAAAACACTGTTCCTGTTTTAAGCGGATGGACATGAAAAGTACGTCTAATTCTACTGCACAAACAGGTAGATTTATTGTTGACTGCAGGAATTTGAACATCACCAAAATGCCGAAGAAAATGCCGACAGGAATATTGGAACTCTGGTTTAGAAATACAAGCTTGACGAAAATAAGTGCAAGAGAATATTTTAGAAATACGGATTACTTTGATGTGTCTCACAACAGAATAAATGATTTCACTACAAAAGCAGCTTTAGAAATGATTAATATGACTACCCTAAATTTAGATCATAATGATTTAACCCGACTACCGATTCAAATTGCTTCGGCAAAAATTAGTACACTGACATTAGGGGGTAACCCGTATCGTTGTGACTGTCACACGAAGTGGATGAAAAACTGGCTTATTAAGAGAACAAGCCCAGTCAAGGACTGGAACGCGGTTGAATGTTTCTATAATACAAGCATAGTAAAGAAAATGACAGTAGTCCCTGATAAGATTTTTGTTTGTCCGTCTTCTGTACCAAACAGTATAGCAGAACATGTTGTTTTACCAGCTATTGTAATAGGATGTGTTTTATTTGTACTTGTTACAGTGTCACTTCTTATCTATTGTCAAAGGTTTACGATCAAAGTTTTACTCTTTATGTACCTTGGCATTCGGTCGTTTGATAAACGAGTAAAAAATGACCACAATATTGAGTACGACATCTTTTTGATCTATTCACATAATGATTCAATCTTTATTCAAACACACATTTTGGACAAGCTTAGAAGTAAAGGATACAGAGTGTGTAATTTGTACGAGGATTTAGTTGTTGGTTTTTCATTTCTTGAAAATATTAAAATGATAATGAACAAATCAAGAAAGATAATATTTTCATGGACAGAAGACATGCTTACAGACGAATTTCTAATGGCTGCATGGAACTTAGCTGTTGAAACAGCTCTGAAGAATTTATCTGACTCGATTCTTGTAATAGTGGATAATGAAGTGAGCAGAAAGTGTGACGATGAAAAATTAAGAACCTATATAAAATGTGGAAAGTTTGTCAAAAGGAAATCAAAACTTTTACTCTCAAGTGTACTCTATTTAATGCCGCAGTTGGATGAAGATCAAGGACACAAACTTACTGAAGAATACAGTATGCCGATGCTAGCAAACGGTATCGTAGGAAATAACTATCAAAATAATTTAGTGTTTATAACATATCCTGAAGAACTTGATCAGGAAATAAAAAGGAAGATTTTTCCTGATTTGCATCGGGAAAACATTGACATAAGACTTTTCGATCACGAGTTTTTACCTGGCACAGACATTCGTGACGAAGTTGATGACAAGTTGAATATTCCTGGACATTTTATATTTGTTTTTTCAATGAAAATGCTTAAAGATGATGTGAAAATGCATATACTGTCTTGTGTTATATCAAAATCTATCTTGAGTAATAATAATTATCTTTTGTTATTGACGCATGGAGAGATCAGAGCTAGAGATATTCCGAATGAGATGGCACATTACCTAAATATGTACGTTTCAGTGAGTTATTATGATCCGAACTTAAATTCCCGTCTTCTGAAAGCTTTAAAGTACTGAGATGACAAGTTTTTATTCAAAAAGGCATAAATTTGTCTTTAAAATAACAACCTTACATAATATTTCATTTATCATTCACCTTTTTTAAGTTGGCTTGTCATTATTCTTAAATGATGACATATACTTTAAATTAGTTTCAGTTAAATTTGTAAGAGAACGATAAACATTTGTGCATTTTCTTTCATTTTTTTAAATTTCTTTGTTGTTTGTTGCATATTTACGTATTTATACATGCATATATAACTTATCTCCAACTCAGCGCAGAGATACTTCTATTTTATCAGTTACAGCTGCCTTCACAATATTCTTCGTAGACATATCATTAACTAAGGGAAGTAACCGCTGCGTTAGGTTTGACTCTAACCTACCACACACTACGCACACTTTTAATCTTCTTAAACGTTACTGTATATGAAGGAACCACTCTCTTGAATTTTCAAAAATAGATAGGAAAACAGATTAACCCTTTCTCCCCATGAAGATTTTAGAGTGATGTGTATCAGTAGAAAGGATCTATAATGTGTTTTTGCTCAGTCAGAATGAGGCAATTTTATAAGTGAAAACTATTTATGAGTTCTTATTTAGAGCTAAACTTTTCATTTATTAGCACCTGTTGACAAAAATGAAGTCAATACATATGAAAATCAGAACAACTTGAAAACTCCTAACAAAACTCAAAAGAATTTGCCATAGCTACATCAACAGGAATTAATGAGAATACTTCAAGGAGAGCTAGTGTGTGTTTTAAATTTCATTTTTGTAATTTTGTAATATTGTGAATATATAAACTAAGCTTTGTTTAAAAGATACCTGTATTTTACTATTCAACGATCATATATTTATTTTACATTTTACATTTATGGCTTTTAAATCATGTTTGGTTTTTACAAGGTGATGAATGATAATAACGTGTCACCATTCGTAAGTAGTTATATATATGTACATATATTCAAGTTGGTTTTTAAACCGACAAAATGTAATCAGTTATCAGTACTATTAGAATGTCTAAACAAACTCAAGTTAGCCAAGTATTTCTTCATTCATCATGCATTGATAAATCAATTTAAGATAGCACAAATATTATTTTTTCCATAGCATTTGCAAAAAAGGAGTAAATTTTGTTAAGTTGTGTACTTCAATAATTTCAACTGCATTTTACATGTTATAGAATTTACATTATCTAATGAACCTTTCTAACAAAATCCAGAACATTTGAAAATGTAATGAGGAAACGACTTCCTTTCCATAAAGGAAGTGAGTTCATAACAATATTAGTAAAACGGTTAACATTTCTATAGAAGAGGAAGACCTCTCTGAAAACCCCGAAAATTGGGTTGTCTTCACTTCGATGTACATACCATTATGAAAGAAATTAAACTGAAACTGTTTCTGTGTTTGCGATTTTATACTTTCATTCATTAGCATTTGACCAGTTTGTTTCACTTTTCCAAGCCTCTTATTTAAGTGTAATTTACAGATTGATAATCTATTTTGTTGTAAATGATGTAAACCTACTTTTTGTGTTTGTAAATTAAAGAATTTACACCAATTTTGGGCCTGTGTCTTTTCATTGCACATATTTTCTTTTCTGTGGCATACAATATAAGAATTAGTGTATAACGTTAAATGTATGATTTTCTGTTTCATCCCTATTTTCAACTCAAAATTTAACATCCATTTCAATATTAAGGCGAGTTTGTCAGCCATTCAATGAATCCATTTCAAGAAATTACAAAAATAACCACACTGTCTGGTTTTTTCACGTATTTGGGAACTGCCTAATAATTTTACGAATTAACCCTGAAAGACTCTTATTTTTCACCAGATATAATACAATATAATGCATCCCAAGAATTAGTAATCTCTTTATAAAAATATAACAAGTGACATATTCCTTATTTCCAAACATTTCTTAATCTGATGTGCCACATTGATTCGATTGGAACAGTACTTTTAAGTCTTGTTAGTTAAACAGATGAATCCATTTAGAATGTCGGAAATACTACCACCCTGACGTATATTTTACTGATATTTTACTCCCTCTCTATGTCTCTGTCTCTCTCTTTGGGGGGGGGGGGGGCTGTAAGATTTGTAGGGTACTGTCTAGCATTTTACGTGTAAACCGCGACGCGAAAAGAAATTTCAACTTTCACCAGATATAAAACAAAAATATAAATAAGAGTAATACACCACGAAAAATTCAGGTAGTAGTGTTTTTAAATTTGGAAACCCGTAATGTTATCTTTATTTTAATACATTTCTGCATCAGATTTGCCAATTTATCCCGATCGTAACAGTCCCGTCAGTCCTTTACCACACGAAAACCGACATGTTAATTGCTAGACGCAACAGCGACCCTTTAGCTGTTGTTGTTACTATTTTTGTTAGTGTTGTTGTTCTTTCTTTTTGTTTCTGTCGTCAATAAGTAACAAAAAATCTGAAACCAATTAACCAGTAATTTGTACACAATGGAAAAAAATTATGTAATAGTATGTAACTGTTTTACTGTAGCAACTAACTGACGACAAAACAGTTTACAAAACGGCGTCCTCGCGGGTATATAGACTTAGTCCTAGACTTGTTTCTATATAAATATATTCGCTTGATTTTTATTCTTAGAAATACTATTAGTATACCAGACATGCACGCTCGAATGCAGTTTGATTGACAACCACATTAAAGGATCATTGTTTCTCGATTTTTTCATCTTTTACAGTAAACAACTTCCTAATGAGAAAATAATGTAAACGTAAGTGTCTTGTCAGAAAGGTACACTTTTTTCTTCGAGATCTCACCAGCGAACTGAAATTAAAACTGCTACATACCGCACATCATTTTTTTATTTTAATTTACAATTTACATTGTTAATTCTGTTCTTTAAGTGGACCTGTTTTACCTAAGAGGCAGTCATGCCAAGTCGGTTATATCCGGAATTTTCCGTGAGAGCAATTCGGAGAAAATCGCGACCGACACAGTGAAGAAATGAACTATTTTCCAGCATTAGTCATAATTAGTCATCATCCAACTAGTAAAGCATGGCACTTATTGATACACATTATTTGATTTTTCTGCTCATTTAAAACATTTAAATTTGTCCCCTCTATGCATAAATAAGAAACATTAGTCTCGAAATAAATATGGTGAATGGGATAAATCTCAAAGCACATTACTGCTTTAAGTTTATTTTTACTTTCAAACTAAAACAATATGTTTACATGTGCTTTTAACTGAAAAATTAACTTGTGAGAATTCTTTAAGATACATTAGCATACCACTGTACTGATACAGACATAGTGACCAGCAGAGCTAGCCCAATACACTGATTTAAAGACCGCCGTTTCTTATATATTTAGAGAAAGAACAAATATATTTCATTTATTAAATGTTTCCTTTACAGTTTAATTTTCATTTATTAAGAATTTTTCTGTGTAATCTGCAAAAACAATCAATTATGAGTCAGTAGTATACATTACTTTACATAAATGAGTGTTTTTCATACAAGGTAGAAATTATTCTACTTTCTTTAACTCATAGTCTGCCTCTTTCAAATATTCTAAATAAGCCATAGTTTTGCAAAGTACAAAATCAGATCTTTTATGAACTTTTTATTCATTTATACACCAGCTGTGACAAAAACATTAAGACAGACACAAACATACTTCAGAAGTAGTTTGAATGAAGAAGTTTCGTTTCTGAGACAGAATAAAGGGGCTATGATCATTAGTGGTTAAAAATGCATTCATTATATACACTGACTTTTTATAGGATCGACAATTGGGTGCACAAGAGTTGTTGTTTCAGATGAAGATTATTATGTTGTTGTTTTTTCAGATACTGATGATTATATTGTTGTTGTTTCAGATGATGATGATTTGATGTTGTTGTTCAGATGATGATGATGATGTTCTTGTTGTTTCAGATTATTATTGTTGTTTTTGTTGTTGTCATTTCAGACGATGATGATTGTGTTGTTTTTGTCGTTGTTGTTGTTTCAGATGATGATAATAGTCGTCATAAAGAGGTTGTCTTTTTTTGCTGCTGATGATGATGCACAGATGATAAAGGCAATGAAGATGGTGATTATGCTGTAGTTTTCGCCACCATTGCTGCTGATGATGATGGTAAGTACATTACAAGGATGAAATGGTAAAAGATGGACAATTAAGTGGCACAGACTTCTTTCATAAAATTCACTGTATTAAAAGTAATAAAATATTTGTTCCTTTTATAGAGGCTAAAATTTGGGCAACTGCTTGGCTCTCTGTGATTTCCCAGCGGCGACAAGATGGCGTCTCCTGACAGCATGATGGTTAAGGCTATCAAATTGCGTCCATACATAAATGTTTTAGGATTTTTATTCTCGAGAACTGAAATTGCCAGAATAAAACACACACACCCTATACAGACCAATACTTTTGTTTTTATTATTTTTTATTATTTTTCTCTTTTTTTCTTTGCAAGCCGGCATATAATATGACACGGTTGTATCGTACATTATTTTCCTGCAAGGTTTAAGTAGTTACAAAACCTTTTCCGGGTTACAGCTGAAGCATAATGAAAGATATTAATCACAAACGAATGTAAATATTAACTTCTGTTAATCTCGCTGTCTGTCTTACATAATCTTCTTTCAATATTTGCCAATTTTCAATTGACCTCCTAGAATGTTAAACAACCATATTTATGCAGGCGCGGAAACACGCACATCAAGTTTCAGTATGCATTTGTAAAAGATAAGAGGAATCGTTGCCTTTGAAGTTCCGTTTATATTCAGAATCCACAGCAGGGCGTCTCTCATACCAGCGGGAGAGAGTGCAACCTTGACTTAAATGAAATCAATAAATCCCCAACTTGCTTCCTGACATTTAAATAAGGCCTTATTTAAGGTAGTGTGTCGCTTTTGGTAAAATAAGCGACGTGATTAGCCACTTGCATTTTGCATTTCACTGATTAAAGCTTGTTCCGGGATAAAAGGCTTTATTGTTGTAATCCCGGAATATCGCCGCCATGAAAACGGCATGAATATACCAGACGTTTATTTATGAATATTGTCTGTTTTCAGTTAAAGAAAGACAGTTGGCAAATAAACGTAGTTTGACCAAAAAAGTATAGAAGTATTAAAATATTACTGCGTTAAGAACAAATTAAGGATAAACACTACATACATAACTTATTTCATTATTTACATACTGAATGAAATTATGACTATATATATTTAACAAATTTACGTACATCTGTTTAGTACGTAACAAGAAACTAACGGAATAAAGGTACAAAAACAGTTACTTCCCCTATTGTAATGTAGCACCAATCAACTTCAGCCATCACAACGGAAGTTTCGTCAGGCAGGAATGGATGCTTGGATTGAGTCATACACATTCACAAAGTTACAAACTTCACCCAAAGTTACTAATACCATAGCGGAAGTTATTATGGAGTTTGGGTAAGTGAAAGCGTCCACTTACACAGATGTGATTCTGGGAGCCTACGATATCTGGACAACCTTTACAAACCATAGGCATTTGGTTTCAACTCAATTGCCGTTATATTGATGATTTGCCATACTACTGATTATCCCCGTTTACTAAAAAAAGTAAAGGTAGTTCAGCTCCCACTATATTCGGTCCTCGTTTACTTTGTCTGTTCGTTCAACTGGCCCTTGGTTATTTTGTTTGTTCGTTTAATTGGTCCTTGGTCACTTTGTTTGTGCGTTCATTTGGTCCTTGGTCACTTTTTTGTGCGTTCATTTGGCCCTCGGTCACTGTGTTTGTGCGTTTAATTGGCGCTTGGTCACTTGGTTGTGTTCATTTGACCCTCGATCAATTTTTTTGTTCATTTATTTGGCCCGTTGTTTCTTAAATCCTTTGCCTCCTAGCCAATTTGTTTAGGACAATGATTTAAAGTTATTTTGTTCAGACGAAAGTTCGCGTCTCAAGGAGATCTTGCGTTTTTGGACAAAATTTATCAGCAATAACTCAAAGGTATTACTTTATCACTGAACCACTTTAATACGGTAACTCCACGGGAAGTTATGTGGCCGCCTTGGCGGTCAGAATGTTGAAACGTGAAAGAACGATGAACTTATTGCCTTGGTATTCGTCATACAGAAACACGGATTTTACGTATTATTTCATAGATTTACTTGTTTTATCTGTAATCAGCTAAATAACAGAGTTTGAACGAAACGACCAGCTTTTCGTCTGATTATCATGATTATGATCGGTCATTGTGGAAAAGACACAACTGCATATGAGAGTAGATATGCAAAACACAGAAAAACTAGATTGCAAGCAGCTTTGGCTCTATTAAGACACACATTTCACTCAAGAGGATCTCTTAGGTAGCACATACCAGTTTTTCAGCCACACATTCGAACTGGCCATGTAGAAATTATTAATGAGAGGGTATGATGCATTAACATGTGTATTGCTGAAGTCTGAATTAATTAATACATGAAAATAAGGGTATTCAGAGTGGTCAGGATGAGGTTCTCTTAGTTTTTTCCCTATTGAACAGTATTGAAATGCACTCAGTGTGAAGAAGGAGCTTGAAATTCGAAACTGATGAAAGCAGGTTATGTCAGTGGTTTCGGCTGCAGAAGTTCAATAGGATGCCGTCTGAGCTGGATACCGAAACAAGTGTAGCGTTGACAGCACTAGCTGATTTAGGTGTGCCATAACAGACGAACAATTAGCATGTAGTGTTATGACTTTACCGTGTGCCTTTGAATATCAGGCGACTTGTTTGTTTCATAGAATTTGCCTCGGCCAGGGGTCGAAAAGTGGGGCTTGTGAGTAGTTTCTTTCTTGCAGCTGATTTTTTAGAGAAGTGTTTCATCTGAAATTTGAGTTTTTGTTGTAGATTGTCTTCAGTCCTATAAGAATAGCTGTACTTTTCTTTTCAGGTTGTTGCATTGGGATTGTCAGTGAGGCGCAAACAGTTTGAGTGGTCATCAGACACTAAATTTCAGTGTGAAACTGGTATCTGCCACCTTAACCTAATAAAGAAATACTGCACATTTTTGTAATCACAAATACCGCAAGAAACGCAAGACAAGAAGAACTAAATGCCAAAGCAGCTTTTGTTTTTTTTAATAACAGCTACTGCAGAAAAATATGGACTTTGCTAGTTTATAATGATTAGAGAAAATACTTTTTATTTTGACATCTACTGCCTGAAAACGTTCGTATTTTACCGTGATACGAACTGTAAAATACTGAAAAGAATCTGTAGTAGGTTGTCATGCTATAATTGGAAAGTATTGTGATAATGACAAGGACAATCTGCAATGTATTTAAATTTGAATCCTCTTTCAAACTAACCTTGAAAATGCTGGTATTCAAAGCCAAGCAACAGAAAATATTATCAATTTGGCTATCATAGTTAAAAGAAGAACTGCCTATTTACATTAAAGAGCTCTTCAATGATATCATAATTGAAACCAGAGAAGAGTGTCTTTTGTAACCACGCTAATAATTTGAACAATTTTAATGATATTATAACTATAATACCACATTAAAGAGTAAAGAAATACGGATTGACACTGTGTATATAAATGATTATATCACAGCCTCGTACAGCCCCACAAACTGCTTATTTATAACTATTTTGGTACGAGCAAAAAAGACAAAAGTGACAGAAATTTAAAGAAGTTTTTAATCAAGTAAGTGGTATTAAGAAAATATGTTATTGTAATCGTGTAAAAGACTAAAGGTTACATTCACAATGTATTCTAAAGTCTTAAAGTGAACGCCGTTGAAATGACAATTTTCGTCATTTGTATTTTACTATGTAAAAAAGGTTAATCAAAATTGAAAATGAAAATAAAGTAAATTACATTTAAAATGAATTTGACATCATTGAAATATAAAACTAAATGCAAATCAAGTGCTACATAATATATCTTACATTTACCCCACACCAAATGCTTTAAAAAAATATAATGTGGGAACTATCTTTATTTATTTACGACTGCATGATAAATTAAGAAAAACTTAGCCCCTTTTTTGTTTGTTTCGACATTCAAATAAATTTGACAGTATCGATAACACCGATTATCTTGTTTGGTTTAAAACCTACTTAAATGAATGTGCTTATTTTTGTTATTATCATTTTATAACAAATATGTGAAAAATATAAAGCTACAAAGATCTTGGTGCTGATAATGCCGTCCACTTGTCGCAAAACAAAATAAACTTCATCTTTTCATCTGTATTCCTATAGAAAACTTATACAAATGGATATCCAGTCGCATTTTACGTTTTTGATCGAAGTCTAATCTTATTAATGATATAAGAGAATATATCATTGAAATGTTACTGATACGAAGAGAATATATCATCATTGAAATCTTACTGATACGTATAAGAGAATATATCATTGAAATGTTACAGATACATATAAGAGGGTGTTTCTTTCTTTATTGTTTGCAAACATAAAAGCACTTCGGTAATCTGGGATATTATTGTAAAAAAATGTAAAATGTTCTCTTGCAAGGATATTATACAAAAGATAGATAAATATCAATGATATAAAGATAAGTTTATGCCTTTGTGAAAACTGGTCATTTAGTACTTAAAGCTTACAGAAGACGGGACTTTAAGTTCGGATCAGAAAATCTCGCAAAGTTACTTGTGAAGATTATTTGCCACCTAATTCGGAATATCTCTGGACTCGATCTCTCTGGTATATAGCAGTAGATGATTATCATTACCTTGGATAGACTTTGATATCTAACTAGGAAGAAACAGCATATGCATTTTCATATTACCTTTGAGTTTTTGTCACCGAAAAGACGAACATAAAATGTAATGGAATACATATTTGTTACTAACTTTGTTCCAAAGGTCTGAGCCAGGTAAAAGCCCGTTATCATATCAAAGTTTTCCCGTTGTAAATCAGGTAAAAACTTCCTTCTGATATCCTGATCAAGTTGGTCTCAATTTATAATACACACTAAATTATTTTGATAGATATTTTTCACAGTTACGTCTGCATTCAATTTGCATTCTTCAGTAAATAGGTGGTTTCCACGAACCAACTGTTGCATTAAGTAGATTTCAGTTAAGCCTAAAAGTGTTTGTTTCCTTTTGACAAAATTCAGCATTCTATATAGGTTCCTAATGTTTCATTGTCACATTTTCTTCTTACTTCACTATCTATGAATAAAACAATTGAGTCAGATAAATAGTGAAAAGCTGCTTCAACAGCTAAACAGCAAACTGATTTTTCTGCTCATTTAAAACATTTTAATTTGTCCCCTCTATGCATAAATAAGAAACATTAGTCTCGAGATAAATATGGTGAATGGGATAAATCTCAAATTAAAGCACATTACTGCTTTAAGTTTATTTTCACTTTCAAACTAAAACAATATGTTTACATGTGCTTTTAACTGAAAAATTAACTTGTGAGAATTCTTTAAGATACATTAGCATACCACTGTACTGATACAGACATAGTGACCAGCAGAGCTAGCCCAATACACTGATTTAAAGACCGCCGTTTCTTATATATTTAGAGAAAGAACAAAGTTATATTTCATTTAATAAATGTTTCCTTTACAGTTTAATTTTCATTTATTAAAAATTGTTCTGTGTGATCTGCAAAAACAATCAAATATGAGTCAGTAGTATACATTACTTTACATAAATGAGTGTTTTTCATACAAGGTAGAATTTATTCTACTTTCTTTTACTCATAGTCTGCCTCTTTCAAATATTCTAAATAAGCCATAGTTTTGCAAGGAACAAAATCAGTTCTTTTATGTACTTTTTATTCATTTATACACCAGCTGTGACAAAAATATTAAGACAGACACAAAAATACTTCAGAAGTAGTTTGAATGAAGAATTTCCGTTTCTGAGACAGAATAAAGGGGCTATGATCATTAGTGGTTAAAATGTATTCATTATAAACACTGACTTTTTATAGGGTCGACAATTGGGTGCACAAGAGTTGTTGTTTCAGATGATGATTATTATGTTGTTGTTTTTCCAGATTTTGATGATTATGTTGTTGTTGTTTTAGATGATGATGATTTTGATGTTGATGTTCAGATGATGATGATGTTGTTGTTGTTGTTTCAGATGATTATTATGTTGTGTTTGTTGTCATTTCAGACGATGATGACTGTGCTGTTGTTGTTTCAGATGATGATAATAGTCGTCATAAAGATGTTGTCTTTTTTTGCTGCTGATGATGATGCACAGAAAATAAAGGCAATGAAGATGGTGATTATGCTGTAGTTTTCGCTACCATTGCTGCTGATGATGATGGTAAGTACATTACGAGCATCAAATGGTAAAAGATGGACAATTAAGTGGCACAGACTTCTTTCATAAAATTCACTGTATTAAAAGTAATGAAATATTTGTTCCTTTTATAGAGGCTAATATTTTGGGCAACTGCTTGGCTCTCTGTGATTTCCCAGCGGCGACAAGTTGGCGTCTCCAGACAGCATGATGGTAAAGGCTATCAAATTGCGACCATACATAAATGTGTTATGATTTTTAATCTCGAGAACTGTAATTGCCAGAATAAAACAAACACACTTTCTATACAGACCAATACTTTCGTATTTTTTATTATTTTTTTATTATTTTTATCATGATTTCTTTGCAAGTCGGCATATAATATGACACGGTTGTATCGTACATTATTTTCCTGCAAGGTTTAAGTAGTTACAAAACCTTTTCCGGGTTACAGCTGAAGCATAATGAAAGATATTAATCACAAACGAATGTAAATATTAACTTCTGTTAATCTCGCTGTCTGTCTTACATAATCTTATTTCAATATTTGCCAATTTTCAATTTATCTCCTAGAATGTTAAACAACCATATTTATGCAGACGCGGAAACACGCTCAATAAGTTTTAGTATGTATTTGTAAAAGATAAGAGGAATCGTTGCCTTTGAACTTCCGTTTATATTCAGAACCTAAGGCAGGGCGTCTCTCATACCAGCGGGAGAGAGTGCAACCTTGACTTAAATGAAATAAATAAATCCCCAACTTGCTTCCTGACATTTAAATAAGGCCTTATTTAAGGTAGTGTGTCGCTTTTGGTAAAATAACAGACATGATTAGCCACTCTGCATTTTGAATTTCACTGATTAAAGCTTGTTCCGGGATAAAAGGCTTTATTGTTGTAATCCCGGAATATCGCCACCATGAAAACGTGTAGCACAACTGAATATACCAGACGGTTATTTATGAGTATTGTCTGTTTTCAGTTAAAGAAAGACAGTTGGCAAATAAACGCAGTTTGACCAAAAAAAGTATAGAAGTATTAAAATATTACTGCGTTAAGAGCAAATTAAGGATAAACACTACATACATAACTTATTTCATTATTTGCACAATGAATGAAATTATGACTGTACATATTAAACAAATTTACGTACATCTGTTTAGTACGTAACAAGAAACTAACGGAATAAAGGTACAAAAACAGTTACTTCCCCTATTGTAATGTAGCACCAATCAACTTCAGCCATCACAACGGAAGTTTCGTCAGACAGAATTGAATGCTTGGATTGAGTCATACACATTCACAAAGTTACAAAATTACTAAAACCATAGCGGAAGTTATTATGGAGTTTGGGTAAGTGAAAGCGTCCACTGACACAGATGTGATTCTGGGTGCCTACGATATCTGGACAACCTTTACAAACCATAGGCACTTGGTTTCAAGTCAATTGCCGTTATATTGATGATTTGCCATACTACTGATTACCCCCGTTAACTAAAAAAGTAAAAGTATTTCAGCTACCATTTTTGTCAACAGAATTAATGTCATAATATGACTATTTTACCGTAACCTTACCAGTCCGGATCTGGTTCTCGGTTTGTTATTGTCAACAGGTTTCGCGAGTACCAGATCCGGACAAAAATAGCAGCTTATCTACCTTTACATTTTTAAGTAAACGGGGGTAATAAGTTATATGGCAAATCATCAATATCACGACAATTGAGTTGAAACGAAGTGCCTATGTTAAAAACTGGACAAACAATGTAACAGCATTCCTGTGTCTTTAACTTTCGTCTTTTTAACTTATACGGAGTTATTATTGTGTTGTTTACAAAGTGCTTATAGGATGATCTTTAAATGCAACAAAAGCTCCTGTTCTATGTCTGCCGTGCAATTATTGATTCATAGGACAGCTGCTGATTTTGACGCGACTTTTGTACAAAGGACCGAACATTTCTAAATAACTAATTTGACAAAGTAAACAGGAATGGCAATTGTATGCAAATACTCAACTCGAATGTTTTATCAGAAAATTACCAGACAAATAATTTCATGCTGGAAAGGTAAATACGTAAATGAAAGCCATTTCGTTTTACCCAAATTCAAACCTTGGAACTCTATTGGAATACGCAGTTTTAAAACGTCATTGACCATTGTTTTCAGAAATAAAAAAGGTTCCTACTTCATTATAAAGAAACTGCTTGTATAATTAAATTTCTATCTTAAATGTATGCCTTGTTAAGAAAAAGATTGTGACACTGTATTACTTCTGTCTATGATTTTCTTATAGTTAAAAACACACAACCGTAATAGGCAGTTACGCCCGGAGAGAAAACAAAGCAAAACAAAAAAAATGTGACCTTAAATAGATCCCCAGTACAACATAGATTCACGTTTACGGACTTTAACCTACCCGCTTCATCTAAATTCAAAATTTAGTAAGAAGACATTCATTCTCAGTTTACTTGGAAAAACGATCCTTTAGTAACCTTGTGCTGGCGGACATGCGATCATCGTTCCATTATGTGTAGGCAGGCATTTGCCCCTGATTCAGACTGTTCATGTGGACACTTTGCTTCTCATTCACTTTTTTGTGCGAACATATTCCTCTCATTAACATTTTTTGTTCGTTCGGTCCTCGGTCACTTTGTATGTTCGTTCAACTGGCCCTTGGTTACTTTGTTTTTGCGTTCATTTGGTCCTTGGTTGCTTTGTTTGTTCGTTCAATTGGTCCTTGGTCACTTTGTTAATGCGTTCATTTGGTCCTTGGTCACTTTGTCTGTTCGTTCAACTGGCCCTTGGTTACTTTGTTTGTTCGTTCAATTGGTCCTTGGACACTTTGTTAATGCGTTCAATTGGTCCTTGGTCACTTTGTTTTTGCGTTCAATTGGCCCTCAGTCACTGTGTCTGTGCGTTCAATTGGCGCTTGGTCAATTGGTTGTGTTCATTTGACCCTCGATCAATTTTTTGTGCATTTATTTGGCCCTTTGTTTGTAAAATCTTTAGGACAATGATTTATAGTTATTTTGTTCAGACGAACGTTCGCGTCTCAAGGAGATCTTACGTTTTCGGACAAAATATATTAGCAATAACTCAAATTTACTACTTTATCACTGAACCACTTTAATTCGGTAACTCCACGGGAAATTATGTGGCCGCCTTTGTAGTCAGAAGGTTGAAACGTGAAAGAACGATGAACGTATTGCCTTGGTATTCGTCCTAAATAAGTACGGATATTACGTATTATTTCATAGATTTACTTGTTTTATCTGTAATCAGCTAAATAACAGAGTTTGAACGAAACGACCAGCTTTTCGTCTGATTATGATCGGTCATTGTGGAAAAGACACAACTGCATATGAGGGTAGATATGCAAAACACAGACAAACTAGATTGCAAACAGCTTTGGCTCTATTAAGACATAAATTTCACTCCACAGGATCTCTAAACCTAATAAAGAAATACTGCACATTTTTGTAATCACAAATACCGCAAGAAGCGCAAGAAAAGAATAACTAAATCCCAAACCAGCTTTTTTAATAACAGCTACTGCAGAAAAATATGGACTTTGTTAGTTTATAATGATTTGAGAAAATACTTTTTATTTTGACATCTACCGCCTGAAAACGTTCATATTTTACCGTGATACGAACGGTAAAATACTGAAAAGAAATTGTAGTAGGTTGTCATGCTATAATATAACTATAATACCACCTTAAAGAGTAAAGAAATATGGATTGACACTGTGTATGTAAATGGATATGATTATATCACAGCCTCAAAAACTGTTAATTTATAACTATTTTGTTACAAGCAAAAGCGACATAAAAGACAAAAATTCAAAGAAGTTTTTAATTAAGTAAGTGTTATTAAGAAAATGTGTTATTGTAATCAGTAGAAGACGATTGACTAAAAGTCACATTCAACAATGTATTCTAAAGTCATAAAGTGAACGCCGTTGAAATGACAATTTTGTTCATTTGTACTGTACTATGTAAAAAGGTTAATCAAAATTGTAAAATAAAAATAAAATAAATTACATTTAAAATGAAATTGACATTATTGAAATATAAAACTAAATGCCTATCAAGTGCTAAATAATATAACTTACATTTACCCTGCGCTAATTTTTTTAGAAAAATATAATGTTGGAGCTATCTTTATTTATTTACGATTGCATCATAAACGAAGAAAAACTTAGCCCCTTTTTTTGTTTGTTTCGACATTCTAATATATTTGACTGTATTGACAACACTGATTATCTTGTTTGGTGTAAAACCTACTTGTATGAATGTACAGACATGTTTTTATTATGCAGAGTGACAATTTGTTATTATCATTTTATAACAAATACGTGGAAAAAACAGCTACAAAGATCTTGGTGCTGATAATGCCGTCCACTTGTCGCAAAACAAAATACACTTCATCTTTTCATCTGTATACCTATAGAAAACTTATACAAATGAATATTCAGTCGCATTTTACGTTTTTGATCGCAGTCTAGTCTATAAGAGAATACATCATTGAAATGTTACTGATACATATAAGAGGGCGATTCTTTCTTTATTGTTTTCAAACGAAAAAAGACTTCGGTAATCGGGAATATTATTGTAAAAAATGTCCTATTGCAAAGATATTACACAAGAGATAGATAAATATCAAAGATATAAAGATAAGTTTACGCCATTGTGAAAACTGGTCATTTAGTACTTAAAGATTACAGAAGACGGGACTTAGAGTTCAGATTAGAAAATCTCGCAAAGTTACTTGTTAAGGTTATTTACCACCTCATTCAGAATATCTCTGTACCCGACCTCTCTGGTATATAACAGTAGATGATTATCATTACCGGTACCTTGGATAAATTTTGATATCTAACTAGGCAGAATCAGTATATGCATTTTTATATCATCTTTGAGTATTTTTCACTGAAAAGAAGAACATAAAATGTACTGAAATACATATTTGTTATTAACTTTGTTACAAAGGTCTGAGCCAGGTAAAAGCCCGTTATCGAAAGGTCTCATATCAAAGTTTTCCCGTTGTAAATCAGGTAAAAACTTCCTTCTGATATGCTGATCAAAATGGTCTGAAGTCGTTATACACACTAAATCATTTTGATAAATATTTTTCATAGTTACGTCTGTATTCAATCTGCATTCTTCAGTAAGTATGTGGTTTCCCCGAACCAACTGTTGCAGTAGATTTCAGCTGAGGGTAAAAGAGTTTGTTTCCTTTTGACAAAATTCAGCATTTTATATAGGTTTTTTAATGTTTCATTGTCACATTTTCTTCTTACTTCAATATCTATGAATAAAACAATTGAGTCAGATAAATAGTGAAAAGCTGCTTCAACAGCTCAACAGGAAATTTCAGGACAGCCATAGAAATGTCTATAAGCAAGTCTTTAGTTCATGAAAATATTATTCATTGATTCATTGATTTTAATATGTTCAAGAAATGAAAATCCTCGTTCAAGTTACACTATATCCTTTGTTATATAAATCCTCTTTATATTAAAAAAAATCAATAAAAATAAATGAAGACAGTTTAAAATACGATATTTTCTATATATATATATTTCTATATATTTTATTAAACGAACAAATGCTACAGTACACATTGAACCTCCTCAGAGCAGTGTCGATTTTTAATGTACCGCAGTTCGGAGCAGAAAAATAATACGATATGAAAGAAAGACGAAGTGTTGTGAGAATAATTTAATTTTTTCAGAGAGATAAACCGATTCAGCCGGCGACATCACGGTCACCGTCGTGCAAAACCTATAAATGTTCTGATTATTCATAAACCTTAAGTCTTAGAGTTTTGATATTTGGTGTGTAGCGTTGTCTAGTTGACCTCTACCGTGTTGCTTCAAATCATGGCCATAGGGTCAATATTCGCCATGCTCTTGGGCTTATATATAGTTATTGAAGAAAGTCTTTGAAAATCTTGCATGTGGATATCATCTTTGACTTCAGCTAAAATTGACTTTGTACTTCAGACTCACTTACTGTTATTGAGGCTCTGTCTATGAAGTTAGTCAAGATGTACACTTTTGCATACAAACGAAGTTGGGTTGGTATGTGGTCACTATGTGGGTTTGTCGGTTGGTCCACATATTGTTCCATATTGCCTTACATGAAGGGATTTTTAAATAAGTTGACACAAATGTTAAACACATTGAGATCATGTATCGCATACAGCTTTAATATCTAATTCCTGACCATTCATCTTTCCCCCCCCCCCCCCACCCTCATTAACAATTTTAATTATTATTAAGCCCAACTTCGGAAAAGATTTTGTTCGGTCGGTTAGTAGACCACACCATTTTTGTTCTATACTCGTGTACCATTTGACCGACAACTTTCAAACTTCATTGGATAGTTGCACTTATTGAGTACAAGACCTCTGTTGTTTTCTAAGTCAGTAAATCAAAAGTCAAGGCCACTGTCACCTTCAATTTGAAAACTATTTACGAGCATTTAACCGTCATCTTTCAAATTTCAAAGAGTACCTATTGTGTCAAAGACACCTATTGTTTTGGAGATCAGAAGCTCAAAGGCCAAGGTGACAGTCACCTTCAATTTTGAAAAGGTTTCTTCAATTAATTCCAATACCGTATGACCTACAGTCTTCAAACTTCATAGGGTAGTTGTTTTTATTGAGTAGAAAATCCCGTTGTGTTAGGGTCTTACGGTGCTTGGTCAAGACCACGGTCAACTTGTATTTTAAAACATTTTCCGCTCAGTAATTTGACTATTACCTGACCAACAGCCATCAAACTTTATGGGTGGTTGTCCTTACTGAGTATAAAACCCATTAGTTTTTATCATGTCATTACATCGATTTCCGCTGATAAAGTGCCTACCTGATAAATTTAGCTTTATCAGTCACCCCCGGGGTTATCAGACACCTCATCAATACACATTCTGACCTTGGCGAAGCAAGACATTAGCCTAAACGACTGATAAAGTTTGTTCAACGTTTGATTCCTTGCATCGGTAAATTAAAAAAGGCAAAATTATGACACCTAAGATCTTGAAAATGCAAAATAAAATTAAAAAGTTTACGTCGCACTAGTTTGAAAATATGGAACTGATAAATTTTGAATCGAACAGTTTTTTTAAATATTAAAGTCTCTCTTACTTTTGACTAAAAACAGGTCGGGTTTTTTTTCTTATCGATTTGACCTTTGACTATAATTCACATATTAATGCGCGCTTGTTAAACTTTGGAGACTCTGGACAGTGCCTCGCCTTCATTCTTTGTCTAAGCCTTGCCTGATAAATTTTACAATATATGACACATGCATGGTATTGTCTATAAGATCGGTAGGTCATAGGTCAACGTCACAGTCTTGAATTTGAAAACTGTTTCTGCTAAATAATTTGAGTAACATCTGATACATAGTCTGCAAACTTCAAACTTCAAGGTAGGGATGGGGCATAAATGTCATTCTGACACCTCTTATTATCTTTATTTTTAGAATCGGTACTTGCAAAATTGAATATAGATCATGACGTGAGAGCTGAAACTAAATCGAACGGGTCATCAACTTATATCAATAGTTCGCCTTTTTTTAGAGAAAAGAAATCGGCAGAATAAAAGAGAATAGATTTCATATTTGAAAAGTCGTATCAGTGATTTTTTTTATTAATTTGTTAGTGTCGATAACTTAAGTGGATGTTTATTATAAGCAGGTCGTTTATAACACAGTCAGTACATCTTTAAAAAACTTTCCAGTTTCATATATACTTTTGTATTATACCAATTAAGGTCGTGGATTCTTTTGTTTGCAAATCTCCGTAATTGGTATTGAGTTGCCAAAAAATTCTGCTCATGATGTAACAGGTATAGAAAAGGGAGATCAAATTTCTTAAGCCTCGTTCTGTGATGAGATATTGATATTCTTCCTTTTGCACACAATTTGAATTATTAAAAATATTCTTTAAACCTTTGAAATATCAGAAGAAATATTATCAAAATTTGTCAAACAAGTTGCTTAACTTCTAACTGTAAAACGGTCATTGGTTCGAGCCCTGCTACCAGTCATTTAATTTTGAAAGTTGGCAGTTTCTTACTGGAAACTGGAGAACAGTTCGGTTCCTTCCAAGGATGGTTAGGTAAGCTGTCCGTTTGACTGTTAGAGCCAGTTAAACTCATAAACCAAACTTATCACAGCGTGCGAATGACGTGGTCAGTCATACTAGCTTGTCAAAAACTGCTGTGTTGACAAAACAGGTGGAAAGAAAAATAGGTGGAAATGTTAATTTTGGTTTAACTTTTTCAGTAGTTTATTGAGTTACCTGATACTTTAAACTGTTGCAAATTATAGGAGGTGCAGGAGCAGAACAATCGGAGGATTACCTGGTAAGGTTTCCCTGATAAAGTAGGAGTGGGTATCATACAGGTTATAAATTTTCGTTTAATGTTATCATTATAATGTGTAGACGAGATGTTGAATGGTTAAAATAGCACTGACATTGTTTAACTTCAAAAGCTTGAAATGCTCAGAATGATAAATGGCAGTAGAGGAATTAAGCTTGTACAAGGTTAGGGCCTCTTCACGGTTGACTGCCGGACTAAGTGTGTGTATATAAATACCGATACTCCCAGTTATAATATATTTGGCGGTGTACAAAATGTAAATTGATTATTTACCACTAAATTTTAAGAAATTTAGTATTTAGCTGCAATGGATTCAAGCGTTTTTAAATCTGTTATTGGCTTTCCTCTACTGATATTTATTGGAATACACCTAGTAACTGGTTACGAAACAAATATACCGTGTAAATTTTTTGAAAGAAAGGACAATGATTCTATGGATGCAGACGTATTTTATATATTTAAGGAAAATCAGTCTGGTTGTGAAATGAATCTAGATGAGGTTTATCGGAACTTGAGTGACAAATTCTCTCTGAACTGTACGTCACAGGGAAAAGAGAAGTTTGTTGTAACATTCATGTTTTACTGCGAAGGAGCGTCGGTAGGAAACCATATCCGGTTTACCTCATCAGCAGATGGCAACTATAGTCAGGGAAATATGTATGTGCTAACAGAAATTATAACAGAAAACTGTAAAATATCTGTTAATGAACTATATCTTTTTCAGCGCTACGGAAGAATATATTCTATAAAAACATCGATGAATGAAATTTTACCAGATGAAAATTGTTCCAGTCTAGAGAATGTACTTGCTATAAGCTGTGGTCGTCGGTGTGATGGGGTGACTGATACTGCCTCCGGGAATAGGGAAGGCTTCTTCTGGGAGTACTGCAAACAGCCTTTTGACAAGCTTCTGAAGCTCGTCATATATGGCTGCACTACAGACTACCTCATAATACGACAAAATTTGCTTCAAAATAAATTTCCTGTACTACAAACATTATTAATGAGACATGTAAATATGTCAGGAACAAATATAACATTTCCATGGACTAATGTGTTTATAGACGTACCAGGCAAAACTTATAAAATCTAAATTATCCAGGGGTTTTATAAATGAGTCACAAAATCAATCGTCATTCCTGAGAGAAATACATATCTTAGATAGTGAAATAACACTTACATACCTCAAGTTTCGAGGAAATATTTCAAAGGTAACTTTAAGTGGTGTCAGACTGAAAGCAGTAGAGGAAGGCACATTTAGTAACGTTGCTGGCCTGGTACATTTAGATCTGTCAAACAATGATTTGAAAATTATAGAAGAAAACGCTTTTCAGATGCTTACAGAGCTAAAGTACCTATACCTAGAAAGAAATCAAATAGTGTCTCTAGCCCCAGGCTTGTTTGACAGCTTGCACAATCTGTTGTTTCTTGATTTATCTAGAAACAGAATAAAGATCTTTGAACAAAGACTTCTGAAGCACGTTTCAAAGCTAGAAGAGCTTATACTTGAACGAAATGAGTTAACACAATTGCCAGATGATTTTCTGAAAGATCAAGTTAATTTAACTAAGCTTGAACTTTCCTGGAATCCTTTACAAACTATTCCTGTTTATCCTTTTTACAGTGCTCGACTCACAAGCATATCCTTAAGTCACTGCAAAATAAATGCTACAAGTTTAACATCTTTCTTTGAAATTTTGAATATGGAGAAATTAGAAGAAGCCATCCAAGACCATAGGAAAAATAAAAAAGACTTTCTCATATCTTACTGTGAAATAGAAAATATTAAAAAATTATTAAATTCTGAAATGAACATAGTGGTTTTAGAATATCTTTTAGCACATTTCTTTATTGATCTAAATGGAAATCCAATCGACTGTACGTGTATGTATAATTTGTCAGCTTATATGTCAAACATTGCCAAAGAATTCGATATCCGAATAGACTGGGTTTGCATGTTTCCTCACGAGTTGAACGGTAGGCTTTTTATTGCTTTAACACCTGCGGACAATTACTGTCCCACTGATGTAGACACTTGTCCAAAACACTGTTCTTGTTTTGAGCGGATGAACATGAAAAGTACGTCTAATTCTACTGCACAAACAGATAGATTTATTGTTGACTGCAGGAATTTGAACATCACCAAAATGCCGGAGAAAATGCCGACAGGAATATTGGAACTCTGGTTTAAGAATACAAGCTTGACGAAAATAAGTGCAAGAGAATATTTCAGAAATACGGATTACTTTGATGTGTCGCACAACAGAATAAATGATTTCACTACAAAAGCAGCTTTAGAAATGATGAATTTGACTACCCTAAATTTAGATCATAATAATTTAACCCGACTACCGATTCAAATTGCTTCGACAAAAATTAGTACATTGACATTAGGAGGCAATCCGTATCGTTGTGACTGTCACACAAAGTGGATGAAAAACTGGCTTATGAAGAGAACAAGCCCAGTCAAGGATTGGAACACGGTGGAATGTGTCTATAATACAAGCATAGTAAAGAAAATGACAGTAGTTCCTGATAAGTTTTTTGTTTGTCCGTCTTCTGTACCAAATAGTATAGCAGAACATGTTGTTTTACCAGCTATTGTAATAGGATGTGTTTTATTTGTACTCGTTACAGTATCACTTCTTATCTATTTTCAAAGGTTTACGATCAAGGTTTTACTCTTTATGTACTGTGGCATTCGTTCGTTTGATAAACGAGTAAAAAATGAAGACAATATTGAGTACGACATTTTTTTGATTTATTCACATAATGATTCAATCTTTATTCGAACAAATATTTTGAACAAGCTTAGAAGTAAAGGATACAGAGTATGTAATTTGTACGAGGATTTAGTTGTTGGTTTTTCGTTTCTTGAAAATATTAAAATGATAATGAACAAATCAAGAAAGATGATATTTTCCTGGACAGAAGACATGATTAAAGACGAATATCTAATAGCTGCCTGGAACTTAGCTGTTGAAACAGCTCTGAAGAATTTATCTGACTCGATTCTTGTAATAGTGGATAGTGAAGTGAGCAGAAAGTGTGACGATGAAAAATTAAGAACCTATATAAAATGTGGAAAGTTTGTCAATAGGAAATCAAAACTTTTACTCTCAAGTGTACTTTATTTAATGCCGCAGTTGGATGAAGATCAAGGGCACAGACTTACTGAAGAATACAATATGCCGATGCTAGCAAACGGTATTGTAGCAAGTAACTATCAAAATAATTTAGTGTTTATAACATATCCTGAAGAACTTGATCAGGAAATAAAAAGGAAGATTTTTCATGATTTGCATCTGGAAAACATTGACATAAGACTTTTCGATCACGAGTTTTTACCTGGCGCAGACATTCGTGATGAAGTTGAGGACAAGTTGAATATTCCTGGACATTTTATATTTGTCTTTTCAATGAAAATACTTAAAGATGATGTGAAAATGCATATACTGTCTAGTGTAATATCAAAATCTATCATGAGTAATAATAATTATCTATTGTTATTGACGCACGGAGAGATCAGGACTAGTGATATTCCGAATGAGATGGCACATTACCTAAACATGTACGTTTCAGTGAGTTATTATGATCCGAACTTAAACTCACGTCTTCTGAAAGCATTAAAGTACTGAGATGACAAGTTTTCATTCACAAAGGCGTAAATTTGTCTTTAAATTAACAATCGTACATAATATTACTTTTATCATTCACCTTTATTAAGGAGGCTTGTCAATATTCTTAAATGATAATATATACTTTAAATTAGTTTCTGTCAAATTTGTTAGAGAACAATAAACATTTGTGCATTTTCTTTCATCTTTTAATGCTTTTTTAAATTTATTTGTTGTTTGTTGTATATTTACAAATTTATACATGCATCTACAATTTAACTCCAATTCAGCGCAGAGATAACTTCCCCTATTTTATCAATATCAGCTGCCTTCACAAAACTCTTCACAGACTTTTCATAAACTAAGGGAAGCAACCGCTGCGTTAGGTTTGACTCTAATTTACCACACTCTGTGCACACTTTTAATTTTCTTTAAGGTTACTGTATTAGAAGGAACCGCTGTCTAGAATTTTCAATTTTATAAGTGAAAAATAATTATGAGTTTCTTATTTAGAGCTAAACTTTTCATTTATTAGCACCTGTTTTAACAAAAATGAACTAAATACATATAGAAATCAGAACAACTTGAAATGTCTTAACAAAACTCAGAAAATTTTGCCTTAGCTGCATCAACAGGAATTAATGATAATATTTCAACGAGAAATAGTGTGTGTTTTAAATTTTATTTTTTTAATTTTGTAATATTGTGAATATATAACTGAGCTTTGTTTATGAGATACTTGTATTTTACTATTCAACGATCATACATTTATTTTATACATTTATGGCTTCTTAATCATCTTTCGTCTTTACAAGGTAATGAATGATAATAACGTGTCACCATGCGTAAATAGATATATATGAACATTCATTCAAGTTGGTTTTTAAACCGTGAAAGTATAATCATTTATCAGTACTATTAGAATGTCTAAACAAACTCAAGTTTGCCAAATATTTCTTCATCCGTCATGCATTGATAAATCAATTTAAGATAGCACAAATATTATTTTTCTATAGCATCTGCAAAAAGGAGTAAAAGGAAATTACAGTTTGTATAACCAATTTTTTGTTAAGTTGTATATTTCAATAATTTCAACTTCTTTTCACATGTTATAGAATTAATATTATTTATTGAACCTTTCTAACAAAATCCAGTACATTTGAAAATGCATTGAGGAAACTTGACTTCCTTTACATAAAGGAAGTGAGTTCATAACAATATTGGTAAATCGGTTAACATTTCTAAAGAAAAGGAAGACCTCTCTGAAAACCCAAAATATTGGGTTGTCTTCACTTCGATGTACATACCATTATGTAAGAAATGAAACTGAAACTGTTTCTGCGTTTGCCGATGTTTTAAATATGTATACATACAGATGTCATTTTATACTTTCATTCATTAGCATCTGACCAGTTTGTTTCACTTTTCCAAGCCTCTCATTTAAGTGTAATTTTCTGATTGATAATCTATTTTGTTGTAAAATGATGTGAACCTACTTTTTGTTTTCGTAAATTAAATAGTTTGACACCAATTTTGGGCCTGTGTTTTTTCATTGCACATATTTTCTATTCTATGGCGTACAATATAGGAATTAGTGTATAACTTTAAATGTATGATTTTCTGTTTCATCCCTATTTTCAACTCTAAATTTAACATCCATTTCAATTTTAAGGGGAATTTGTCAGCCATTCGTTTAATCCATTTCAAGCAATAACAAAAATAAGCACACTGTCTGTTTTTTTTCCACGTATTTGGGAACTGCCTAATTATTTTACGAATTAACCCTGAAAGACTCTAATTTTTCACCGGATATAATACAACGTTATGCATCCCAAGAATTAGTAGTGTCTTTATAAAAATATTACAAGTAACGCATTCCTTATTTCCAAACATTTCTTAATATGGTGTGCTGCATTATTTCGATCGGAACAGTACTTTTTAAGTCTTGTTAGTTAAACAGATGAATCCATTTAGAAATCGAATACTACTACCCGGACGTATATTTTACTGACATTTTACTCTCCCTTTTTTTTTTTTTGGGGGGGGGGTAAGTTTTGTAGGCTGCTGTCTAACATTTGACGTGTAAACCGCGAAAGAGTTTTCAACTTTCACCAGATATAAAACAAAAATATAAATAAAAGTAATACAACCTGTAAAAATCAGAAAGTAGTGTTTGAATATATATTTTGAAACACGTAATGTTACCTTTATTCTTATACATTTCTACATAATATTTGCCAATTTATCTCGATCGTAACAGTACCTTTAGTCCCTTACCACATGAAAACAACTAATAGCAATAGAAATTTATAAATAGAGAATCACACTTTCCTCTACTGTTTCCCAACAGCGACTGTTAGCTTTTAAATGGCCCGTCATATCCAAACCTTTATAAATCCTGTTCCACGGTGATTCTTGCAAACATTTTGTTAGCCATAACTAGCGGCATTAAATTGATTTAGGCGAAAAAATATTCTGTCTATCGCTGTGTTACACTGATTTGTATCCAATCAACTGGAAAGTCTTTGAAAAATTGGAAAAGCTTGATGCTATAAATAACTTACCTTTGCGGAAAGAAAGAAATGGTCAATTTATTGGGAAAAAAGAGACTTTTGATTTCCCAAAAGTTATTATATCAAGAAATTCAAGACTTTTGCTTTCAGATGATGACATTAATGCAAAGAACAATGAAAACGACTGAGATTAAACTATATCAAATAAGATATATCAAAAAGCAAAATTTGATGAATGAATAAACCTGAAAAACGTTAAATTATGCAGGTGAACAGTTTTGATTTCATTTTTTTTTACAAATATTTGCCCTGATACAATGATATTGAAAATATGTGCGCATTACTTTCTAGATTATACTGTATAATCCATATTTAAATTCTAAAAATAGTACAATAGGCAAACAATGAATAAATAATTGAACTGCATTGGAGTTATAAATCAGAAATGAAGGTAGAAATTGGAGAAAGTTTTATTATTATTATTATTATTATTATTATTGAATTCTGAATATATCTTCATTTGTATATTTAAATACATCTAAAATAAAAAAAAAATGACCATTTTATTTCATGCTGGTGAACATTTTTTCGATAGGTGCTGTCTGTTATTCATCATTTTTCCTAATGATTAAAATGGTTAAATATGTAAATGTAGGAATAGCTGTTTCCATTTTACTTTTATATAATAATAGCCTAAGATGTGGAACGAAATTACATCCTCTTTTTTCATGGTTTTATATTTGCTCAAACCTTATAAGTCTAAATGGCAATGCAATATTTATATTTTCTTTTGAAGAGCGTTACGCACATATGTCAAGAAATTTTAACTGAAATACTTTCTCAGAATAGGTAAAATAGGTAAATCAAAAAGATGCCGAAGGTGTAGAGTAAAATGCAAAGAATATTTCTAAAAAAATATTCGAAAAATAAAATAACAACAACATAGGAAAACGATTCATAATGTAAAATATACGATTGCCCGGACGGTTTATTTGTGTCCATATATGGACATTCAAGATTATCATTTCTCTCACTTAAAATACCCGTTTTTTTTCTACAAAAATATCAACTCTTCCTACTTATCCATTTGTCTCTATTTAAGTCAATAACAAAACGTTTGTATATGATATTTCTGTTTGTAAAAGTAAAAGCTATAGTACCCAAATATAAAAAGAGCCTCATCTAAAATTATCCCCGACAATGTCCTTCTCATATCCAACACAGGTCCTTAATATTTTATGATTCAAAAGCGAAGGTTATTGGGAAAGTTGGTTTTTGCATCTTATGTTCAGAACAAAGTAACTATGTTTCAAATACAAAATATCTACAGTAAAGTGTCTACATTTTTAATGTTTGCAAAAAAAGAATAATAATATACAATTATTGCAAACAGATGATTTTCAGTTCTTGGGTTCTATACGAACCCAATTATGCACTATGCAGCTCTTAGAAATCGAGACCAGAAGGACATGTTTAAATGATTAGTTCTTGTTAGCGAGAATATGAAACATAACGAGTAAACTAAAATACATCGGTCAACAACTTTTAGTAAACAAAGCGTACGTTAAGTCACTGTAATTTTTCGCAGCACAGCAAACACTATTCTTTCGTATTAGTTGCGTGTTGAATTGTGTGCATTTGCAAATGTGTAGATAACAATGACAGGTTACGAAATGCACATCTAATCTTTCTTCAGCCCGTCCAAATAAAGAAAATCTTCTAGTAAAGGCTTTGATCTATCAAACAATTTCGACGGTCTATCATCATATCCTAAAAGCAAACAGTCTTTAAGTAGTAACAATCTCAGTTTCTCCATGTCATCCATTGGTACCTGTCTGTACGCTTGTATAAGAGCTTCTTCTCGTTGTTGTCTCACCTCTGTTTTATTCACTGGAATTTCTAGAGCGCCTTTAATTGCTTCTATGATGTTCTCTTTTGTTATTCTATCTGCATCAGCGTCTTTAAATGGGAATTCCACATGTTTTGACATATATCCTCTTATTTGTAAATCTCTCCATGTTCGTAACATAAGTTTAACAAAAGGAAAATTCATCTCGTTGAGTATTTTCTTGGTGTCGAACAGAAACTTTACATGCCCTCTAACAGTGTCAAGAACAGTTTCTTTTTCAAAATCGTCAAAGTGTAAATTAAAATCACTATATTGTCCCCGCCATTTTGAAATCAGATATTCAGAATCATCTCTGAAAGTTTAACTTAAGTTTCTCTAACTTTCCTATGTACTGAAAGAGCATCGAACAAGGGTCACACTGATCAGACTTGGTGAAAAATGATTGTCCATACCTTTCTCCGATTCTTTCAGGTACAGTAAATATTTAATAAACTCCGGAAATGTCACGTCAAATCCATAGTTTTTGTAAACAGTGTCTTGGCTTTTTCTAACAACATGGACTACATTTCTGCCTAAGTTTCTCCATTAAAGTAAATTTGGGTGAAATATCTTATTTTCGTAACCAGAAAATAAACGTGCGTAAGGATCCCTTACAAACAGAAAAGAGGTTCCGTTCTTTCTAAAACTTCTATATTCATATGTCATAAGTTCGTTGAATTTTGACAATTTGACTTGACTCAAAGTTAGTTCAAATGATGAACTCAGTTTTCCTTGACTCGACATAACTGTTAACACTCTTTTCCAAAATGTGGAGCTTACCTTAGGTATTGGACAATAATAAATTAAATGTTTTCTCTCAAAACGTATATTAGGTTTATTATACGGAAATCTGTTTGAAACTGTAAGATTAATTTTCTTGCAATTTTTTATCACGTCTTTGCGCCGTTCTTCGTAAAGTTTTTCTCTGCCAGTTGACATGGTATCAGGTAGAAGGTTTACTGTGAGCATTTTTGTGGCTCCATGCTTATTTCCGTTCAGTATTGGTTGCAATAGCCAATCACTTCTATCTGTCCCTGAAATGAAAACTAGATAAAATATACTCAAATGCAAATCAAGTATACACAATCAGGGAATCCGTGCCTTGTTTAATATAAGAGAATAACTTGTATGTATAAACCATTATTTGCACACAAAAAATCCTACGCGACTATTTCTTATAGTTTATGTGTCCGAAATCAATCAAGTATTTCCTCATAATACAGAAGTTTCTATAAAGCACTCTTTTATTCCCGCATTTATCCATTCTAATTTTCGAATGGGACAAAGTCCAAAATCTTCAATATGTTGTGTTAGATAGTCATCCAAGAGATTCTTTACAGAAATAAACAAAATGAAAGAAATTTACTTCATGTTTAAAAAAGCAAGGCCGATAGCTTTGGTAATGATGCTGTGGCATTGTCTTATTCAAACACTGTACAAAGTTGGAACCTGTATTTTGCACTGGGTTAAATGTTGTGTGAAAAACTGGTGTGCATCGAATGAAAAGTATATAATTTCCATCTTATGACACTATGACGTTTATAGCGATGCTAACATGGAATGCTAAAATGTACAAACTAAACCTAATCGAATTCCCCGCTTTCTCACCAAGGTGCCTCGCGATACAAATGGATTTATGTAACGATAGCGCTATTTCTCAAGTAGCACATTACAACGTATTGGTGTTATTGAAGTAGGTGTTTTGACCTGCTTGGTGTTAAATACATGTATATCGAAAAATAAGAATGTGATTTCATTAAATGGCAAAATATTCCGATAATGCTTGAGCAAGTATATTAATCATGCTGAAAATAAACGTTGAAAGAAGATTAGATGAAAACGTGCAGATGTGTACATTGAACGAATTGTCACATTCTTAGTAATGAGATCATATCAGGGAAATAAGAAAATCTAGAATGAACAAAACAGAAAAATAACGCAGCGGCATAGAAGTATTCACTACTTACGCATGTTACACCAGATTGCTATTGACGCGTCTACGTCTTCGGTCTAGAATCGAATAAGCTCATATTGCTTTCAATCTTTTCCTTGATTATCTAACAAACAGTTGATCTAGGAAAGACTTTGTTTTGCAGACAAACAAAGATACCCAAAATAAAACGACAAAAGATAGACAACATAAAACACTTTACCCAGACATTTTAATGACTTGACAGTATCAGGTATTAATTCCAAATCTCGCACAACAAAGTTGTTACCATACATTTCAGTATGTCCATTAAGGCGGAAGTTATAAAATTTGAAATAATGTACAGTTATAAAAACCTCTTGCCTACTGAGAATAAAACTCAAAAAGTAAACCAACAGTATGAAATGCATCTTAAGTACAAATTTCACCACCGATTTTATGATGTCGGTAAGTTATCAATGAACATTTTGGAATATATCAATTCGGCTTCAAATAACCTTAAACGACTTGTTCTGAATTTTGATGTATTTACCATGTTTAAAGGCGGTATAGTATTCGGATTAAATAACGAAATAAACTCCGTCTAATTCCAATAGAATGTAAGGTTTTAAAACCAAAACTAAAACAAACAAAAAACCAAACACTAATAAAACAGTTGCTCGAGTGGGGACTGAACCTACGTCCTTTAGTGAAACCAGACATACCAACACAAATGAACGAACATGGTTCACTTTAGTGAGGAGACAATGCACACTCGCACTTAACAGTGTTATAATTTCAAACAGAATACAGATAAATAGATAAAAAAAATACTTACGGTAGAAGACAATGCAAATAAATACACCTATAAACACTATGGCTGCGCATGCACATTTTGCCAGTTTAACTGCAGAAACTGTTTTAGAATACATCAGTTTGCCTTCATAAACACAACATATTTTAACAAGAGCAGTCTCAATTAAGCACCTTAATGCTACAACCGGAGAGCTTTTCAACACTTAAAAAGTATACAATTATATAAAACAGCCTTATATAAAAGTATGTTAAGTAGAATAAGCCGATAATGCTGCATCTGTTGGAGTTGCCGGCTGTAGCTATGGAAACGAATTAACGACAAAAATTATTTAATTAAACTGAAATGCTACTTGCAACAGCTTGGTCAGTATACCGAAATATTATTTCAAAAGAGATATGTCTGCAATGGTTTCTACCTAACTGCTTGATACTGAGTCCGTTCGCCTGTGTTTCTCCAAGTTTGTGAACGTGGTTCATATTAGTAATTGCGTTGCCATGTTCACAGTCTATGCGATTTCGATTGTGTTATTAAAGGATCACGAAAAGGACTCTTACTTGCAATTCATTATGTTGGGTGTGTCAAAGCTCTTTACGGTGCCATCTGTGAGAATGAGAGTCTTGTGGTGCACAGAAGTATTTATTTCGAAAAATATCAACACTATATTAATATCAACATTCTAAACGGCAACATTTTACTCATATATCAGATATTTGTTTTCTGAAACCGGTTGGGGAGGCATTTCTGAAACTGAGTCTGCGTGGGAGCATTCCCGTTTTAGGCATTTGTTTTAAGAAAATCTGCATTCGAAGCAAAGATTAGCCAAAATAAAGCAATGAATTATCTATCCATCAATCGGTTTTGCTTTTGTTGTGTGAAAAATGTTTTACAACGAAGTTTCAATCTGATTTACGGTGATGTTTTACCAGAGTCCATCTGGGAGCATCAAGAAATAAAACTGCCTTCCGTTTTCAGGCCTTAACTGAAATTTTAAACTATAAAAAATCTTCATGTATCTACTAAGCACACCAGCCAATATTCGGTGCACAACATATTTTGTAACTCTACAGATTTCTTATCGAAAAAAAACATTTTAAGCGAGGAATCGGTCCGTATGGAAGCAAGGAGCAGGTACGCGATGACGTAGTATCCCACTATTGATACTACTGTACCCACGGTGTCTGTTTAGTGGGCATCAAACCTGAACAGATATGGTTTTTACAATTCATCCCATTGTTTATATTTATTTTTTTGGATCAAGTATCCTTTATAGCATTATTTCATTATTTAGGTAACTAGAGCTAGTGTTACATCTTTGTAGTAAAAAGTTATTATATAATGCCTTTGAATGGTTGTATGTTGCAAAGCCACCCTCATTATTACGAAGAGTTTGTGTATATATTTATGTTATCCTTTGATCTTTCATGTGTGTTTATATGTGTATATCATGCATACTATATATGACGAGAAACTTATAAAAACAAATTCCTTTTTCTTCTTCTTCCTGTTAAATTGAGCAATTGCTGAGCAATAATTCAGTGTATTTCAGATAAAAGGTGTAAACATTTTTTGTTTTGTGATCCCAACCAAGCAGATCATTAACAATACAAAACATGATTGTGTTGA
This sequence comes from Cyclina sinensis, assembly GCA_012932295.1. Taxonomy (NCBI): domain Eukaryota; kingdom Metazoa; phylum Mollusca; class Bivalvia; order Venerida; family Veneridae; genus Cyclina; species Cyclina sinensis. The sequence continues at coordinate 5,497,375 of JAAONU010000015.1, forward strand.
CTATTGTGACTATATGTGTTAAAATATTTTTTTCAAAATATTAATGTCCCTAAATTTCAACTTTCACAAAGTATATTTCAACTGATAGATACTATATACCCTAAATTAAAGAAATTGAGGTGGTGGTATTTCTAAGCATTTGAAATGTATTTTCATTATACTCAGTATTTGTTACATACACATAAATGTGTACTTCTTCCGGGTGTAATCGAAAGTAATCGAAAATGTGACAGACGATTAAACCAACTGTGATGCCTATAATCGTGTATATTACGATAACATGTAATCAAAAGTGGCATCGATTACTGATTACTATATTGACTAATGGACAAAATGTAATTGATTACGATTGATTACTAATTACAATTAACCCAACCCTGAATACTACACACCAAATTACAGAGCTCTTGCCCGGTTTGTATTAGACAAGAGGATTATGTTTATGCTTTCGCTGTCACGCTGTCCGTACGTAGACCAGTTTGTGTCGCGAGTAACTCCAGCGTATAACTGCTGCAGCCAATGAAACTTTCTAAGAATAGTTGTCAGCATGTGAACTTAGGCACCTTGTTATTTTGACGCAAATTCGTTGGAGATCGACAGGTTTATGCCCCCTGATTAAGCAAAACATATCATTTTTTATGCCCCCACCACCACTTAAGGGGCGGGGGCATACATATTTGCCCTTGTCTATATGCGTCTGCTGTCCATACGTAGACTGATTTGTGTCGCGTGTTACTCAAAACGTATAACTGATAGAGCCATGGAACTTTCTAAGAATAGTTGTCAGCCTGTGTACTTATGCACCATGGTATTTCGACGCAAATACATTTGTGATCGACAAAGTCATACCCCTGATTAAGCGAGAATAGTGTACGTACCTGTAATTGTACAGGATTATTTTTGCCAAGAATGTGGGGGCTACCGTGTCCTTTACATCTCTAATTAATTTTGTGTCGCGTGTAACCCCAGACGTTTCACTACTAGAACCATGAACCTTTCTAAGAATAGTTGACAGAATGACTGTGAACTTACGCACCTGGGTATTTCGACGCAACTTTATTAGAGATCGGCAGAGTTTTCCCCATGATAAAGCCAAACTAGCATTTTTAGACTTGAGTCGCGTGTATGTTTGATTTTGATCAACTGTGCCAAGTTATTTGAACTAGTGAAATGTCAGAAAGAAACAGACTCTAAATGAACCATGCATGCAAGAAAGACGTGTCTAAAGGTAAACCATTGTCGGATATCCACGGTTGTTGATCTTCAGGTGTTGTATAAAGATCAACAACCGTGGGTATCCAACGATGTAGGTGAACCAGATGAGACACCTTTTGGTTGAAGGTAAGAAATGGTTGTCGTTATGAACTGATCTTGTTTTCTGGGAGAAAAATAAACCTGAAAGTTTTCCAGTTTAATGGTACAACATTTCTTTGTCTCATAGTCTATAATGGATGTACTAATCAGAGCCAATCTGCTCTTTGGTACGAGATATATGTTTGAAGGACTACAAACTGTATTCTTTTACTGTCAAGATCAGTGTAAATGTGGTCAACTGTTGTATTGCCGTTAGTTGCTGGATCAGTTACAAGTTGTCCCTGGTCGACAGGAACCTTGGCTGTCTGGGATGTGTTGTCTTAATGTTGAAATCTCCCATTATAAGGGGTACATGGGGGCCTGGTGGATGTTCCGTGCTTTAACTGTTTTAGACACTGCCCTCCTCTCACTGTTCCCAGTCTCTACATATGAATTCAGCAAAATACTAATTCTCATTGAATTATGCTTCAGAAAAAGAATAAAGGAAATAATTGAAAAAGAAACCCTTACTACACAGTTATGTACCAAAACAGCAACTTCTGCTTAATGTTGCGTATATTTCAACAAGTTCTCTTTGAAAGATTTCGTGTAATGCTCTTAGAAATGAAAAAAATAAAAGGAAATAATTAGAACTCAAAGCCTGCAATAAACAGAGATATTATGGTGCTTAAAAAAAGAGCCATCATAAACATTTTGACCTTTCAACTGTCATTATGACCTTGCCCTTTCAACCCAGAATGAAAATGCCATCTCATCAAAATGAACAATTTAAAGTGCAAATGTAATAGACCCATAATTTTTAGTATTTCATGTTTAATGTTATTTTATACATTTATAGTGCAAGGGAAGCATTAATTATTATATTTCAAGGGAGACTATTCTCCTGGTCTTAATAGTATTGCTTACTTGGTTTATCTTTCCCTTGTTCATTTATCCATTTCGGCTGGAAATCCGTGTAATTTGATTGGTTTTTGCAATCAGCTGATAGTGCCTGTTTTCACAAGACTGAGTTGTTGTTTTCACCTTGAAGAAGACAGTCATGTATTTTTTTGTACTCGGGTGAGTTTATCAGCTCTCTTGTTCAGTATTTTGGATATGGAGGTTTTTATTGCACATAATTAACAACACTGGTGTCAGAGATAGATGGAAAGTGTGAGTGGAAGACAGTTCCACTTGTATTCGTTTACCACCTTTACCCTGTTTGTTTACAAGAGTTATGCTCAGACTTGTGAAAACTGTATACAATTATTATAGAGCAGTAATAAATTTGAAAGTAGCTGACAAGTACTTGAGTTAGTCATGGCATCGCAATTTCTTCGGTATAAGCAAGGGGATAACACCAAGGTTTTTAAAAATCCATTCATGTATCGAGAAGTAATGGCCTGGACCAGCCAATCCATATGCACATAGGCACACACGCACATGCACCGACTGAGGAGTCAGTTGTGACAGCTATGTTCAGCTATCTTCCAGCGGACTAGAAAACAAGTAGCTGGATCTACTTCTAAAAAGCCTGGAAATAATGAATACAAGTAAAAAACTTTTTAAGTCTTTATTAAACTTTGTTCTTAACGACCATTCAAATAATTCAAACATCGAAATACGATAGCATATCTACAATCTGCAGAAACTTCCGAACTACATAGAGCTGAGGGTAGAATATATAATTTAATTCTTAATTGCCATTCAATTGTTCTCTTACGGTCTAATGCACACCTTCCTATAATTGTATAAATACAACCTCTGACAACAACATCAGGGACTCAAATTTTTGCTCAGTGGGTAGAGCGTTGGTGTGTTACGCGGAAGATCAGAGATCGAATACCTCTCTGGATTGTGTATTATTAGATGAATTGCAACTTTCTGTTACGAACTTTCATTTTCGTAAGATTGGGGTCGTCCGGGATGATCTAGCCTATAGTTAAGTATAAGTATAAAAATTGTAAATAAAAAAGAATCTTTCAAGATTTCTGTCTGATCTTCTGATTTAAAAATACACAACACCATTCGTCATCATAAATGATAACTTTCTCAAAAGAGTATGTGTTACGGTCTAGTGCACACATTCCTATAATTGTATAAAAACAACCTCTGACAACTGCGTCAGGGACTCGATCCTTTGGCTCAGTGGTTAGAGCGTTGGCGTGTCACGCGGAAGATCGGAGATCAAATCCCGCTCTGGGTTGTGTATTATAGAATGAATTGCATTTTTCTGTAACGAACTTCATGTTCGATGAAATGTTTCATTGAAAAAGGTTGAATGAATAATAATAGTATGTTAATATAACTGTTGGCGTATGCACGATAGTACATGTGCATACTAGTAGTACCGGTAAAAAACAAGTAATAGATAGTTTATGAAGTGTATTCTTCAGGAATAATAGCTGCAAAGGAGGGAGCTCATTACTGAAAGATGGTAAAAAGTTCATCTCACTTAAGCCAGCGGTAATAAAAAAATCATTGATAGCGTAGCGGTTATCAGAAGATAATTTTAATCAGATTGGAAGTATCCCTGCTGTTTGGTGAGCATTTTAGGTGTTGTTCGTTAAACCAAGAAAATATCGTCAATGTAGTTTGATAATGAAAAAGATGATAACATGAAAAATAAAGATAATACACGAAGCAGTTTTAAAGAAGTGTTCGAGTAGATATTGTTTTAGGAATTCGATCTGATGTTTTTGAGGAACATTGTGCAGCCGTGCTGGCGGTCATAAACGATCAATAGGAGCCCACAGATCTTCATGCAAGGATCTGCCATGCCGGTCTCCACTATCTCCGACTGTTTCAAATTAGTGCATAATCATTTGAAAACAGAATAATCGACACGATAATGTGATAAAGTGTGATGCGTCTTTTAGAAAAAAATATTATCAAGCACTGGTTGGACAGTTTCCAATTAAGCCAAGACATTTCAAGTAGAAATGCATGTATTCTTTATTCATACTGATAATACACTCTAAAAACAGTTTGAGAAAGCTAAAAAATAAAGAATAAAAGAAATTAACGCTAAACTTTTATAATAAGAGAATGTGTTATAATATAATGTACTTAGTCTTAAATCATAATTATTCTTTTGAAGTATGTTTTGGGATATTTTTGTATTTTACTAAGGTTTTTTTTTATCATTTGTTTGATTTGCAGTTAAAGTTAGGTTCCTTCCGCAACATTGCTGCATTTCGCTTATTTAGGTACTTTTATTAACTTATTCTTCTTTGGGTTCTTCTAAAAAATTAGAAATGCGGAAGTGTAAAATATGATGTTATAAGTTTTTGCCAGATTATATCTATTACACTTTTAAAATGGATTCTATATGTGAGTTTACAGATTCTTTATATAGTCTCTGAATGATTAAATGTAGAAATTCATATGTACATGTATTTGGCTAACAATTATTTTAAAAGGAAATCTTGCATGATTTGATCTTGATAGACAATGAGATTCTACTTCATAAACAGTTGATATTGTATTTTTGGGGTAATTATTTGTTCGTGAGAATGTTGTGAGAATGGAAGTTTATGAAAATCTTAGCCTAAGGCTACAAAATGCTGTAGATGCAACAAAAATACTGAAAATATGTAACTGAAATACATAACAATAATATATAACAGAAAATTTCCTTCAATTTCACAGCATAACACTTGTCCAGAGCATCACGCTAAAATTATCAATGGGATTAACCTAATATTTAAGATATTGATAACTAGTGTATACATGAAGTGCAGTGTTGAATAACTGTTACTCTGCCTTGCCAAATTTTCAGTTATCTCCCTTTATTAAATTTTTAATGCTTGTTAGATTTTTCCGGAATATAATAAAAAACCAATGAAGGGATTAATTTTTAACTTCATAAGATGATAGAGGACATTCAGAGTAATTGCAGTGCTCAAGAACCAAAACTCTTCTTGAGTAGTTTACTCATTATCTTCCCTCAGTAAATTTTGCTTGTCTTGAGCACAACTCTAAAACTATTAAAGGCATTCAGTTAATATTGGGCACATAGATAGAGGGGAGTGGCAGAAAGTGCAGTGTTCAAGAACGATAACATTAGCTTCCCCCATTTTGGCTCGCCTGTTTTCTGTAAAAAAGTCAAACTATTATGGTGGCTGATTCAGCCGGCGACATCATGGGCACCGTCGTGCAAAACCTTTCTAATTATGCATAAACTGTAATTACAGCCTTATAAGGCTTAGAGTTTTGATATTTGGTGTGAAGCGTTGTCTAATTGACCTCTACCGTGTTGCTATAAATCATGACCCTAGGGTCAATCTTTGCCATGCTCTAGGGCTTATATATTGTTATTTAGGAAAGTCTTTAAAACTCTTCTAGTTTGCCTGTGAATATCATCTTTGACTTCAGCTAAAATTGACTTTGTACTTCAGACTTACTAACTGTTATTGAAGCTCTGTCTATGAAGTTAGACCAGATGTACAATCTGCACACAAACGAAGTTGGTGGGTATAGAGGAGTCAGTATGTCGGTTTGTCGTTTGATCCACATATGTTTCCATATTGTCTTGCATGAAAGGACTCTGAAATAAGTTGACACAAATGTTAAACACACCATGTGTTGCATACAACTCCAATTTATAATTCCTGACTATTCATCCCTGCCCCCACCCAACACACCATTGAATGAGTAACAAATGTTGTGCATTGCACGAGTTTTTACCCAGTAGGAGTGTTATTATGAACAAGTTTTTTTTATTATTATTAAGCCCAACTTCGGAGAAGATTTTGTTCGGTCGGTTGGTCGGTTAGTAGACCACATCGTTTCTGTTCATTACTCGTGTACCATTTCACCTACAACTTTCAAATTTTATTGGATAGTTGCACTTATTGAGTACAAGACCTCTGTTGTTTTCTAAGTCAGTAAATCAAAAGTCAAGGCCACTGTCACCTTCAGTTTGAAAACCATTTCCGCTCATTTAACCGTCAGCTTTCAAACTTCAAAGAGTGGATGTTCTTATTGTGTCAAAGACACCTATTGTTTTGGGGATCAGAAGGACAAAGGCCAAGGGGACAGTCACCTTCAATTTTGAAAAGATTTCTTCAAAAAATTCATATACCGTATGACCTACAGCCTTCAAACTGCATAGAGTAGTTGTTTTTAGAAAACTCCTGTTGTATTAGGGTCATACGGTACTTGGTCAAGACCACGATCAACTTGTATTTGAAAACATTTTCAGTTATTTGAGTATCACCTGACCAACACCTTCAAACGGCATGGGTGGTTGTCCTTATTGAGTATAAATCATATTGATTAAAGATCGGTAGGTCATAGGTCAACGTCGCAGTCACCTTGAATTTGAAAACTGTTTCTGCTAAATAATTTGAGTAACATCTGACACATAGTCTACAAACTTCAAACTTCAAGTTAGGGTGGGGCATAAATGTCATTCTGACATCTCTTATTATCATTATTTTTCAAATCGTTACTTGCAAAATAAATAAATCATTACGTGAGAGCTGAAATTTAATAGAACGGATCATTAACTTAAATCAGTAGTTTGCCTTTTTTAGACGCAAATTTGAGAAAAGAAATCGGCAGATTAAAAGAGAATAGATTTCGTATTTGAAAGTCGTTACAAAAATTATTATCATTCTTAATTTGTTAGTGTTGATACCTTAAGTGGATGCTTATTATAAGCAGGTCTTTTAATCCAAAAGGGACTTTCAAAGCGTTCCTGTCCAATGTTTTACAGTTTTCAGGCAGTATATCTTTTTTTAAAAATCCAGTTTCATATATACTTTTGTAGTATACCGATTAAGTTTGGATTCTTTAGATTGCAAATCTCCGTAATTGGTATTGAGTTGCCAAAATTCTTCTCATGATGTAACAAGTATAGATAAAAGAGATCAAGAAAAGTCTCGTTCTGTGATGAGATATAGATGTTCTTCCTTTTGCACACAATCTGAATTATTAAAAATATTCTTTAAACCTTTTAAATATCAGTAAAATTATTATCACAAATTGAAATTTGTCAAACAAGTTACCTAACCTCTCACTGTAAAACGATCATGGGTTCGAGCCCTGCTATCAGTCATTTAATTTTGAAAGTTGTCAGTTTCTTACTGAAAATTGGAGTATAAAACGGGTCATTCCAAGGATGGTTTGACTGTTAGAGCCAGTTAAACTCATTTAAACCAAACCAAACATCAGAGCGTGCGAATGACGTGGCCGGTCACACCAGCTTGTCAAAGAATGCTGCGTTGACAAAACAGGTGGAAAGAAAAATAGGTGAAAATGTTAATTTTGGTTTAATGTTTTCATTAGGTTATTTAGTTACCTGATACTTCAAACTGTTGCAAATTATAGGAGGTGCAGGAGCAGCCCAATCGGGGGATTACCTGGTAAGGTTTCCCTGATATAGTAGGAGTGGGTATCATAACGGTTATAAACTTCCGTTTAATGTTGTCTTTATAATGTGTACACGACATCTTGAATGGTTAAAATAGCACTGGTATTGTGTAACTTCAAAAGCTTGAAATGCTCAGAATGATAAATGACAGTAGAGGAATTAAGCTTGTAAAAGGTTAGGGCCTCTTCACGGTTGACTGTCAGACTAAGTGTGTGTGTTTTTAAATACCGATGATGTCCTACACCTACTCCCAGTTATAATAAATTTCGCGGTGTGCAACATGTAAATTGATTATTTACCACTATATTTTAAGTAGTTTAGTATTTAGCTGCAATGGATTCAAGCGTTTTTAAAACCGTTATTGGCTTTCTTCTACTGATATTCATTGGAGTACACCTAGTAATTGGTCACGAAACAAATATACCGTGTAATTTTTTTGAAAGAAAGTACAATAGTTCTATGGATGCAGAAGTATATTATATATTTAAGAAAAATCAGTCTGGTTGTGAAATGAATCTAGATGAGGTTTATCGGAACTTGAGTGACAAATTCTCCCTGAACCGTACGTCGCATGGAAAAGAGAAGTTTGTAACATTAAAGTTTTACTGCGAAGGAGCGTCGGAAGGAAACTATATCCGGTTTACCTCATCAGCAGATAACAATTATAGTCAGGGAAATATGTATGTGGTAACAGAAATTATAACAAGAAGCTGTAAAATATCTGTTCATGAACTATATCTTTTTCGGCGCTACGGAAGAATATATTCTATAAAAGCATCGATTGATGAAATTTTACCAGATAAAAATTGTTCCAGTCTAGAGAATGTACATGTTATAAACGCTGCTCGTCGGTGTGATGGGGTTACTGATTCTACCTCCGGGAATATGAAAGGCTTCTTCTGGGAATACTGCCAACAGCCTTTTGACAAGCTTCGGAAGCTCTTGATTTATGGCTGTAGTACAGACTACTTCTTAATACAACAAAATTTGCTTCAAAATAAATTTCCTGTACTACAATCATTATTAATGAAACATGTAAATATGTCAGGAACAAATATAATATTTCCATGGACTAATGTGTATAAAGACGTACCAGGCAAAACTTTAAAATCTAATTTATCCGAGGGTTATATAAGTGAGTCACAAAATTCATTATCATTCCAGAGAGAAATACAAATCTTAGATAGTGAAATAACACTTACATACCTCAAGCTTCGAGGAAATATTTCAAAGGTAAAATTAAGTGGCACCGGACTGAAAGCAGTAGAGGAAGGCACATTTAGCAACGTTGCTGGCCTGATAATTTTAGATTTGTCAAACAATGATTTGAAAGTTATGGAAGAAAACGCTTTTCAGATGCTGACAGAGTTAAAGTACCTATACCTGGGAAGAAATCAAATAGTGTCTCTAGCCCCAGGTTTGTTTGACAGTTTGCACAACCTGTTGTTTCTTGATTTATCTAGAAACAGAATAAAGATCTTTGAACAAAGACTTCTGAAGCATGTTTCAAAGCTAGAAGCGCTTATACTTGAACGAAATGAGTTAACACAATTACCAGATGATTTTCTGAAAGATCAAGTTAATTTAACTAAGCTTGAACTTTCCTGGAATCCTTTACAAACTATTCCTGTTTACCCTATTTACAGTACTCGACTTTCACGCGTATTCTTAAGTCATTGCAAAATAAATGATACAAGTTTAACATCTTTCTTTGAAAGTATGAATATCAAGAAATTACACGAAGCCATATTACACCATGATCGGAATATGGAAAATAAACCAAACTTCTTAATAAAGCTGAATATATCTTACTGTGAAATAAAAAATATTGAAAAATCATTAAATTCTCTAATGAACATGCTGGTTTTCCAAAATCTTTTATCACATTTCTTTATTGATCTAAATGGAAATCCAATCGACTGTACGTGTATGTATAATTTGGCAGCTTTTATGTCAAACATTGTCAAAGAATTTGATATCCCAATAAAATGGGTTTGCATGTTTCCTCACGAGTTGAAGGGGAGGCTTTTTATTACTTTAACACCTGCGGACAATTACTGTCCCACTGAAGTAGACTCTTGTCCAAAACACTGTTCTTGTTTTGAGCGGATGGACATGAAAAGTACGTCTAATTCTACTGCACAAACAGGTAGATTTATTGTTGACTGCAGGAATTTGAACATCACCAAAATGCCGAAGAAAATGCCGACAGGAATATTAAAACTCTGGTTTAGAAATACAAGCTTGACGAAAATAAGTGCAAGAGAATATTTTAGAAATACGGATTACTTTGATGTGTCTCACAACAGAATAAATGATTTCACTATAAAAGCAGCTTTAGAAATGATTAATATGACTACCCTAAATTTAGATCATAATAATTTAACCCGACTACCGATTCAAATTGCTTCGGCAAAAATTAGTACACTGACATTAGGGGGTAACCCGTATCGTTGTGACTGTCACACGAAGTGGATGAAAAACTGGCTTATCAAGAGAACAAGCCCAGTCAAGGACTGGAACACGGTTGAATGTTTCTATAATACAAGCGTAGTAAAGAAAATGACAGTAGTTCCTGATAAGATTTTTGTTTGTCCGTCTTCTGTACCAAACAGTATAGCAGAACATGCTGTTTTACCAGCTATTGTAATAGGATGTGTTTTATTTGTACTTGTTACAGTGTCACTTCTTATCTATTGTCAAAGGTTTACGATCAAAGTTTTACTCTTTATGTACTGTGGCATTCATTCGTTTGATAAACGAGTAAAAAATGACCACAATATTGAGTACGACATCTTTTTGATCTATTCACATAATGATTCAATCTTTATTCAAACACACATTTTGGACAAGCTTAGAGATAAAGGATACAGAGTGTGTAATTTGTACGAGGATTTAGTTGTTGGTTTTTCATTTCTTGAAAATATTAAAATGATAATGAACAAATCAAGAAAGATTATATTTTCATGGACAGAAGACATGCTTACAGACGAATTTCTAATGGCTGCATGGAACTTAGCTGTTGAAACAGCTCTGAAGAATTTATCTGACTCGATTCTTGTAATAGTGGATAGTGAAGTGAGCAGAAAGTGTGACGATGAAAAATTAAGAACCTATATAAAATGTGGAAAGTTTGTCAAAAGGAAATCAAAACTTTTACTCTCAAGTGTACTCTATTTAATGCCGCAGTTGGATGAAGATCAAGGACACAAACTTACTGAAGAATACAGTATGCCGATGCTAGCAAACGGTATCGTAGGAAATAACTATCAAAATAATTTAGTGTTTATAACATATCCTGAAGAACTTGATCAGGAAATAAAAAGGAAGATTTTTCCTGATTTGCATCGGGAAAACATTGACATAAGACTTTTCGATCACGAGTTTTTACCTGGCACAGACATTCGTGACGAAGTTGATGACAAGTTGAATATTCCTGGACATTTTATATTTGTTTTTTCAATGAAAATGCTTAAAGATGATGTGAAAATGCATATACTGTCTTGTGTTATATCAAAATCTATCTGGTGTAATAATAATTATCTATTGTTATTGACGCATGGAGAGATCAGAGCTAGAGATATTCCGAATGAGATGGCACATTACCTAAATATGTACGTTTCAGTGAGTTATTATGATCCAAACTTAAATTCCCGTCTTCTAAAAGCTTTAAAGTACTGAGATGACAAGTTTTTATTCAAAAATGCATAAATTTGTCTTTAAAATAACAACCTTACATAATATTTCATTTATCATTCACCTTTTTTAAGTTGGCTTGTCATTATTCTTAAATGATGACATATACTTTAAATTAGTTTCAGTTAAATTTGTAAGAGAACGATAAACATTTGTGCATTTTCTTTCATTTTTTTTTAAATTTCTTTGTTGTTTGTTGCATATTTACGTATTTATACATGCATATATAACTTAACTCCAACTCAGCGCAGAGATACTTCTATTTTATCAGTTACAGCTGCCTTCACAAAATTCTTCGTAGACATATCATTAACTAAGGGAAGTGACCGCTGCGTTAGGTTTGACTCTAACCTACCACACACTACGCACACTTTTAATCTTCTTAAACGTTACTGTATATGAAGGAACCACTCTCTTGAATTTTCAAAAATAGGTAGGAAAACAGATTAACCCTTTCTCCCCATGAAGATTTTAGAGTGATGTGTATCAGTAGAAAGGATCTATAATGTGTTTTTGCTCAGTCAGAATGAGGCAATTTTATAAGTGAAAACTATTTATGAGTTCTTATTTAGAGCTAAACTTTTCATTTATTAGCACCTGTTGACAAAAATGAAGTCAATACATATGAAAATCAGAACAACTTGAAAACTCCTAACAAAACTCAAAAGAATTTGCCATAGCTACATCAACAGGAATTAATGAGAATACTTCAAGGAGAGCTAGTGTGTGTTTTAAATTTCATTTTTGTAATTTTGTAATATTGTGAATATATAAACTAAGCTTTGTTTAAAAGATACCTGTATTTTACTATTCAACGATCATACATTTATTTTACATTTTACATTTATGGCTTTTAAATCATGTTTGGTTTTTACAAGGTGATGAATGATAATAACGTGTCACCATTCGTAAATAGTTATATATATGTACATATATTCAAGTTGGTTTTTAAACCGACAAAATGTAATCAGTTATCAGTACTATTAGAATGTCTAAACAAACTCAAGTTAGCCAAGTATTTCTTCATTCATCATGCATTGATAAATCAATTTAAGATAGCACAAATATTATTTTTTCCATAGCATTTGCAAAAAGGAGTAAATTTTGTTAAGTTGTGTATTTCAATTATTTCAACTGCATTTTACATGTTATAGAATTTACATTATCTAATGAACCTTTCTAACAAAATCCAGAACATTTGAAAATGTAATGAGGAAAATTGACTTCCTTTCCATAAAGGAAGTGAGTTCATAACAATATTGGTAAAACGGTTAACATTTCTATAGAAGAGGAAGACCTCTCTGAAAACCCCGAAAATTGGGTTGTCTTCACTTCGATGTACATACCATTATGAAAGAAATTAAACTGAAACTGTTTCTGTTTTTGCGATTTTATACTTTCATTCATTAGCATTTGACCAGTTTGTTTCACTTTTCCAAGCCTCTAATTTAAGTGTAATTTACAGATTGATAATCTATTTTGTTGTAAATGATGTAAACCTACTTTTTGTGTTTGTAAATTAAAGAATTGACACCAATTTTGGGCCTGTGTCTTTTCATTGCACATATTTTCTTTTCTGTGGCATACAATATAAGAATTAGTGTATAACGTTAAATGTATGATTTTCTGTTTCATCCCTATTTTCAACTCTAAATTTAACATCCATTTCAATATTAAGGCGAGTTTGTCAGCCATTCAATGAATCCATTTCAAGAAATTACAAAAATAACCACACTGTCTGGTTTTTTCACGTGTTTGGGAACTGCCTAATAATTTTACGAATTAACCCTGAAAGACTCTTATTTTTCACCAGATATAATACAATATAATGCATACCAAGAATTAGTAATCTCTTTATAAAAATATAACAAGTGACATATTCCTTATTTCCAAACATTTCTTAATCTGATGTGCCACATTGATTCGATTGGAACAGTACTTTTAAGTCTTGTTAGTTAAACAGATGAATCCATTTAGAATGTCGGAAATACTACGACCCTGACGTATATTTTACTGATATTTTACTCCCTCTCTATGTCTCTGTCTCTCTCTTTGGGGGGGGGGTGTAAGATTTGTAGGGTACTGTCTAGCATTTTACGTGTAAACCGCGACGCGAAAAGAAATTTCAACTTTCACCAGATATAAAACAAAAATATAAATAAGAGTAATACACCACGAAAAATTCAGGTAGTAGTGTTTTTAAATTTGGAAACCCGTAATGTTATCTTTATTTTAATACATTTCTGCATCAGATTTGCCAATTTATCCCTATCGTAACAGTCCCGTTAGTCCTTTACCACACGAAAACCGACATGTTAATTGCTAGACGCAACAGCGACCCTTTAGCTGTTGTTGTTACTATTTTTGTTAGTGTTGTTGTTCTTTCTTTTTGTTTCTGTCGTCAATATGTAACAAAAAATCTGAAACCAATTAACCAGTAATTTGTACACAATGGAAAAAAATTATGTAATAGTATGTAACTGTTTTACTGTAGCAACTAACTGACGACAAAACAGTTTACAAAACGGCGTCCTCGCGGGTATATAGACTTAGTCCTAGACTTGTTTCTATATAAATATATTCGCTTGATTTTTATTCTTAGAAATACTATTAGTATACCAGACATGCACGCTCGAATGCAGTTTGATTGACAACCACATTAAAGGATCATTGTTTCTCGATTTTTTCATCTTTTACAGTAAACAACTTCCTAATGAGAAAATAATGTAAACGTAAGTGTCTTGTCAGAAAGGTACACTTTTTTCTTCGAGATCTCACCAGCGAACTGAAATTAAAACTGCTACATACCGCACATTATTTTTTTATTTTAATTTACAATTTACATTGTTAATTCTGTTCTTTAAGTGGACCTGTTTTACCTAAGAGGCAGTCATGCCAAGTCGGTTATATCCGGAATTTTCCGTGAGAGCAATTCGGAGAAAATCGCGACCGACACAGTGAAGAAATGAACTATTTTCCAGCATTAGTCATAATTAGTCATCATCCAACTAGTAGAGCATGGCACTTATTGGTACACATTATTTGATTTTTCTGCTCATTTAAAACATTTAAATTTGTCCCCTCTATGCATAAATAAGAAACATTAGTCTCGAAATAAATATGGTGAATGGGATAAATCTCAAAGCACATTACTGCTTTAAGTTTATTTTCACTTTCAAACTAAAACAATATGTTTACTTGTGCTTTTAACTGAAAAATTAACTTGTGAGAATTCTTTAAGATACATTAGCATACCACTGTACTGATACAGACATAGTGACCAGCAGAGCTAGCCCAATACACTGATTTAAAGACCGCCGTTTCTTATATATTTAGAGAAAGAACAAAGTTATATTTCATTTAATAAATGTTTCCTTTACAGTTTAATTTTCATTTATTAAAAATTTTTCTGTGTGATCTGCAAAAACAATCAATTATGAGTCAGTAGTATACATTACTTTACATAAATGAGTGTTTTTCATACAAGGTAGAAATTATTCTACTTTCTTTAACTCATAGTCTGCCTCTTTCAAATATTCTAAATAAGCCATAGTTTTGCAAAGAACAAAATCAGTTATTTTATGTACTTTTTATTCATTTATACACCAGCTGTGACAAAAATATTAAGACAGACACAAAAATACTTCAGAAGTAGTTTGAATGAAGAATTTCCGTTTCTGAGACAGAATAAAGGGGCTATGATCATTAGTGGTTAAAATGTATTCATTATAAACACTGACTTTTTATAGGGTCGACAATTGGGTGCACAAGAGTTGTTGTTTCAGATGATGATTATAATGTTGTTGTTTTTCCAGATTTTGATGATTATGTTGTTGTTGTTTCAGACGATGATGATTTTGATGTTGATGTTCAGATGATGATGATGTTGTTGTTGTTGTTTCAGATGATTATTATGTTGTTTTTGTTGTCGTCATTTCAGACGATGATGACTGTGTTGTTGTTGTTTCAGATGATGATAATAGTCGTAATGACGATGTTGTCTTTTTTTGCTGCTGATGATGATGCACAGAAAATAAAGGCAATGATGATGGTGTTTATGCTGTAGTTTTCGCCGCCATTGCTGCTGATGATGATGGTAAGTATATTACGAGCATCAAATGGTAAAAGATGGACAATTAAGTGGCACAGGCTTCTTTCATAAAATTCACTGTATTAAAAGTAATGAAATATTTGTTCCTTTTATAGAGGCTAATATTTTGGGCAACTGCTTGGCTCTCTGTGATTTCCCAGCGGCGACAAGTTGGCGTCTCCAGACAGCATGATGGTAAAGGCTATCAAATTGCGACCATACATAAATGTGTTATGATTTTTAATCTCGAGAACTGTAATTGCCAGAATAAAACAAACACACTTTCTATACAGACCAATACTTTCGTATTTTTTATTATTTTTTTATTATTTTTATCATGATTTCTTTGCAAGTCGGCATATAATATGACACGGTTGTATCGTACATTATTTTCCTGCAAAGTTTAAGTAGTTACAAAACCTTTTCCGGGTTACAGCTGAAGCATAATGAAAGATATTAATCACAAACGAATGTAAATATTAACTTCTGTTAATCTCGCTGTCTGTCTTACATAATCTTATTTCAATATTTGCCAATTTTCAATTTATCTCCTAGAATGTTAAACAACCATATTTATGCAGACGCGGAAACACGCTCAATAAGTTTTAGTATGTATTTGTAAAAGATAAGAGGAATCGTTGCCTTTGAAGTTCCGTTTATATTCAGAACCTAAGGCAGGGCGTCTCTCATACCAGCGGGAGAGAGTGCAACCTTGACTTAAATGAAATAAATAAATCCCCAACTTGCTTCCTGACATTTAAATAAGGCCTTATTTAGGGTAGTGTGTCGCTTTTGGTAAAATAACAGACATGATTAGCCACTCTGCATTTTGAATTTCACTGATTAAAGCTTGTTCCGGGATAAAAGGCTTTATTGTTGTAATCCCGGAATATCGCCACCATGAAAACGTGTAGCACAACTGAATATACCAGACGGTTATTTATGAGTATTGTCTGTTTTCAGTTAAAGAAAGACAGTTGGCAAATAAACGCAGTTTGACCAAAAAAAGTATAGAAGTATTAAAATATTACTGCGTTAAGAGCAAATTAAGGATAAACACTACATACATAACTTATTTCATTATTTGCACAATGAATGAAATTATGACTGTACATATTAAACAAATTTACGTACATCTGTTTAGTACGTAACAAGAAACTAACGGAATAAAGGTACAAAAACAGTTACTTCCCCTGTTGTAATGTAGCACCAATCAACTTCAGCCATCACAACGGAAGTTTCGTCAGACAGAATTGAATGCTTGGATTGAGTCATACACATTCACAAAGTTACAAAATTACTAAAACCATAGCGGAAGTTATTATGGAGTTTGGGTAAGTGAAAGCGTCCACTGACACAGATGTGATTCTGGGTGCCTACGATATCTGGACAACCTTTACAAACCATAGGCACTTGGTTTCAAGTCAATTGCCGTTATATTGATGATTTGCCATACTACTGATTACCCCCGTTAACTAAAAAAGTAAAAGTATTTCAGCTACCATTTTTGTCAACAGAATTAATGTCATAATATGACTATTTTACCGTAACCTTACCAGTCCGGATCTGGTTCTCGGTTTGTTATTGTCAACAGGTTTCGCGAGTACCAGATCCGGACAAAAATAGCAGCTTATCTACCTTTACATTTTTCAGTAAACGGGGGTAATAAGTTATATGGCAAATCATCAATATCACGACAATTGAGTTGAAACGAAGTGCCTATGTTAAAAACTGGACAAACAATGTAACAGCATTCCTGTGTCTTTAACTTTCGTCTTTTTAACTTATACGGAGTTATTATTGTGTTGTTTACAAAGTGCTTATAGGATGATCTTTAAATGCAACAAAAGCTCCTGTTCTATGTCTGCCGTGCAATTATTGATTCATAGGACAGCTGCTGATTTTGATGCGACTTTTGTACAAAGGACCGAAAATTTCTAAATAACTAATTTGACAAAGTAAACAGGAATGGCAATTGTATGCAAATACTCAACTCGAATGTTTTATCAGAAAATTACCAGACAAATAATTTCATGCTGGAAAGGTAAATACGTAAATGAAAGCCATTTCGTTTTACGCAAATTCAAACCTTGGAACTCTATTGGAATACGCAGTTTTAAAACGTCATTGACCATTGTTTTCAGAAATAAAAAAGGTTCCTACTTCATTATAAAGAAACTGCTTGTATAATTAAATTTCTATCTTAAATGTATGCCTTGTTAAGAAAAAGATTGTGACACTGTATTACTTCTGTCTATGATTTTCTTATAGTTAAAAACACACAACCGTAATAGGCAGTTACGCCCGGAGAGAAAACAAAGCAAAACAAAAAAATGTGACCTTAAATAGATCCCCAGTACAACATAGATTCACGTTTACGGACTTTAACCTACCCGCTTCATCTAAATTTAAAATTTAGTAAGAAGACATTCATTCTCAGTTTACTTGGAAAAACGATCCTTTAGTAACCTTGTGCTGGCGGACATGCGATCATCGTTCCATTATGTGTAGGCAGGCATTTGCCCCTGATTCAGACTGTTCATGTGGACACTTTGCTTCTCATTTTTTGTTCGTTCGGTCCTCGGTCACTTTGTATGTTCGTTCAACTGGCCCTTGGTTACTTTGTTTTTGCGTTCATTTGGTCCTTGGTTGCTTTGTTTGTTCGTTCAATTGGTCCTTGGTCACTTTGTTAATGCGTTCATTTGGTCCTTGGTCACTTTGTCTGTTCGTTCAACTGGCCCTTGGTTACTTTGTTTGTTCGTTCAATTGGTCCTTGGACACTTTGTTAATGCGTTCAATTGGTCCTTGGTCACTTTGTTTTTGCGTTCAATTGGCCCTCAGTCACTGTGTCTGTGCGTTCAATTGGCGCTTGGTCAATTGGTTGTGTTCATTTGACCCTCGATCAATTTTTTGTGCATTTATTTGGCCCTTTGTTTGTAAAATCTTTAGGACAATGATTTATAGTTATTTTGTTCAGACGAACGTTCGCGTCTCAAGGAGATCTTACGTTTTCGGACAAAATATATTAGCAATAACTCAAATTTACTACTTTATCACTGAACCACTTTAATTCGGTAACTCCACGGGAAATTATGTGGCCGCCTTTGTAGTCAGAAGGTTGAAACGTGAAAGAACGATGAACGTATTGCCTTGGTATTCGTCCTAAATAAGTACGGATATTACGTATTATTTCATAGATTTACTTGTTTTATCTGTAATCAGCTAAATAACAGAGTTTGAACGAAACGACCAGCTTTTCGTCTGATTATGATCGGTCATTGTGGAAAAGACACAACTGCATATGAGGGTAGATATGCAAAACACAGACAAACTAGATTGCAAACAGCTTTGGCTCTATTAAGACATAAATTTCACTCCACAGGATCTCTAAACCTAATAAAGAAATACTGCACATTTTTGTAATCACAAATACCGCAAGAAGCGCAAGAAAAGAATAACTAAATCCCAAACCAACTTTTTTAATAACAGCTACTGCAGAAAAATATGGACTTTGTTAGTTTATAATGATTTGAGAAAATACTTTTTATTTTGACATCTACTGCCTGAAAACGTTCATATTTTACCGTGATACGAACGGTAAAATACTGAAAAGAAATTGTAGTAGGTTGTCATGCTATAATATAACTATAATACCACCTTAAAGAGTAAAGAAATATGGATTGACACTGTGTATGTAAATGGATATGATTATATCACAGCCTCAAAAACTGTTAATTTATAACTATTTTGTTACAAGCAAAAGCGACATAAAAGACAAAAATTCAAAGAAGTTTTTAATTAAGTAAGTGTTATTAAGAAAATGTGTTATTGTAATCAGTAGAAGACGATTGACTAAAAGTCACATTCAACAATGTATTCTAAAGTCATAAAGTGAACGCCGTTGAAATGACAATTTTGTTCATTTGTACTGTACTATGTAAAAAGGTTAATCAAAATTGTAAAATAAAAATAAAATAAATTACATTTAAAATGAAATTGACATTATTGAAATATAAAACTAAATGCCTATCAAGTGCTAAATAATATAACTTACATTTACCCTGCGCTAATTTTTTAGAAAAATATAATGTTGGAGCTATCTTTATTTATTTACGATTGCATCATAAACGAAGAAAAACTTAGCCCCTTTTTTTGTTTGTTTTCGACATTCTAATATATTTGACTGTATTGACAACACTGATTATCTTGTTTGGTGTAAACCTACTTGTATGAATGTACAGACATGTTTTATTATGCAGAGTGACAATTTGTTATTATCATTTTATAACAAATACGTGGAAAAAACAGCTACAAAGATCTTGGTGCTAATAATGCCGTCCACTTGTCGCAAAACAAAATACACTTCATCTTTTCATCTGTATACCTATAGAAAACTTATACAAATGAATATTCAGTCGCATTTTACGTTTTGATCGCAGTCTAGTCTATAAGAGAATACATCATTGAAATGTTACTGATACATATAAGAGGGCGATTCTTTCTTTTATTGTTTTCAAACGAAAAAAGACTTCGGTAATCGGGAATATTATTGTAAAAAATGTCCTATTGCAAAGATATTACACAGAGATAGATAATAATCAAAGATATAAAGATAAGTTTACGCCATTGTGAAAACTGGTCATTTAGTACTTAAAGATTACAGAAGACGGGACTTAGAGTTCAGATTAGAAAATCTCGCAAAGTTACTTGTTAAGGTTATTTACCACCTCATTCAGAATATCTCTGTACCCGACCTCTCTGGTATATAACAGTAGATGATTATCATTACCGGTACCTTGGATAGATTTTGATATCTAACTAGGCAGAATCAGTATATGCATTTTTATATCATCTTTGAGTATTTTTCACTGAAAAGAAGAACATAAAATGTACTGAAATACATATTTGTTATTAACTTTGTTACAAAGGTCTGAGCCAGGTAAAAGCCCGTTATCGAAAGGTCTCATATCAAAGTTTTCCCGTTGTAAATCGGGTAAAAACTTCCTTCTGATATGCTGATCAAAATGGTCTGAAGTCGTTATACACACTAAATCATTTTGATAAATATTTTTCATAGTTACGTCTGTATTCAATCTGCATTCTTCAGTAAGTATGTGGTTTCCCCGAACCAACTGTTGCAGTAGATTTCAGCTGAGGGTAAAAGAGTTTGTTTCCTTTTGACAAAATTCAGCATTTTATATAGGTTTTTTAATGTTTCATTGTCACATTTTCTTCTTACTTCAATATCTATGAATAAAACAATTGAGTCAGATAAATAGTGAAAAGCTGCTTCAACAGCTCAACAGGAAATTTCAGGACAGCCATAGAAATCTCTATAAGCAAGTCTTTAGTTCATGAAAATATTATTCATTGATTCATTGATTTTAATATGTTCAAGAAATGAAAATCCTCGTTCAAGTTACACTATATCCTTTGTTATATAAATCCTCTTTATATTAAAAAAATCAATAAAAATAAATGAAGACAGTTTAAAATACGATATTTTCTATATATATATATTTCTATATATTTTATTAAACGAACAAATGCTACAGTACACATTGAACCTCCTCAGAGCAGTGTCGATTTTTAATGTACCGCAGTTCGGAGCAGAAAAATAATACGATATGAAAGAAAGACGAAGTGTTGTGAGAATAATTTAATTTTTCAGAGAGATAAACCGATTCAGCCGGCGACATCACGGTCACCGTCGTGCAAAACCTATAAATGTTCTGATTATTCATAAACCTTAAGTCTTAGAGTTTGATATTTGGTGTGTAGCGTTGTCTAGTTGACCTCTCTACCGTGTTGCTTCAAATCATGGCCATAGGGTCAATATTCGCCATGCTCTTGGGCTTATATATAGTTATTGAAGAAAGTCTTTGAAAATCTTGCATGTGGATATCATCTTTGACTTCAGCTAAAATTGACTTTGTACTTCAGACTCACTTACTGTTATTGAGGCTCTGTCTATGAAGTTAGTCAAGATGTACACTTTTGCATACAAACGAAGTTGGGTTGGTATGTGGTCACTATGTGGGTTTGTCGGTTGGTCCACATATTGTTCCATATTGCCTTACATGAAGGGATTTTTAAATAAGTTGACACAAATGTTAAACACAATGAGATCATGTATCGCATACAGCTTTAATATCTAATTCCTGACCATTCATCTTTCCCCCCCACCCTCATTAACAATTTTAATTATTATTAAGCCCAACTTCGGAAAAGATTTTGTTCGGTCGGTTAGTAGACCACACCATTTTTGTTCTATACTCGTGTACCATTTGACCGACAACTTTCAAACTTCATTGGATAGTTGCACTTATTGAGTACAAGACCTCTGTTGTTTTCTAAGTCAGTAAATCAAAAGTCAAGGCCACTGTCACCTTCAATTTGAAAACTATTTACGAGCATTTAACCGTCATCTTTCAAATTTCAAAGAGTACCTATTGTGTCAAAGACAACCTATTGTTTTGGAGATCAGAA